>VFSX01001062.1:0-14508 GCA_016618255.1 Chlamydomonas sp. UWO 241 | reverse complement strand
ACCCGCAACCAGCTGCACCCTCACCACACCAGCAACAACCGACTGTATCACACACGAACCTGCACCCACACCTAGCCTGACGCTGGCACCAGCCGCAACACCACTGCAACACCCGCAACAACTGCAACTGCCACCCCGCAACAGCTATGCTCCTCATACACCAGCCCTACTGTATCACACCGACACCTGCACCCGCACTAGCCTGCCTGGCTGGCGCACGCAAGAACACCTCTTGCAAAGACTTGCAACATGCACTGGCCAACACCCGCAACAGCACGCAACTCACCAACACAGCAAAACCGTCAAACTGTGTCACACACGACACCTGCACCGCACCTAGCCCGTGCTGGCACCACACCCACGCGGCACCCGCCTGCACCCGCAACAACTGCACACACCGCAACAGCTGCACTCACCACCCAGCAACACCTCGACTGTATCAACACGACACCTGCACCGCACCTAGCCTCCTGGCTGGCGCACAGCAACACCCGCTGCAACATTGCAACAACTGCACTGCACACCCGCAACAGCCGCAACTCACCACACAGCACACGTCAGAATGTGTCACACACGACACCTGCACCGCACTGCCTCTGGCTTGCCCACTCACCACGCGCTGCACCCGCCCGCACCACCCAGAACACTGCCACACCACAACCACCCGCTGACTACACACCAGCAACACCTCGACTGTATCACACACGACACCTGCACCCACACCTAGCCTGACTGGCTGGCGCACCGCAACACCCACTGCAACACCCGCAACAACTGCAACTGCCACACCCGCAACAGCTGCTCCTTATCACACCAGCACCACCTCAACTGTATCACACACGACACCTGAACCCACACCTAGCCTGACTGGCTGGCACACCGCAACACCCACTGCAACACCCGCAACAACTGCAACTGCCACACCCGCAACAGCTGCTCCTTATCACACCAGCACCACCTCAACTGTATCACACACGACACCTGAACCCACACCTAGCCTGACTGGCTGGCACACCGCAACACCCACTGCAACACCCGCAACAACTGCAACTGCCACACCCGCAACAGCTGCTCCTCATCAAACCAGCACCACCTCAACTGTATCACACACGACACCTGCACCCGCACCTAGCCTGCCTGGCTGGCGCACCGCAACACCCTCTGCAACACTTGCAACAACTGCAACTGCCACACCCGCAACAGCCGCAACTCACCACACCAGCAACACCTCAACTGTGTCACACACGACACCTGCACCCGCACCTAGCCCGTCTGGCTGGCCCACCACACCACGCGCTGCACCCGCTGCACCACCCGCAACAACTGCCACACCCGCAACAGCTGCACCTCACCACACCAGCAACACCTCGACTGTATCACACACGACACCTGCACCCGCACCTAGCCTGCCTGGCTGGCGCACCGCAACACCCGCTGCAACACTTGCAACAACTGCAACTGCCACACCCGCAACAGCCGCAACTCACCACACCAGCAACACCTTAACTGGTATCACACACGGACCTGCACCCGCACCTAGCCTGCCTGGCTGGCGCACCGCAACCCCCGCTGCAACACTTGCAACAACTGCAACTGCCACACCCGCAACAGCCGCAACTCACCACACCAGCAACACCTCAACTGTGTCACACACGACGCCTGCACCCGCACCTAGCCCGTCTGGCTGGCCCACCACACCACGCGCTGCACCCGCTGCACCACCCGCAACAACTGCCACACCCGCAACAGCTGCACCTCACCACACCAGCAACACCTCGACTGTATCACACACGACACCTGCACCCACACCTAGCCTGACTGGCTGGCACACCGCAACACCCCCTGCAACACCCGCAACAACTGCAACTGCCACACCCGCAACAGCTGCTCCTCATCACACCAGCACCACCTCAACTGCATCACACACGACACCTGCACCCGCACCTAGCCTGCCTGGCTGGCGCACCGCAACACCCGCTGCAACACTTCACAGACTGCAAATGCCACACCCGAAAGCTGTCTTCATCACACCAGCACCACAAAATGTTGTCACACACGACACCTGCACCCGCACCTAGCCCGTCTGGCTGGCCCACCACCCCACGCGCTGCACCCGCTGCACCACCCGCAACAACTGCCACACCCGCAACAGCTGCACCTCACCACACCAGCAACACCTCGACTGTATCACACACGACACCTGCACCCACACCTAGCCTGACTGGCTGGCACACCGCAACACCCCCTGCAACACCCGCAACAACTGCAACTGCCACACCCGCAACAGCTGCTCCTCATCACACCAGCACCACCTCAACTGTATCACACACGACACCTGCACCCGCACCTAGCCTGCCTGGCTGGAGCACCGCAACACCCGCTGCAACACTTGCAACAACTGCAACTGCCACACCCGCAACAGCCGCAACTCACCACACCAGCAACACCTCAACTGTGTCACACACGACACCTGCACCCGCACCTAGCCCGTCTGGCTGGCCCACCACACCACGCGCTGCACCCGCTGCACCACCCGCAACAACTGCCACACCCGCAACAGCTGCACCTCACCACACCAGCAACACCTCGACTGTATCACACACGACACCTGCACCCACACCTAGCCTGACTGGCTGGCACACCGCAACACCCACTGCAACGCCCGCAACAACTGCAACTGCCACACCCGCAACAGCTGCTCCTCATCACACCAGCACCACCTCAACTGTATCACACACGACACCTGCACCCGCACCTAGCCTGCCTGGCTGGCGCACCGCAACACCCACTGCAACACTTGCAACAACAGCAACTGCCACACCCGCAACAGCTGCTCCTCATCACACCAGCACCACCTAAACTGTGTCACACACGACACCTGCACCCGCACCTAGCCCGTCTGGCTGGCCCACCACCCCACGCGCTGCACCCGCTGCACCACCCGCAACAACTGCCACACCCGCAACAGCTGCACCTCACCACACCAGCAACACCTCGACTGTATCACACACGACACCTGCACCCACACCTAGCCTGACTGGCTGGCACACCGCAACACCCCCTGCAACACCCGCAACAACTGCAACTGCCACACCCGCAACAGCTGCTCCTCATCACACCAGCACCACCTCAACTGTATCACACACGACACCTGCACCCGCACCTAGCCTGCCTGGCTGGAGCACCGCAACACCCGCTGCAACACTTGCAACAACTGCAACTGCCACACCCGCAACAGCCGCAACTCACCACACCAGCAACACCTCAACTGTGTCACACACGACACCTGCACCCGCACCTAGCCCGTCTGGCTGGCCCACCACACCACGCGCTGCACCCGCTGCACCACCCGCAACAACTGCCACACCCGCAACAGCTGCACCTCACCACACCAGCAACACCTCGACTGTATCACACACGACACCTGCACCCACACCTAGCCTGACTGGCTGGCACACCGCAACACCCACTGCAACACCCGCAACAACTGCAAGCTGCCACACCCGCAAACAGCTGCTCCTCATCACACCAGCACCACCTTCAACTGTAATCACACACGACACCGTGCCCCGAACCTAGCCTGCCTGGCTGGCGACCACCGCACACCCGCTGCAACACTTGCAACAACTGCAACTGCCACACCCGCAACAGCCGCAACTCACCACACCAGCAACACCTAAACTGTGTCACACACGACACCTGCACCCGCACCTAGCCCGTCTGGCTGGCCCACCACACCACGCGCTGCACCCGCTGCACCACCCGCAACAACTGCCACACCCGCAACAGCTGCACCTCACCACACCAGCAACACCTCGACTGTATCACACACGACACCTGCACCCACACCTAGCCTGACTGGCTGGCACACCGCAACACCCACTGCAACACCCGCAACAACTGCAACTGCCACACCCGCAACAGCTGCTCCTCATCACACCAGCACCACCTCAACTGCATCACACACGACACCTGCACCCGCACCTAGCCTGCCTGGCTGGCGCACCGCAACACCCGCTGCAACACTTGCAACAACTGCAACTGCCACACCCGCAACAGCTGCACCTCACCACACCAGCAACACCTCGACTGTATCACACACGACACCTGCACCCACACCTAGCCTGACTGGCTGGCGCACCGCAACACCCACTGCAACACCCGCAACAACTGCAACTGCCACACCCGCAACAGCTGCTCCTCATCACACCAGCACCACCTAAACTGTGTAACACACGACACCTGCACCCGCACCTAGCCTGCCTGGCTGGCGCACCGCAACACCCGCTGCAACACTTGCAACAACTGCAACTGCCACACCCGCAACAGCCGCAACTCACCACACCAGCAACACCTAAACTGTGTCACACACGACACCTGCACCCGCACCTAGCCCGTCTGGCTGGCCCACCACACCACGCGCTGCACCCGCTGCACCACCCGCAACAACTGCCACACCCGCAACAGCTGCACCTCACCACACCAGCACCACCTCAACTGTATCACACACGACACCTGCACCCGCACCTAGCCTGCCTGGCTGGCGCACCGCAACACCCGCTGCAACACTTGCAACAACTGCAACTGCCACACCCGCAACAGCCGCAACTCACCACACCAGCAACACCTCAACTGTGTCACACACGACACCTGCACCCGCACCTAGCCCGTCTGGCTGGCCCACCACACCACGCGCTGCACCCGCTGCACCACCCGCAACAACTGCCACACCCGCAACAGCTGCACCTCACCACACCAGCAACACCTCGACTGTATCACACACGACACCTGCACCCACACCTAGCCTGACTGGCTGGCACACTGCAACACCCACTGCAACACCCGCAACAACTGCAACTGCCACACCCGCAACAGCTGCTCCTCATCACACCAGCACCACCTCAACTGTATCACACACGACACCTGCACCCGCACCTAGCCTGCCTGGCTGGCGCACCGCAACACCCGCTGCAACACTTGCAACAACTGCAACTGCCACACCCGCAACAGCTGCACCTCACCATACCAGCAACACCTCGACTGTATCACACACGACACCTGAACCCACACCTAGCCTGACTGGCTGGCACACCGCAACACCCACTGCAACACCCGCAACAACTGCAACTGCCACACCCGCAACAGCCGCAACTCACCACACCAGCAACACCTCAACTGTGTCACACACGACACCTGCACCCGCACCTAGCCCGTCTGGCTGGCCCACCACACCACGCGCTGCACCCGCTGCAACACCCGCAACAACTGCCACACCCGCAACAGCTGCACCTCACCACACCAGCAACACCTCGACTGTATCACACACGACACCTGCACCCACACCTAGCCTGACTGGCTGGCACACCGCAACACCCACTGCAACACCCGCAACAACTGCAACTGCCACACCCGCAACAGCTGCTCCTCATCACACCAGCACCACCTCAACTGTATCACACACGACACCTGCACCCGCACCTAGCCTGCCTGGCTGGCGCACCGCAACACCCGCTGCAACACTTGCAACAACTGCAACTGCCACACCCGCAACAGCCGCAACTCACCACACCAGCAACACCTCAACTGTGTCACACACGACACCTGCACCCGCACCTAGCCCGTCTGGCTGGCCCACCACACCACGCGCTGCACCCGCTGCACCACCCGCAACAACTGCCACACCCGCAACAGCTGCACCTCACCACACCAGCAACACCTCGACTGTATCACACACGACACCTGCACCCACACCTAGCCTGACTGGCTGGCACACCGCAACACCCACTGCAACACCCGCAACAACTGCAACTGCCACACCCGCAACAGCCGCACCTCACCACACCAGCAACACCTCAACTGTGTCACACACGACACCTGCACCCGCACCTAGCCTGACTGGCTGGCACACCGCAACACCCGCTGCAACACCCGCAACAACTGCACCCGTGACAACGTCACATTATCCCCCCAGCAACAGCTCAACCTTTTTGTACACGTTAACCGCTGGTGCAGGTGTCACGACTGGCCGGCCCACCACAACACCAGCACCCACCCCAACTGCACCGCAGCACATGCAACACACTGGACATCTGCATTGTCGGTCGCCCGACTGGCTCGCCCACCACAACACTGCAACATTGCAACAGCCTCACTGCAGCACTCATAACGTCCTCACCGGCAACGTCTACCCCCGCGAGCGCAGGTCTCCAGACTATTTTTCCCATGGCAAAACCCGCAGCAACTTCACCACAACAACCGCAACACCCACACCATGACACAAATGATGCTGTTTTTGCAAAACCCACAACCGCAACACCCACACCATGACACCCGCTGCAGCTGCACCGCAACACCTGCAACAACTGCACCACAACAACCGCAACATCTCCACTGCAACGTCCGCTGGCGCAGGTCTCCGGACTGGCTCGCCCACCGCAACAACTCGGCCGACCCCGTGATGCCCCCCGAGGGGACGCGCTACTGGTAAAGGGCTTCAGGGCTGCAATTCGCCCATTGGTGGGGGGTCGACTGGGACACGGGGCGCAGCTTGGCTGGCCACACTGCGCATCGCAACAACTCATATGAAGCAGTGAGGCCCCTGATGGGAGGAGCTCCAAGAGGCCGTGATTCATCTGCGTAGTGTGACGCTCGAGAGAGAGCTTTGTTTGTAGTATGTGGGTAGGGGGCTGGGGGGTTGGTGGCGGCGAAGGCGTTGATATAAAGGAACGTTTGCAGGCAGTTATCAGGGTACAAGAACCTGAACACGTCTTCCCTGGGCCACACAGCTTGCCTGTAAAAAGAAGCCTGCGTTGTCTCATTACTACTTTGGTCCTCCTCACGATGGAGGACGCGCAGAGTTGCCTGCCTCAAATGCACAGCTCGGGATCCGCCTGTCCACCATCAGGCCGGCATCTGATGATTCCTCTTCTTTCACAGGCGCCTCAGATCCACCCGACATGCCATGCAAGTGGCCATCATCCTTCTGCTTGGCTGGCTGCTGCCGACCAGGATCGCTAATATATCTTGTGTGCCACACGTTATAAAGAAAGTTGAAGTTTCAGGACTCAGATCAAAGATGAATTCTTAGCACCACAGGAGCCACACTACCTGAACACTACTTCCCACGGAAAAAAACTGCTGTTGCCAAAGCTGTAACAGCTATCATCACAATTGGATGTTGGTTTAATCCATGCTGGTTTGGGGCTAACTGAGGCTGTCAGGCTGATCTGTCATTTCATCAGCTTGCCAGAGAGGGTGTGTGGGGGGCGGACTGCGCCGCGCTATTGTTGCGATATGATCACCCCTCGTACATTCTACATTTACAGTGGCGCTGACTTGGCGTACAGACCTTGACCGCAGCTCAAACTAAAATACAGGTGCGCCACCTGTATTGCGAGAGTGACTTGGACTCTGCGTCGCCGTGCCTTGTGCGGCGCATGTTGACGTCATAGGCTGAACCCCTCCCGTGCTGCTCATACGACATGGCATTTTTTTTTACAGTTTTTACACGTGCGCGCCCGGTTTCGGCCTAGACTAAAAGTCTAGAGCGGCTCTACTGTGAGAGCCTGCAAGGCCACGCAGCGCGCGAGCCTGCCAGTTGTGGCTTCCGACTCTACGTTGCCATGCAGTGTGCGGCGCATGCTGAGGTCATCGGTCGAACCCCTCTCAGGAAGCGCCATCCGATGAAGACGTCACTTCTTACCAGCAGTTGCCAACGCAGTCCCAGAGTCAGAGTAGCTGATGAGCGAGTGGTCTGCGTACTGGTTGGCGCACCTGCCGTGTTTGTTTGTTGTTGTTGTAGTTGTTGTTGTTGCTTACGTAATGGAGTTGTTCTGTATTGTACAACCCCCCACACCTGTCATCCTATCCTGGGTGTTCGTCTGTGTGGGTGTCGGTGTGGCTGTGGGTGTGGCTGTGGGTGTCCACCCCACACCCCACACGCTGTCACACAAACCCACACCACCACCAGCCCCACCCCGCTCACAGCAGTATACCCGCAGCCGCGATAATTGACCTGTTTATTGCTCTTTGTACCAGACTCTCAGCTCTTGAGTTAGGCACACCCCATGGGCACACCTGTCGTCGCTGAGGCGGCACTTGGTGAACGCGCATATTCCGGTCGAGCACTCGATCGACTTAATGTGTCGCGGGAGCCCAAAGTGCTTGACGAACGCATGCCCCTCCTCTGCCGGCTCCACGGGGTTGTGCATGACGGTCATGTCAAGCCATTCCTTGATCCAGTCGATCGCTATGTGATTCCTGTCGCCGTCCACATACGTCCGCGACATGCCTGTCACACATGCACATCACGACCGGGGGGGGGGGAGGGGCGTATCTTAGCTTTAGAAGCTGTGTAGCACACACACACGCACTCAACCCACCCACCCATAGATATAGTTGCAACGGTCTGAACGGCAGACTTTGATAGGATGTTTCTGGTCATCATTGACCAGAATTATGACCAGAACACACACACACACACACTCACACACGAAACGATCCCGGGCTTGTGAATCCCGGACGTGCTCCCACAGGGAGGCGTTTGGCGCAAGTGCAAATTGCACAGCAGGGGGTTGTTTAAACGACACGACCCGACCACTAGTAGCCCCCCACCAACGGTAGCCAGCCTCCAATAATTCATGCCTGGGCGCTCTACGCCAGTGTTTCCGTTAGCCAACCCGCAACCCGAAAAAATGCACTTTGGGTTGAGATTGGCCGATTTGGGCTGGCGTGGCGGTTTGAGATTGCGCAAATTCCGACCCAACAATCGGTATTTTCACACTTTCCGCCAAAATTCGCCTCCATCGGGTTGAGAATGGCGAAATGAGCATGAGGCCCGGGTTGAGTCATCATTTTTCCAAGATCCTTAACGAAACCACTGCTATACGCCGAGCAAAGTCGAACACGCAGCCGCACGACTTTTCAGTCACCATCACCGTCATCAAACACCACACGCACACATACACACACACACACACACGCGTAGGGTTGTGGGCAACCGTATATGGACGGCCCTGTGTATCCGTATATCCGTATATCCGACCGTATATCCGTGTATCCGTATCCGTATATGTAGCACAGCTGCCTCATATGTATGTCAAATTGGGTGGGACGCCGTTAGAACACTGGATTTACAAGGGGCACTGTTGCTCTCGGTGTGATCATCGTGCAAGCTAAGCTTTTTCAGTAAATGCCAAAACCGTATTGTGGCTGCACGGGCAGCCGCGGTGCATGCGATGCGGGAGCCAAGTCCTCTCCCTCATCCCTTCCCCTCCTCTCCCTCCTCCCTTCCCCTCCTCTCCCTCCTCCCCCCTCCGTTTAGTATACGACCTGGAGGCAAACCTCCTCAAACTTGTTGTCCTCTCCCGCCACAATCGTGCTGTTGCCGCGGATGTACACGATCTTGCCGGCCTTGATCAGGCCCAGGCGCGTTTTGTACTTGGTGTGGATCTGCCCCCACACCGAACAGTTGCGCTTGCTCGCTGCGCTGGTTGCGTGCATGGAGAGCAGCCGGTCGGCGCACAGAGCGAGCAGCGGGAAGCCGGCCCTGGCCAGGTTCCTCGTCCACAGCCCGCGGCGTAGGTTGGCGGCCGCGAGGAAGACCTTGCCGTCCTCCTCCCGCCTGTCAGCGCACACCTCATAGAGGGACTCAAAGCCGATCTCATCTGGCACGACGAACCGCTCGCAGTGCTTCTCCACTCGCTCGACCTCGTCGGCGTCCATCATGGGCAGGCGGGCAGACGGTCATGCGCACAGGCGGTGGTCTGGCAGGCAGGCTGGCAGGATGGCAGGCAGGCTGCTTACCTTGACGAGGCTGTACTCAGAGTCCAGCATGCTCCCTCCTAGCACCCAGCGTGACGGGGGCACGACGCCGAGGAGCGCCAGAGCGTGCTTCAAATCAGGGTCCTTGATCAGCCGCTCGTCGACGTTGTTCTTGTAGAAGAAGCGCGCCAGGCTGAGGTTGCAGGCTGCCTGATCCTGACACTAGTGCAGCCCTGCTGGCTCTCCTAGTAGAGCCACCCTAGACTTTTAGTCTACGCCTGAACTCACGCCCCGGGGTACTCCTCCCCGGCGGGTTCATGTAAAACATGTAAAACCAAACTCAACCTCACCCTGACTGCCCTACCACAGCCCTACCACATCCACAGCGCCTGAGGCGGCGCCTGAGGCGTCTCATTCCATGGCGCGGATCAGGCGGCGCCTCAAGCGCTCCGACCGCCTGAGGCGCCGCCTGAGGCGCACCCACGATCGCCTAAGGCGGCGCCTTAGGCGTTATCCAAACCGCCCCAGGCGCCACACCGGCCGCCTCAGTCGCCCACCGCCGCCTGAGGCGCACCCCGGACCGTCTCAGACGTTATGACCGCATTCCATGGCGCGGATCAGACGTTGGGATTTTTGGAAGGACAGCCCTAACGTCTGAGACGCGCAAGTCAAGGCAGTCACAACGCCTCCGGCAGCCAGAGTTGCGCCTCCGGTGGTGGTGGGCGCCTGGGGCGGTCGGGGTGGCACCTGAGTCTGTTGGGGCAACCCTACCAAAACCCCAACGTCTGATCCGCGGCATGAAATGCGGTCATAACGCCTGAGACGGTCCGGGGTGCGCCTCACGGGGTGGTGGGCGCCTGGGGCGCTCGGGGTGTCACCTGAGTCTGTTGGGGTAACCGCCTGAGGCGGCGCCTGATGCGCTCGGCAGTGCGCCCCAGGCAGTGTCGGAGAGACTGATGAACCGCCCGATCCGGGTAAGTGAAGGCGCCGCTGATGCGCTGCCCATGCGTTGGGACTGTGGGAGAGTGTAGTGCTCAGGCGGCATACCCTAAAACAGCCTAGTCGTTTGATCCGAGTAAGTGAATGCGGTCATAACGCCTGAGGCGGTCGGGGGTGCGCCTCAGGCGGTCGGGGTGGCGCCTAAGGCAGTCGGGGTGGCGCCCGATGCGATCGGGATGACGCATATGGCGGCGTTTGAGGCAATTGGGCGTGCGCCTCGGGGCTCGATTAACGGAGGCGCGTTCTCGTCGCCGAGCCCTGGACCCAGCAATGCGGCGCTGCTGGTGACGAGGATCTCCGTGCCGCTGACGAGCGGGGTAAAATACGACTGGCCCGGCTCCTGCTAGACTGCCCCTCGGTGGAACACTTCAGGAGCGGCTTGCCCGGCGCTGCCATGGCTTGGCGAGTAGCCGCGGCGCTGCCGCGGCCCGTGCTGGGAGACGGCCCTTATCCTCCCCCCATGCAGGACGCCATGCGGCACCGATCTCGACGAGTTGATCGACGAGCGGAGGAGCTGGCGCCCGTCAATGCATGCTTGGACATTGGTCAAGATGGCTGCCCGTGGAGGCGGGCTACCATCACGGCTTCAGCGGTGGCGACCGCCGAGGCAACACAGAGTAAATCCGCTTCACCAATCGCAGCGTTCGTCACCGCGCTCATCCTCGGGGTCGCTCGTCTGCCGGTGACTGGCGTTGGAAGGTCTTCAGGCAGCCTCCATGACAACTCTGTCGCCCATGCCCCCCTGGAGGGTGGGACCTGGCCATGCATGAGGCATGGGGCGCCGGCTGAGCCCCATGCAAACGAGAGCTGGACAGCCATGCACTGCCAGGCGGGGACCGTTCCAGTCAGCGCCAGTCGGCTCTGCCGGCTTGACTGGCCACAAGGCCACTATTGTGACCCTGAGGAAGGTCCTCTCCTATATGCTCCTTGCCAGACATGTCTCTCAGAGACCGCTGTTTGGGGTAGTCTAGCCGGCGGGAGCGGTAGTCTATCGGCCGGGAGCCGGCGGTACTCTAGTACTTAAGTGTGCTGGAGTATTGGGGTGTCTCTAGTAGAAGAGTAGCCTGCGTAGCTGGAAACCCCGTGTTACTGTGTTACTGGGCGTGCGCCTCACGTGGCGCCTCAGGCGGTCGGCGCGCCTGACGCGCTGCCTGATCCACGCAAGTAAATGCGCTGCCTGGGACGCCGCCTCAGGCGTTGGAAATGTGATGGAGATACGCACAGGAACGCTGAATACAATGCACGTTAGGCGCACCAGGCACGCCTGCACAATCCCCTACCAAAATGCCAACGTCTGATCCGCGCAAGTGAATGCGGTCATAACGCCTGAGACGGTCGGGGGTGCGTCTCAGGCGGTGGTGAGCGCCTGACGCGGTCCGTGTGGCACCTGAAGCAAATTGAATAACGCCTTAGGCGACGCCCGAGACAATTGTGGATGCGCCTCAGGCGGCGCCTCAGGCGTTCGGAGCGCCTGAGGCGCCGCCTATCCGGGCAAGTGAATGGGACGCCTGAGGCGCTGCCTCAGGCGCAGTCATTTCCTTTTCGACTCTACACAGCCATTTGGCTGAACTCTGACCTTGCACACAGCTCAACCCATGCAGTGGATTGTTAGTCTGACAAGCCTGCCAGACAGAACGTCAACAGCTTTCAAATGACTTATGTTTGAGGACAAACAGTCAACGGGAGGCCAGGCGGTCATGCGTTCAAATCACAATCCGGCTGTGGAATAATTAATTGAAAATTATGAAAAGGAAATCACTGCTCAGGCGGTGTGAATGTTGTAGGGATCCATGATGATGACCCACCGAGGCTCTTGGAGATGTACAATTGGCATGGAGGAGATCGCTGGAGCCAATGGCGGCGGCGGGACTAGTAGTAGAACACAGGCGCACACCAACAATGCGTTGCTGTCACTACCTGGGTGGTATAGGGTGGATCTGGGGGCCCAGTGTCCTGTCTAGGTCCAGTGCGTGCGCGCGTGTGGGGGTTTACTCTCAGCCCTACCAGGTAGCCAGCCAGTTTCCCACTGAAACTGAGTTCAAGGTGTTGGGCGCTAGCGCCGACACCGGTCTCATATATCACCACTGGTCACACAGACTGTAATATCCATCACCATCATCATCATCATCATCAATTGGACGAGCAACCATGTGATCTCCGGGAATACGTTGCCAGATTGTACTTTTTAATGTAAAACCTAAATCACCAACCTCACCCACCAATATCCTCGATAATGTAAACGCCGCCTGCCTTCAGCGCGTGCTCAAACAGCCTGTAGTGGATGATAGTTGGTGTGTGTGCGTGTGTGAGTGTGTGTGTGTGGGGGGGGGGGTATAGGTGTGTGTGTGTTGGTGGGGGGGCGGGGCCCCGGGGCTGTACCTGGCGCGCATGAAAGCTTAGGGAGGGTGCACGAAAGGTTTGGGAGGAGGTTTGGGGGCGACGGCGATATTTGAAATGGCTGAGGAATCTGGGTGGCCCTTCAGCGACAACGCTGGGGGGGACGTTGTGGGTGGGTGGTGGCCTTGTGGGTGGGTGGCGTGGGTGGTGGCGTGGTGGTGGTGCGTAGCGGTGGGTGGTGGGCAGGGGCTGAATGCGTGGGTGGGTAGGTGGGTGGGTGCGCGGGCGGTGGCAACACCCACACAATGAAGGAGTTGTACATCTGCATGTTGGTGTGCCCGCCGTCGTCGATGATGACGTCGAAGTCGCCGCCCGTCTCCTTGATCCAGCGGTGCAGCACCGTTGTGTCCGACTGATCGCCGGTGACGACCTTGACGCCAACTTCGTCCAGCTTTGCCCTAGGGGAGGGGTGGGGGAAGTGGAGCGCGCGTACTGAGTGAGTTGTCTTTGCACCGCGTGCAACACCGTCGTGTCCGACTGATCGCCGGTGACGACCTTGACGCCAACTTCGTCCAGCTATGCCCTAGGGGAGGGGTGGAGGAAGTGGAGCGCGTATACTGAGTGTGTTGACTTCGCACCGCGTGCAACACCGTCGTGTCCGACTGATCGCCGGTGACGACCTTGACGCCAACTTCGTTCAGCTTTGCCCTAGGGGAGGGGTGGGGGAAGTGGAGCGCGTATACTGAGTGTGTTGACTTCGCACCGCGTGCAACACCGTCGTGTCCGACTGATCGCCGGTGACGACCTTGACGCCAACTTCGTTCAGCTTTGCCCTAGGGGAGGGGTGGGGGAAGTGGAGCGCGTATACTGAGTGAGGTGTCTTCGCACTGCGTGCAACACGGTGGTGTCCGACTGATCGCCGGTGACGACCTTGAAGCCAACCTCGTCTAGTCTGGCCCTGGAGGTGAGCACAAATAATGTGGTGAGATTGAGCACAACGGTTTGCCTGAGCCGCTTACGGAGCAATTTACACACCTCACTCAACGTACAAGTGCGCTACTAACTGTGATAAAGCAAAAAAAAGTATTTTTTCGACTTTCCGGCCGCCACGACTGGGCTTGCAGCTGCGTTGGGGCTGCAGCCCCATCGCAGCGCCACGCCACGAGGGCCACGCTGCCGCACCCGCCAGGGCCAGCCGAAAGGCCAGAGCAGCTTGCAGACCAACCCGACAGCAGCAACACCCCCGCATCATGGAAATGGGCTGCCTCCCTACAGGGGGTGCAGTCCCCGCAACCCCGCCACATGCAGGTCAAGATGTTGCGGCCAGAATACGCACGCACGCCGATGGGCTGGCTTGCTGCACGGGCCCGCACCAGCCTCCACCTTCCGTCTGAGTTGAGCAAGCACCCC
>VFSX01000655.1:37500-52500 GCA_016618255.1 Chlamydomonas sp. UWO 241 | reverse complement strand
CCAGCTGCTGCTGGGCATCACTGCGCCTGTCGCTTGTTTGGGAGTTGCGACTATCTCAGTCTGTCTCTCTCACTCTCTCACTCCCCTCTCGCACTCTGCTACAGGTCTACCAGCTGCTGCTCGGCACCACCGCGCTACCACTCGTCGCGGCGTCGCTCGTCATCATGTGCCTCTCTCTCCTCCCCCTTGCAGGTCTACCTCACTATCTTTCTCACTCTCCCACTCTCTCTCACCCCCTCTCTCCCTCTAAACTCTTCCTTGCAGGTGTACCAGCTGCTGCTTGGCATCACCACGCAATCACTCCTTGCGACCCAACCCGCCCTTTCACTCCCACTCTTTCACTATCACGCTCTCACTCTCTCACTCGCGCTCTCACTCTCTCACTCCCTTCTCTCACTCTCTTACAGGTCTACCAGCTGCCGCTCGGCACCACTGCACCCGTCGCTGCTTGCTTGCGACTATCTCACTCTTTCAATCTCACTCTCACTCCCCTCTCCCACTCTTCTCACTCTCTCACTCTCTCACTCTCTCACTCTCTCACTCTCTCACTCTCTCACTCTCTCACTCTCACTCTCTCACTCTCTCACTCTCACTCCTCTCTCACTCTCCTACAGGTCTACCAGCTGCTGCTCGGCATCACCGCTCTATCACTCCTCGCGACGCCGCTCGTCATCATCATGTGCAGCCGGCTGCTGCGCGAGGCGGCGGTCGTGCAGCCTTGCGGCGGAGGAGGGGGAGGAGGAGGGGGAGCAGCGGGAGGAGGCAACGACGGCCACGTGGCGATCAAGATGGTGGGCAGCGGCGGCGACAAGGCGGAGGGCAACGGCAGCCGGAAGCCGTTCCGGCTGTCGTGACATCTGCTCTGTATATGTACTCGGCACGGGCGGCGGACACCGCCCCGCGTTATGGCAGCGCAGCGCACGCCACAGCGCACCGCGCGCTACGCCACGCCGCGATGGTACCCGCGTGGCTTTTTATTTTGTTTGGGGGCGGCTTCTCTCTGGGGCGGCCTTTGCTGGGCTCTTGCACGACACGCACGCTCGACGGTTGGTACTGCTGAGAGAGTGGTAGTCACGAGCGGATGGTGGACGGGTTGTCGGTATGCGTTAAATGAGTGGGCAACTGAATGTGTCGCATCGTGTTTTGTTCGTTTGTTTGTAACATTGCTTGGGCGCAGCGTATCGAAGGGCTGCACAGCGGGGCGTAAGGCGGGTGGATATGCATGACTGGTGGACCTAGTCCCTTTTCCGCACACCACCAGGCGCCTCCACGTCTTCTGGGGATGCAGCCAGGGCACCCCGATGCGCAGCCCAGGCGCAGAGCTGCGTCCACTCTTGAGTCATCACCGTAACTACAAGCCATACATAATCATCACGAGGCGACGCTCTGCCCCTGCACGACCGCTCACCATTATCATGTGCTCGCAGAGTGCAAACCACCTGCCATTTGAACGGGTTTTCGGCGGGGCTGCTGTTGCTGCTGGTGTTGGTGGCGGTGCGTCCGTAGGCTGGGATCATGTTGTCTCCCCGTCTCCCACCTGTGCGTATGCCCCCGCCCGCCCGTCCCCTACCACAAACACTGCTGCCACTGGCTACCGCGACCGGCCACCACCACGACCGCGACTGCTAGCGTTTTGAGCAGGGGCGCTCCGGTGCGCACACACACTGACACGCCACGATAGCATCTGTGCGTTTCTTACACAAGGGTATATGTCTCTCTCGAGCACAAAGCATACATAGAGAAAGCGTGTGTGAGAGCTGCCACCCCCGCCAACTGGAATGTGTGGGTTGGGAGGGAGGAGCGGCATGCGTGGCGGATGGGGGTGCCACGCCTCACTCCAAGAAGACACGACGTGGAAGGGTCTTGGGTCTGGGTTTCTGCGATGGGTCGTGTCTTGTCGTAGCCTGCTGGCTCGTTTCTGTCTGGGGTGTTGACTGCCCCGCATCTGTGGCTGCTTAAAAAAAATGTGTGCGTCAAGAAAGGAGGAGCCCTGCTGCTGCGGTTGCTGTTGCCGAGGTGTGGGTGCGCGCGGGGGTCGGCGCGCCCGCTGGGCAAGCTGCTCTACATGTGGGTGAACTGCTTGCTGAGGAGAGAGCCCTTGTCGCTGTGCGTGTCGCTGTGGCCGTCGTGGCTCGGCGTGTCGACCCGCATCGAGAGCAGGCTCAGCGACGACTTGGACGCGCGCATGCCGGTCGTGCTGCTGACCTGGTGGTGGCCCATGAGGTCGGGCGAAAACCACGACAGCGGCGACGCGCGGCCGCTCGAGTGAGAGCGCGAGTGTGTGGCAGCCGCGGCGGCGGCGGCTGCAATCTGGTTGTGCAGCTCCGCTGCCTTGGCGCTCTGATCCGCCGCCTTGGCGCTGTGCTCTGCGGCCTTGGCGACATGCACGAGCCCGTCGACGGACGGGGACGCCGCCAGGGGCGAGTGCCCCCCAAGCCGCGCAAGCGGGTGGCGCGGCGGCCTGCCCTCCGCCCCGAGTGGCGAGTCGTGGCTGCGGCGCTGCAGCGCGGCGTGGCTGTGGCAGCTCTGCACAGCCAAATGCTCCATCTCTGCCGCCTCCACGTGGGCCATGGCCGCGGCCGCTGTAGGCGGCGTGCTGCTGCTGCGTTGCACCATTTGGTGGTCGTCTGCGCGCGGGCGGGACGAGGGGGGCAGGCAGGGCAGTGTAGTGCAGGTCAAGAGGGTGACGTGCACAGCCAGCCAGGCGGGGAGGGAGTGTGCATGCAGCGCACACGCATGCATTTCAAGCGCGCGCATGTGGGGCGATTCCCATGCGATTCCTTTCACTTGAGGGGGCCCTGTTAGTTATGCCAGCTAGTCGGGTTCGGCCACACGCATGCATGCACAGAGCACACGCGTCGCATGTGCTGCCCCAAAGCAGGCAGGGGGCAGAGTGGTGTAGATAAAGGCGCAATTGGGGGGCAACGGTGGCGGTCCCACCCTCTCACCTGGTCCGCTGGGCCCGAACGGGCTTGGCGCCACCCACGGGCTGAATAAGCTCCCCAGGAAGGACTGGTTGTTGTACATGAGCGTGTCATGCTGCTTCACCCCGGGCTGCCCGTCTGCAGAAGGCTCACGCGGGGCATGGTGCGCCACGAGGGCGCATGGCTGGGACGTGTACGCTCCTGGAGCACACGCGTATGGAGAGCCCCACGAAGCTGCTGGGTTGGCGGTGCCCCAGTAGACGTAGGGCGAGGTAGACGGCTGCGCTGCGGGCTGCATGGGGCAAGGTTGGAGGCAAGGCTGCTGCAGCGCCACTTCCTCGCTTCAGCTGTGTGGCTGTGTGGCAGTGTATGTCGTGTCTGTCTATCTGGCGGGGACACGTGCGGCTCAAAGAAGAGGGACGGGCCCACCCGCGACGCAGCTGACCGAGGGCCACAGACGCAGTGAGCCAAAGGAGTAGTAGTGGTTGTTAGGGTGTTCAAGGCGCAAGGCGGGGCTTCCGCAAGCACTACAGACTTCAAATACGTTGCCCGATATATGTCAGTTTGCCACACGAAACAATTTGTTGGTCTCGAAAACTTCTTGTTCCGGCGCGGACTGATGATCCCCCCCATCAAAGCAGAGAGAGACCTGAAGTGCCAGGGTAGTGGTGGTGGGGATAGGGGGCAGATCACACTGGCTTGGGGACGGACTGCATTTCTGTCAGTCAGTGCACAGTCACTGTGCTCACGCGCTCGGCGAGCTTTCTCCTACAGACGGGCAGGGTTGGCGAAACGCAGGCCACGACCTGGAGACTCCCGCAGAGTGAGCCATGGCCTGAGCTCAAGTGTAAGTGCAAGGTCCAACTGTTACATCCGGTGGACACCCCTGCTCGCTGCGGTAGTTGGGCCGGAACAGGCCGCCGCATCTCGGACAACATCCGCCTCACTCAGAAGCTGCCTGGCTTGTTGGCTTGCAACGCGGAGGGGCGGAGGCGTGTGGGGTCGACGGGCACAGCGCTGGTGCTCCTCGACTTCTGCAAGGCGTACGACGCCATCGACCGCGGCTTCCCTCCTCGCCGTCATGGAGGCGGCCGTGTCGGTGACGGCGTGCTCGCTTGGACCCGCCCCATCCTCCTCAGGATTCCTCACGCACACACGCACGCGTCGGCCGAGGTCAATGGGTTCATCTCTGCGCCGCGGCGCCTGCCCTCTTCCTGTTCCCTGGGCACGTACTCGCGTGTTTCATGCACACGTGCCCGGGGGTGGGAGTCGAGGTCGTGCCAGGCTGCAGAGTGACCTGCCCCCAGTACGCTGACGGCACCATGCCCCTCCACTCGGTCCGCTCGTGTGCGCCGGCTGACGTCGCCGCACTCGGGGAGGCAATGGCGGTGTTCAAGCGACGGACCTCGTCATAAACCTCGACAACTGCCTCAACCTCGGCGGGGCTGGGCCTGACTCACAAACCTTACCCTGGGCCTAACCTCTAAGGGGATGCTCCTGGTTAGTGCCGGGTATTAATACCCTGCAGGTTGTCGAGTCCTTACACTTCCACACTCTTGGACCTCTCATGAGCTGAGCTTTGGATGGAGAAGACAATCAAGAGCAAGGCGGGGTTCCTGATATTGACGATCACCAACACCCTCCCTCACAGGTTCAACAACCCTGAGGGTCGTTACACTGACCCTGGGGCCCTGGTAGGCTGGCGCGCTGCGTGGCCTTGCGGGCTCTATTAGTAGAGCTCCCCTAGACGTGTAGTCTAGGCCTTAAATCACGCCCCAGCCCTCCGGGCGCGCCCGTGTAAAACCTGTAAAACCTGACCCTGGGGCCACCTTTGCCGTCACCGCAGTGATTCGTTTTCGTGATGTTCAATTATTTTTCTGGAGCCATTTGACTGAAAATCCGGCTCCATGGCTCCCAAATCCGGCTCCAAACACCAAAAACAAAAGCACTGCGTCACCGTCAAGACAGCAGTCGCCGGTGTTTTTTGCTTTCGGCGTTTGGAGCCAGAGTTGGGAGCCATGGAGCGGGGTTTTCAGTGAAATGGCTCCAGAACATCAATCAAAAACCTGAAGAGAAAATCACTGGCGGTCGCGGCGTCTGCTCCCCTCACACCAGTGGTGTCATTAAGGACCCCAGAATGCCCTGTTTGCCCTTGCAGCATTGCAGGGAACATGCCGAAGTGCCCCAGCAGCGAGCCACTTTTCCGCAGAAAAGTGTGAAAACGTCGAATTTCACACTTGTCGAAGCGAAATTCCCGCAATTCGCCCCCGCAGTCTCCCCGAAATTTGTCGGTTTGCCCCCTTACCTGGGGCTGCAGGGTCTGCGGGGGCGCTAATGACACCAGTGTCACGGACAGCACGGCGAACTCAGTGTTCTCTGGGAAGGATTTTAGTAATTAGTTTTTTGCCGGCTCCAGCAACTTTGACTGCTCACACCAGGCACAACACACAATGGGTATTCATGCAACGCATGCCGTTGTGCTGCTCTCGGCAACAGCTTTCCAACGCACCGCTCCACGCCCTCTCCCACTACGTGTTGGGTGGTTTTCTGGACAATGGGGAATCCGGCCCGGAGCAGTATACGGCTGGCAGGGGAATCAGTGGGCGAGCTCTGATGCAACAACGGTGAGCAACCTCTTTGCCACGCTCGTGGGCACATGCGACAGCCCATTTTTTTGCTAGATTCGGATGAACACATTCCTTGCAGCCGGCCGGAAGCAGCCGGCCGGAAGCACCCGTTTTTTTTTCGAATTAAAATTGTGTGAAAACGTCGATTTCACGAGTAAGCCATTCAGGGTAGTGCTGTCAGGCGCGGGGCCTTTTGTCTCTGATGGAACACCCGAGCCAACTTAGGGCAGGAGAATGTTTTTAGATGGCCCCTGCCGGAGTATCAGAGTCGGGGGTCCAGTGGTTGGGGACCTGTTTTGGCCCCCCCCCCCAAAAGTGTGCCAAGCTCTTGCGCTGGAGGTGTGAACAGATTTTCAGATATGTCTCTAGACACATCTAGGGACCATGCCGCTCCGGATCAAGATGCGCCTAGGGTATACCAAGAGCGCTGCATCGATGCCTGGCGGTCGGGGTCGGCCTGTGGGTCGTGCCACCTGTAGCAGAGCTTGCCATGCAAACAGTCCCCCAGGCGCCATGGCAGCGAGTGCAGCCGGCGCACGCCAACGAAAGAGCGAGATGGTATCCTAGAATGGTTTGCCTCCCTGGGTGGGCCCCTGCGCTGGGTCACGCGCTCTAATGGCTTGTGACCCCCGAAGGGTGGCACATCGGGTGGCACTGCCCACAGCCCCAACCAGCCCCAGCCGCATTGGTGCAGCGCACTAGACACTTAAAAAACGAAGCTTTTGCGGGGGGGTACAGACGCCGAGGCCTGGGCCTCGCTCGGCTAGCCCCACCGCAACACAATCGTTGGCTCACCCCCCCCAAACCGTTGCACTGCCCACAGCCCCAACCAGCCCCAACCGCGCCGCTGTATCGCCCTTCACACGTCCAATACGCACGTTTTGCGGGGGGATGCAGCCACCAAGGCCCGGGCCCCGGCTAGCTAGCGCCCAAAGCTAAAATTGCGTGTACCTCTGCAAACCATGGCAGTGACAGTAACAGTAACACGGTTTCCAGCTAAGCAGGCTACTCTTCTACTAGAGACACCCGCCGATACTCCGGCACACTTAAGTACTAGAGTACCGCCGGCTCCCGGCCGATAGACTACCGCTCCCGCCGGCTAGACTACCCCAAACAGCGGTCTCTGAGAGACATGTCTGGCAAGGAGCATATAGGAGAGGACCTTCCTCAGGGTCACAGTAGTGGCCTTGTGGCCAGTCAAGCCGGCAGAGCCGACTGGCGCTGACTGGAACGGTCCCCGCCTGGCAGTGCATGGCTGTCCGGCTCTTGTTGCACACATATGTAGCCAGCCTTAGCCGCATTTGTGCAGCACGCTATGCACACCCAATACTCATCTAGTGCGGGGGCGTGCCGACGTCGAGTCCTGGGCCCCGCTCGGCAATCGCCCAACGCTGAAATTGCGTGCACCCCTGCAAACCATGGCACTGCACACAGCCCCAGCCAGCCCCGATCGCACCGCTGCATCGCGCTTTGCAAAACCAACACGCAGCTAGTGCGGGGGGTGGCAGACGCCACGGCCTGGGCCCCGACCAGCTGGGCGCCATGCGGCCATGCGGCCATGCGGCTCACACCCCAGCCAAACCGTGGCACTGCCCACAGCTGTAGCCAGCCCCAACCGCACCGTTGCAGCGCTCTATGCACATACAACACGTGACTCTTGCGGGGGGTGGCATCTGACGACTCCTGGGCCCCGGCCTGCAAGGGCACATTACACCTGAGATAGTGGAGCTGCTTCACCACGAGCAGCCCTAGTCTGGCGCGGCTCCCGCCCCACCCAGAGACGTTTGAATACAACCACTGCACACCGCCCGGCTGATTTTAGCAACAGCGGGCGTTGGGCGCACTGCTGGCCACCTGTTTGGGTAGGCCTGCCACTTGCGTGACACCATGTCGTCAAGCGGCCGCTTTCCGCCGCGTTCCGGCCTGACAGCTTTCGCATATATGATGCTGGTACGCGTTCCCCCCCTCGGAGGATGTCCAGACAGCGGTCAGGCGTCGGGCGCAGCTTTTTTGTGTACCTGCCCCACACCCCGCTCACACCCCACCTCAGCTGTCACCCGGGAGGCACCCCCCCTTGGTTTTAAGAATGTGAATAATCTAAAGGGGTTATATAAGATTTGCACTTTCATTTTGGGGACAATCGGAGGTGGAGAATTTCCGCGCCTGACAGCACTAACAGTTACAAGGGGTTTCCAGCTAAGCAGGCTACTCTTCTACTAGAGACACCCGCCGATACTCCAGCACACTTAAGTACTAGAGTACCGCCGGCTCCCGGCCGATAGACTACCGCTCCCGCCGGCTAGACTACCCCAAACAGCGGTCTCTGAGAGACATGTCTGGCAAGGAGCATATAGGAGATGATGATGAGAGTTTTACAATCCACTTCTGGCGGTCACACGTACGGTTCCAAAGCTCCAGTGGGACTTAGAGAAACAAGGCTCAAGGCCCACAAAAGGTCAACCTACAAGTAGCCCACGGTAACGCCATCCACACTTGGTGGCGGGCGCCAAGCAAGCAGCACCACTGTGCAGGCTGCACACCCAGCCCCTCAAATGGCCAGAGGGCGGACCCAAGGTATAAAACCATGAAGGGACCAAAAAGCCCTCCCCCAGACCACCGGAAGCGGGGCTAGTAGCACACCCGCCGCAGCACTCTACTCAGCGACCACACCGCACCCGCCACCGCACGCGTGTGGCGCCACCTCCCCTTCAAAAAACCCCCAGAGGGAATGCCATCTAGCAAGCAGGTGCAGGCACCCGCTCGCCGTCAACGACGAGGCGCGCGCGGTGGAACTGCGCCGCTTCCCCGCAACCTTGGCGGCGAGGAAAGCGGGCCACAGCGCCTGGTGCTGCGCCTCCTCGCGGTCACTGAGGACGTCGAAGACTGCAGTCGAGTCCACGCAGCGGCGCAGCTCGTGGCGCCAGCGCACGACAGTGTCGGCCACGGCGTCAGACGCCACGGTGAAGAGCACACGCAGCACACCGCCCCCGCGTGGCTCCACGCCGATGCCCCCGACGGCAGGCTTGGCGTTGAGGAGCGACGCGGACACGACGCCACCATCAGCCGGCTCCCGCCGGCCGGTGCCGCAGTAGAGGAAGCGCACGACATCCGTAGCCAGGCGAACGGGCAGGCTGGTGCCGTCCTCGGCAGCTGCAGCGATCCGCTCCGCCGCCGCCGCCGTCGCCTCCTCTTCATCCATCCGCCTGCCACCGCCCGCGAGGAACCAGTTGGCGCCGCGTGCCACCGGGATGAGAGCAAACAGCATTTCTAATTGCACAGGCAAGCACCAGGTCAAGGTCAAGCACAGCATAGGGCAAGCACAGCATAGGTTTGAGCCCTGGACAGCAAAGGGACGTACGCCCCAGAGAGCTGCAGCGCCCAGGTATGTGTGCTTGTGTGTGTGTGTGTGTGTGTGTGTGTGTGTGCGTGTGTGTGCGTGTGTGTGTGTGTGTGTGTGTGTGTGTGTGTGTGTGTGCGCGCGTGTCAGTGGTGCAAAGATTGGGTGCGTAATATTTGTTCTCGACACCCCCGGAGAGGGAGGATCCGTGTAGAGAGGGGGGGTGACAAAGTCACGGTGACTCCGTGACAGTGATCCTTGCTACGGCAGCATACTGCTCGGAGCGGAATTTGAGCGGAATTTTGATTAATTGCTGTGTAGGCTATAACGCTTTTCCGCTGTTCCGCTCAGGGGGAAAATCAATTGTGCCGGGAAAAAGCGGGACAAAATTAATTGTGCCGGGAAAAAGCCGGGAAAAAGCGGAAGAATCGTTTATTGCTAAATCCTTCCCAAGGAACGAGCTGCGCCGCTGCGTGGACTCGACTGCAGTCTTCGACGTCCTCAGTGACCGCGAGGAGGCGCAGCACCAGGCGCTGTGGCCCGCTTTCCTCGCCGCCAAGGTTGCGGGGAAGCGGGCGCAGTTCCACCGCGCGCGCCTCGTCGTTGACGGCGAGCGGGTGCCTGCACCTGCTTGCTAGATGGCACCCCCTCTGGAGGTGTTTTTGAAGGGGAGGTGGCGCCACACACGTGCGGTGGCGGGTGCGGTGTGGTCGCTGAGTAGAGTGCTGCGGCGGGTGTGCTACTAGCCCCGCTTCCGGTGGTCTGGGGGAGGGCTTTTTGGTCCCTTCATGTTTTTATACCTTGGGTCCGCCCTGTGGCCATTTGAGGGGCTGGGTGTGCAGCCTGCACAGTGGTGCTGCTTGCTTGGCGCCCGCCACCAAGTGTGGATGGCGTTACCGTGGGCTACTTGTAGGTTGACCTTTTGTGGGCCTTGAGCCTTGTTTCTCTAGGTCCCACTGGAGCTTTGGAACCGTACGTGTGACCGCCAGAAGTGGATTGTAAAACTCTCATCATCATCTCAGCACCGCACCTGCCCCACTTCTCACAATCTCTCTCGCAATCTGAGGTATGAACCAGGTGTGAATGGATTCTCCAACACCCCCGGGCAGGGCAGGGGGGAGCAATCATCGACACACGCTCTTTCCACGCATCTGTTCAGATAGGTTGGTGAGCGAAGCGGCTGCTTGGGGCGCAGAGTGGGGGGGTCCCGACCAGTGATTTCCTAGCTTAACTTTGCCGCAGGTGGCTCGTGCGGCAAAGCGCGCCCTGCGCTCCAACAGCAAGGGAGCGCCATGGGGAACTCAAACTCCGGAAACAAGAGCGGGGGTGGAAGGTAGTTGTCACAGTCATGTGTATGTGTATGTGCATGACATGCGGTTTTTTGGTCGGCATGGGTGCGATCGGTGCTCGTGCCATGGCCCGGCAGTGCTCGGGAGCTGGTTGCTTGGCCAACCGTCACCGCCGCCGCATGGGGTTTGCATGGGGGGGGATATATGTGTGTATCTCATCTCTCCCAACCGCTCAACACGCCCCTGCCCTGCCCTGCTCCAGTCTCGTCACAGGCATACTAGCAGGAGGGAAGCTGCCACTGGGCAAGCACGGCGAGGAGAAGAAGGGTGCGCGGCGTGCGCCCATGCACTTGACTGGGCACAGGATCCGAGGATGGCATGGCATGGCATGGCGGATCCTG
Organism: Chlamydomonas sp. UWO 241; assembly: GCA_016618255.1. NCBI lineage: Eukaryota > Viridiplantae > Chlorophyta > Chlorophyceae > Chlamydomonadales > Chlamydomonadaceae > Chlamydomonas > Chlamydomonas priscui. Next base: position 41,922 of record VFSX01000655.1, on the reverse strand, counting down.
TGTGTTGCAAAACGACTCACGCACGCCACCTGCTCCCACCTCAAGCATGCTTGACCACGGCGTTGTGCGCACGCGCACACACACACACACACACACACACAACACACACACACACACGCACACACACACGCACACCCCTGAAGAATGAGCGTGTCGACGGTGATGGTCCGTGCACACACACACACACGCACACGCACACACATACACACACGCCCCCCCACACCTCTCCCACGCACCCCCCCCACACACACACGCACGGTCGCAGCCGCGTCCGTGGATGCCGTGCGTGAGTCCTCCCCGCCCTCGCCGGCTCCCGCTACCTATGCGCGTGCGTCATCACCAGCGCCTGTCATCCGGGATGATGAGCGCTTTGACCGGCCGAGGAACAGCACCGGATCTAGGGGCAGCAGCGAACGGTGTGTGTGTGTGTGTGTGTGTGTGTGTGTGTGTGTGCGCGAGAGGGAGAGAGAGAGAGGGAGAGGAGCGGGTGGACTGGTCGAGGAACAGCAACTGCTCTAGGGGCAGCAGCAGATGGTGTGTGTGTGTGTGTGTGTGTGTGTGCGTGCAAGATAGGGAGAGAGAGAGAGGAGCGGGTGGGTCGGTAGAGGAACAGCACCGGCTCTAGGGGCAGCAGCGGACGGTGTGTGTGTGTGTGTGTGTGTGTGTGCACGCACAAAAGGGAGAGAGAGAGAGAGAGAGGGAGAGGAGCGCTTTGACCGGCCGAGGAACAGCACCGGATCTAGGGGCAGCAGCGGATGGTGTGTGTGTATGTGTGTGTGTGCGTGCACGACAGGGAGAGAGAGAGAGAGAGAGAAGAGTGGGTGGACCGGTCGAGGAATAGCAGCTGCTCTAGGGGTAGCAGCAGATGGTGAGTGTGTGTGTGTGTGTGTGTGCGCGCAAGATAGGGAGAGAGAGAGAGAGGAGCGGGTGGGTCGGTAGAGGAACAGCACCGGCTCTAGGGGCAGCAGCGGACGGTGTGTGTGTATGTGTGTGTGTGTGTGTGTGTGTGTGTGCGAGAGGGAGAGAGAGGAGCGGGTGGATCGTTCGAGGAACAGCAGCTGCTCTAGCTAGGGGCAGCAGCGGACGGAGTGTATGTGTGTGTGTGTGTGTGGATGGACGCTGCGGATGGATGCGCACACAAACACACACACACACACGCACACACACACACACACACGTGCACACACACTTACACACACACACACACACACACACGCATGCATGCATACACACACATATACACACATATGTCGGCATTCACGCACACACACACAAACACACACACACACAGGTCGTCATTCGCTGCAGACGGGGACGGCCCTACCAGCGACATCACCACCACGCGTGCACACACACATATACGCACAAACACACACACACACACACACACATGCACACGCACACACACACACACACACACTCTTAACACATGCGAGAATTTGCCGCAGATAGCCACACACACACACACACACACACATACAGATCGTCATTTGCTGCAGACGGGGATGGCCCTGGCAGCGACATCACCACCCTGCGCACAGGCTCAATTGGTCGAGGTGTGTGTGTGTGCGTGTGCGCGTGTGTGCGCGTGTGTGTGTGTGTGTGTGTGTGTTTGTGTGTGTGTCCCATGCGCACATGCTCGATCGGTCAAGGTGTGTGTGTGTGTGTGTGTGTTCGCACGTGTGTGTGTGTGTGTGTGCGTGTTTGTGTGTGTGTGTTCGCACGTGTGTGTGTGTGTGCGTGTGTGTGTGTGTGCATTGTGTGTGTGTGTGTGTGTGTCCCATACACACAGGCTCGATCGGTCAAGGTGTGTGTGTGTGTGTGTGTGTGTGTGTCCCATGCACACAGGCTCGATCGGTCAAGGTGTGTGTGTGTGTGTGTGTGCGTGTGCGTGTGTCCCTCAGGCGCCATCGTCATCGATCGGTGCAAGTGTGGGAGTGTCAGTGTGTGTGTGTGTGTCGTGTAATGCCACACTTCCACCCAGGAACTCCACACTTCCACACCCCTCCACACTCGCAGCGAACCGCTCGGCTCGCGTCCGGTCGCTGCGAGCCGAGCTCGTTCGACTCCACGCTTCCCACCCCCCACCACAAATTCCACACTTTCGCACCCCTCCACAATTCCACACTTCCTTGCCACAAACTCGCAGCAAACCGCTCGGCTCGCGGCCGCTCGCTGCAAGCCGAGCTCGTTCGACTCCACGCTTGCCGGCTCCCACACCCATGCATTCCACACTTTTGCACTCCTTCACACTTCCACACTTCCTCGCCACACACTCGCAGCGAACCGTTCTGCGCGCGGCCGCTCGCTGCGGCCGAGCTCGTTCGACGAGGCGCACTTGATCAGCCACGTCGTTGCGGCAAACAACTCTGCGGTGAGTCTTCCCTCGCGCTCGACCCCACGCCCCAACCCTAAACCTCGAGACCCACGCCCCAACCCCCCACGCCCTAAAACCCCGAGCGATGCCAACGTGGTGAGCCACGTCGTCGCGGAAAACAACTCAACGATGAGGAAACTCGTGACAGACCCTCGGGTCAACCCTAAAACCTACAACCTAAACCCTAACCCCCAAGCCCTTAACCCCCCACGCCCTTAAACCCCGGAGCAAGGCCGACGTGGTGAGCCACGCCGTCGCGGAAATCAACTCTGCGGTGGGGCCTTACTTACGCTTGACCCCAAGCCCCAACCCTAAACCCCCAAGCCTCAACCCCCCACGCCCTTAAACTCCGGAGCGAGGCTGACGTGGTGAGCCACGCCGTCGCGGAAATCAACTCTGCGATGGAGCCTTACTTACGCTTGACCCCAAGCCCCAACCCTTACCCCCAAGCTCCAACCCCCCACGCCCTAAAACCCCGAGCGTAGCCAGCGTGGTGAGCCACGTCGTCGCAGAAAACAGCTCCGCGGTGGGGCCTTAAGAACCCGTGACGCTCGACCCTCAAACACCCGAGGTCGTTGGGGGCGACTTTGTGGCGTATTTGAGTTTTGACCCTCCTTTTTGCAAAGCCTCGCCCAGCTCCAAATCTAGGGGGGGGGGGGCATTTTGTTAGGGGCGGAAATGGCGTCGGAACATTGTAATTTTGACGCCTGTAAAGTTTGGGGGGCGCCGAGGAAGGAGAATTAGGTGCGCTAACATCGTCCATCCAAAAGGTCGTTTTGTGTGGGGGTGTGGGGACTGTGCGCTCGACCCTCTAACACCCGAAAAAGTGTCAAGTTCGGACATTCCCCACTTTTCCTTTTTGAGTCGATGTGGGCTCCTGCGGGGTGGCACGCGAGCTTGCCTCGGTCACCAATGACGCCACCGACACACACACACACACACACACCACCATCAACACCACCAACACCACCAACGCGCGCGCACGCACACACGCACACACACACACACACACAACACACGCGCACGCACACACACACACAACACACAAGACACACACATACACACACACACACACACACACCGCAGGGATCAAACAGAGGACAGACAGCGCACATCCTCACAACGGTGAGTGTGCACGTGTGCGTGCGTGTGTATATGTGTGTGTGGATGTGCGTGTGCGTACGTGTGTTTGTGTGTGTGTGTGTACACATGCTTGTTTGTGCGTGCTTGTGTGTGTGTTTGTGTGTGTGTGTGTGTGTGTGTGCTTGTATGCGTGCTTGTGTGTGTGCGTGTGTATGTGTGTGTGTGTGTGTGCGTGTTTCAACACAACGCCGCGTGGCCCCGTGTATGTGCACGCACGCGTGTGCTTGTGTGTGTGTGTGTGTGCGTTCACATGTTTGCGTGTGTGTGTGTGTGTTTGTTTTCCACATGTTTGTGTGTGTGTGTGTGTGTTTGCATGTTTGCGTGTGCATGCTTGTTTGCATGCTTGTGTGTGTGTGTGTGTGTTGCCGGGTTGTATCGCTGTTAGTAGTACAGCCACTGCCGGTACATGCGGACGCGGCCTCATGTAACGCTCGGTTGGTTGGTTGGTGTGATGTGTGTGTTCCCATAAACAGGGGCCTGACCTCGATTCGTGCGTCCACTCCAGAGAGAGAATTGGTACACAAACCCAGTGATTTCCGTTTCGGCTGTCCACAGCCATTTGGCTGTATTTCGGCTGTTCTTTGACCTTGAACACAGCTCACCCCATTCAGTGGATTGGAAGCCTGTCGAGCCCGCCAGACAGAGCTTGTCTAGAGCTTTCACGTGACCGATGTATGAGGACAAACGGTCAACGGGAGGTCAACGGTCAACGTGGGCAAAGCAAAATCCGGTTGCGGAAGAATTAATGGAAACTCCTGGAAAGAAAACCACTGCACGGAAATCACTGCACGGTGGTACTTCCCAAACACCCCGCGAGGGGATTCTGGGCGCACTGTATGTGTGGGGAGACGGGACGGCGACGGAAAAATGGGAGGCGGAGGGGTGCGCCGCAGGCTCACGGG
>VFSX01000655.1:10000-32500 GCA_016618255.1 Chlamydomonas sp. UWO 241 | reverse complement strand
GCACGCGTGTGTGTGTGTGTGTGCGAGGAAGCGGCTTCGTCTGGTGCCTGGGTGTGCGTGTGCGTGTGTGCGCGCGTTTGTGTGTGTGTGTGTGCGTGCGTGTGCGAGGCCTGAGATGAGCGTCGCCATGCCCACCCACCCCCCACGCTCCCATGCACCCCATGCATGCTCCCACCCCACCCCTCCACCCACCTACCAGTGATTCCCCTGCGAGCCGTATACCGCTCCGAGCCGGATTTCCCATTTCCCAGAAAACCACCCCACACTTAGTGGGAGAGGGCGTGGAGCGGTGCGTTGGAAAGCTCGTGCCGAGAGCAGCACAACGGCATGCGTTGCATGAAAGCCCGCTGTGTATTGTGCCTGGTATGAACGGTCAAAGCGGCTGGAGCCGGCAAAAAAACAAATTACTAAAATCCTTTCCAGGGACCACTGCCACCTACCCGTCCCGAACGGGTGGGACACGAGCAACACATAGAAGGCAGGTTCTGCCCGTGTCTTCATCCCGTCTGTCTTCAACTCTGTGAGCCCACACAGGCTGTAAACTCCACCACCATCATCAGTGGTACAGCTCTTGGCGAAACCTACCCTCCCTCGCCCCATGCAAAACCCTGAACCCTTGGGGAACACACACACACGCACACACACACATGCACACACACACACACACACACACACGCACCCCCCCCCCCACACACAGGCGTCCGACGGACTGTAAAATCGACCACACACACACGCACACGCGCACACACACAGGCCTTCATGCTGTCCGTTGGCGCGTGCACCGCCTACCCCGACACCTACATCCTGCGTCAGCAGCTGCAGACACGCACACACACACTTGCACACACTTGCACACACACACGCACACACACACACACATCCGATAGTCTGTAAAATCGACCACACACACAGGCCTTCATGCTTTCCGTTGGCGCGTGCACCGCCTACCCGGACACCTACATCCTGCGTCAGCAACTTCTGGGCAGGCTCATGACGCTCACACAGCAGGTATGTATGTGTGTGTGAGTGTGCATGTGTGTGCGTCCGTGTGTGTGTATGTGTGTGCGTGTGCGTGTGTGTGTGTGTGTGTGTATGTGTGTGCACCCATGGCAGCAGCCGCAGCTGCTGGGCAGGCTCATGACGCTCACACAGCAGGTGTGTGTGTGTGGGTGGGTGCGTGTGTGCGTGTGTGTGTGAGTGTGTGCATCATGGCAGCAGCCGCAGCTGCTAGGCAGGCCCAGGGCTCTCACGCAGTGTGTGTGTGTGTGTGCGTGTGTGTGCATGTAACAGCAGCAGCAGCTGCAGCTGCTGGGCAGGCTCGTGGCGTTCACGCAGCAGGTGTGTGTGTGTCTGTGTGTGCATGTATGTGCATGTGTGTGCGTGTGTGTGTCCGCCGCCGTCGCCGCCCGAAGCATGCATGATGTCCAGGTTATATAACCGATATAATAGATAGGTATGCACGGTCTTACTTAAAGTCGCTAGGTGAGCTGCGCGCACACACGCAGAGAAGATATTCGTAACAGTTCCCACCGCACGGGTAATGCGCGCACACACGCATACACACACACATGCGCACACACATACACACGCACACGCACACGCACGCACGCACACACACACATGCACACACACACGCACAGGCGGAAGAGGGCAACGGCGTGTCTGTGAAGGGGGCCGACCGAAGGCTGAGCACAAACTCAGTCGTTTCGCACACGTGGCTGTCAGCGTGGGCCGAGCGCCAGGTGTGTGTGTGTTTGGGGGTGGGTGGGTTGGTGGGGTGTGTGTGCGTGTGCGGGGTGTGTGGGTGTGCGTGTGTGGGTGTGGGGGGGGGGCACTTGGCTGTCAGCGTGGGCCGAGCGCCAGGTGTGTGAGTGTGTGTGTGCGTGTGTGCGTGTGTGGGTGGGTTGGTGGGCGGGGTGTGGGTGTGGGTGCGTGTGGGTGGGTGGGGGGGTGGGGGGGGCACGTGGCTGTCAGCGTGGGTCGAGCACCAGGTGTGTTTGTGGGGGGGGGATGCGTGTGCGTGTGGTACTTGTCTGTAAGAGCGGCTGTGGGTGGGTGGATGGGTGTGTGGCGTACACAGCACACGCGTGGCTGTCTGCTTGGGCCGAGCGCCGGTTGGGTGGGCGTGCATGCACACACACACACACACACGCACACACACACACACACACATGCACGCAAACGTGCGCGCACACACACACACACACGCATACACACACACACACGCAGACCGCCATCTGCATGGCAGAGGAGCATGCAGCAGCAGGGCACACGCTCGTGCACCTGCCCCCCCCCCACACACACACGCTCACACACACACACACACACACACGCAGACCGACATCTGCATGGCAGAGGAGCACGCAGCAGCAGGGCACACGCCCATGCACCTGCCTCCACACACCACACACACACACGCAGACCGCCATCTGCATGGCAGAGGAGCACACAGCAGCAGGGCACACGCTCGTGCATCTGCTCCCCCCCCCCCACACACACGTACACACACACACACACACACACACACACACACACGCAGACCGCCATCTGCATGGCAGAGGAGCACGCAGCAGCAGGGCACACGCTCGTGCACCTGCTCCCTCGGTCAAAGCTGCTGGAGCCGGCAAAAAAACAAATTACTAAAATCCTTTTCAGGGACCACCGCCACCTACCCGTCCCAAACGGGTGGGACACGAGCGACACATAGAAAGCAGGCTCTGCCCGTGTCTTCATCCCGTCTGTCTTCAACTCTGTGAGCCCACACAGGCTGTAAACTCCACCACCATCATCAGTGGTACAGCTCTTGGCGAAACCTACCCTCCCTCGCCCCATGCGAAACCCTGAACCCTTGGGGAACACACACACGCACACACACACACACACACACACACACGCACACGCGCACACACACAGGCCTGCATGCTGTCCGTTGGCGCGTGCACCGCCTACCCCGACACCTTCATCCTGCGTCAGCAGCTTTTCTGGGCACACACACGCACACGCGCACACACACAGGCCTTCATGCTGTCCGTTGGCGCGTGCACCGCCTACCCCGACACCTACATCCTGCGTCAGCAGCTTCTGGGCACACACACACACACACGCGCACACACACAGGCCTTCATGCTGTCCGTTGGCGCGTACACCGCCTACCCCGGCACCTACATCCTGCGTCAGCAGCTGCAGACACGCACACACACACTTGCACACACTTGCACACACACACGCACACACACACACACACATCCCCCCCCCCCACACACACGCACACACACACACACACACACACACACGCAGACCGACATCTGCATGGCAGAGGAGCACGCAGCAGCAGGGCACACGCTCATGCACCTGCCCCCCCCACACACACACGCACACACACACACACACACACGCAGGCCGCCATCTGCATGGCAGAGGAGCACGCAGCAGCAGGGCACACGCTCGTGCATCTGCCTCCACACACACACACACACACACGCAGACCGCCATCTGCATGGCAGAGGAGCACGCAGCAGCAGGGCACACGCTCGTGCATCTGCTCTGCATGCACACACACACACACACACACGCAGACCGCATGCTCTCGTGCCCCCCCCCCCCACACACACGTACACACACACACACACACGCAGACTGCCATCTGCATGGCAGAGGAGCACGCAGCAGCAGGGCACACGCTCGTGCACCTGCTCCCTCGGTCAGCGAGCCTGCAGCAGGCGGGCGGGCGGCTGCGCATGACGCTGCGCGGGCACAACGGCCCAGTTCGGAGGGTGGTCATCAGCCCAAACGGACGCGACGTGATAACTGTCTCTGAGGACGGCAGTGCGCAGGTGGGCCTGTTTGTATTAAAAAACGTAGGGGGGGCCTCTGGGGTGGCTGCATGTTCATGGCCGCGCGGGCACAATGGTCCCGTCAGAAGGGTGGTCATCAGCCCAAACAGACGCAACGTCACAACTGTGTCTGAGGACGGCAGTGCGCAGGTGGGCCCGTTTGTAAAAACAAATGTATGGGGGGGGCCGTCTCTGGGGTGGCTGCATGTTCATGACGCTGCGCGGGCACAATGGCCTCGTGAGGAGGGTGGTCATCAGTCCAAACGGACGCGACGTGATAACCGTCTCTGAGGACTGCAGTGCGCAGGTGCGTGCGTGTGTGCGTGTTGCTGTGTGTGTGTGTGCGTGCGTGTGTGTGTGTGTGTTGCTGTGTGCCTGCAGCAGGGTGGCGGCTGCGCATGACGTTGCGCGGGCACAATGCCCCGTCAGAAGGGTGGTCATCAGCCCAAACAGACGCGACGTGATAACTGTCTCTGAGGACGGCAGTGCGCAGGTGGGCCCGTTTGTAAGAAAATATGTAGGGGGGGGGGCGCCTCTGGGGTGGCTGCATGTGCATGGCCGCAGGGTCACACTGGCCCCGTGCGGCGGTGGTGGTCATCAGTCCAAACGGACGCGACGTGATAACTGTGTCTGAGGACGGCAGTGCGCAGGTGCGTGCGTGCGTGCGTGTGTTGCTGTTGCTGTTGGTGCTGTGTGCGTGTGTGTTTGTGTTGCTGTGTGTGTGTGTGTGTGTCGCTGTTGGTGCTGTTTGCGTTTTGTGTTTGTGTGTGTGTGTGTGTGTGTGCAAGAGCCGTAAACCAGGATACCTAGCGGTGGGATCTGTAACGACTCTCTCTCTGTTGCTGTGTGCGTGTGTGTTTGCTGTTGCTATTGGTGTTGGTGTGCGCCCTCACACGGGCCACTCTTATGGCACGTTGATGGCATGCCACACTTCCAAGTCACTCTGATGGCAAGTGTGGGACATGATCGTGGGCGGCTGCGTGATGTAACTGACACAAGGAACGCCCGACCTCCCCAAATCCTCACAAATTCCACACTGGCAAGTGTGGGGTATGAACGTGGGCGACTGCGGGGTGCAGCTGACACAAGAGACGTCCCAGCACTCGACCCCAACCGGCCCCCAATCCACACAAATGTGAATCCCACACCCACCCACAGGTGTGGGACATGAACGTCGGCGACTGCGTCATGCAGCTCGCGCGAGAGACGCCCCTCACCGACGTCGCCGCCGCGCCTGATGGCGACCTCGCTGTGATCGGCTCCCAGGTGGGCGCGCGTGCATGTGGAGTCGATTTACAGTCTGTCGGACGCATTTGATGGCAAATTTGACCCTAGGAAAGACGCCGGCAGCTGTCAAAATTAGACCCCTAGCATGCCATCTGCCATCGTGATTGATGTGCACGCGGCGCGTGTCTCAAAACAGGCGACAAGGATGTCAGCCATCTCGTGCCAGAAAAAACTGGTGTTTGGGGTGTGGGTGGGTGGGTGGGTGGGTGGGTGGGCAGGGTGGGTGGCCTGCCCCCCCCCCGACGTCGCCGCCGCGCCCGACGGCGATCTCGCTGTCATCGGCTCCCAGGTGTGTGTGTGTATGAGTGCGTGTGCGTGTGTGTTTGTGTGTCTGTGAGAGTGTGTGTGTGTGTGTGTGTGTGTGTGTCGACCCCCCCAAACCAAGGATACTATCCACTCGATTCAGGCGCTGTGTGTGTGTCGACCCCCCCAAACCAAGGATACTACCACTCGATTCAGGCGCTGGTCGGTCACCCGCTATTCGAAAGACATGCCAGTGCACGGGTCAGACCTCGTAACAATTGCCGGGGTGTACTGCTGTTAGTACAGGCATTGCCGGTGCATGCGGACGGCCTCATGTAACGCTTGGTTGGTTGGTTGGTTGGTTGTGTGTGTGTGAGCAGCTGCTGGACACGACAGACAGAAACACACGGCGCAGTATGACGCAGCACGGCGCAGCATGGCGCAGCATGGCGCAGCATGGCGCAGCATGGCGCTGCGGGGCGCTGCGGGGCGCAGCATGGCGCAGCGCGGCGCGGCGTGGCGCAGCGCGGCGCGGCGTGGCGTAGCGCAGCGCAGCAGGGCGCAGCCTGGAACTTCAACACACACTCCACTGACCCCCCCCCCCCCCCTCGCTCCCATACACACCCAGCCAACACACCCAGCCAACAAGCCTTCAAGGTGTCCGTACAACAGAGTGTAACAACTACAACAACAACAGCAGCAACAACAATAACAACAACAACAACACTCCCCCAGGACGGCACATGCTGCCTGTGGGACCTGAACAACAACCAGATCAAGCACGTGCTCTCTGGCACTCCATGACACACACACACACACGCACGCACACACACACACGCACACACACGCACACACACACACACGCCAGGACGGCACATGCTGCCTGTGGGACCTGAACAGCGGCCAGATCAAGCACGTGCTCTCTGGCACTCCATGACACACACACACACACACACACACACACACACACACATGCACACACACACCAGGACGGCACATGCTGCCTGTGGGACCTGAACAATGGTCAGATCAAGCACGTGCTCTCCGGCCACTCGATGACCGTCAACGCTGTCGCCGTCGACCGGCAGGGCATCCGCTGCGTGACCGCGTCAGACGACGGGACTGTGCGGGTGTGGGACATCCATACCGGGCAGTGCGAGCAGGTGTGGCAGGAAGGCATAGCAGGCACAGCAGGCACACACACACGCACACACATACACCGCTACGTGACCGCGTCGGACGACGGGATTGTGCGGGTGTGGGACATCCACACCGGACAATGCGAGCAGGTAGGGTGTCGGTTGGTGGTTGTGGGTTGTTAGTCGTGGGTGTTGGAGACACTTTTTTTTAAAGTCAAATCAGTAACTCCAGCAACTTGCCAGCACCTCCTCATCGCGCACCCTCAGGGCCTGGGAAACATGCCGGTAGGCGTTGAGAGTCGATCCCTGGCTGCCATCTGCCATGCCGGGCTCGGGCAATGATTTCCTTTTCATTATTTTCACATAGTTGTTCCACAGCCGGATTTTGCTTCGACCGCATTGACCAGTTGACCTCTAGTTGACCGTTTGTCCTCTCTCGAAAGCTGTTGACGGGCTCTGTCCGGCAGGCATGTCAGACCAACAATCAACTGGAGGGGTTGATCTGTGCGCAGGGTCAAAGTACAGCCAGAATGCAGCCAAATGGCTGTGTAAAGCCGAAAAGGAAATCACTGGGCTCGGGCAGGACAACTCACTGATGACAACTTGTCTCTCAAGACTTCTTTCTTTGCAGCTCCGTTGCAGACTGACGCTTTGAAAATAAAACCAAAACAGGCCTCCTCCTTTGCAACTCGCTATTCGTTCGCAGGTTCCAAAGGGCCACAGCGACGAGATGCAAGGGCGTCGTCTTCGACGTCGCGATCTCGTCTTGACCCAGTCTTGACCCCCTCCCCTTGCACACACATTTTCTTGTTTTGTGCGTCTTTTAGGCTCTCACTTTGAACCTCCTCCCTTCCATACTTCCCCCCCCCTTCCTCTCCTCAGGGGCTCAAAGGGCACAGCGACGAGGTCCAAGGCGTCGTCTTTGACGCCGCGATCTTCTCGGACTCCCTCCTTTGCACACTGCCCTTGCAGGCACATTTGTATTTATTTCGAGCTCCTTGCAAATCCTCGCATCTCCCTTCCAGGTTTTGAGGGGCCAGGGGAAGCGACGAGGTCCAGTGGTGTCATTAGCGCCCCCGCAGCGAGCCGAGAAATTTGGGGGGAAACTGCGGGGGCGAAGCGCGGAAATTTCGCTCCGAAAAGTGTGGAATTCGACGATGTCCACACTTTTCGCGGAAAAACGCCTTCTGCAGAGGCAATTTGGCATGTTCCCTCCAATGCTGCGGGGGCAAACAGCACATTCTCGGATTCCTTAATGACACCACTGATGAGGTCCCAATGCGTCGTATTTGACATCGCGATCTCGTCCGACGACTCGCTGTGCGCACGCACAAGACACACACACACAAATACACACACACACGCACACGCTGCCTGTGCAGGTCCTAAAGGGCCACAGTGACGAGGTCCAGGGCATCGTCTTCGACGTCGCAATCTCGTCTGACGGCTCGCTCGTTTGTACACAAACACAAACACATTTTGTTTAAACAAGCAAACTTGCAAAACGCTCGTCCTTTTGCAGGTGCTCAAGGGCCACAGCGACGAGGTCCAAGGCGTCGTGTTCGATGTCGCAATCTCATCCGACGGCTCGCTCGCGGCGCTCGTGTCCAACGACTTCTGCTGCCGCGTGTACGATTTGGACGAGGAGGCGGGCGACCGGCCAGACGCGCTGCGGGTGCTGCAGGGGCACAGCGGGTGGTGAGTGTGTCGACGGCGTGTGTGTATTTGTGTGTGTGTGTGTGTGTGTGTGTGTGTGTGTGTGGATGGAGAGGCGGGCGTCCGACCAGACGCGCTGGGGGGGTGAGTGTGTGTGTGCGTGTGTGTGGTCTGCGCTGCGTGTGCTGAGGAAGTGCTTGCATGTTCACGGCGTGTGAAAGGACTGCTGTTGCCGCCAGTGGTTTTATTTTCAGGATTACAAAAAAAGCAAATTGTTCCATAGCCGGACTTTGCTTTGACCGCGTTGGCAGTTGACCTCCCGTTGACCGTTTGTCCTCAGATCTTAATAGTTAATTGAGTAAGCAGCACCTGCCGGCCAGCTCCGGCGGCGCCGATCGTTTCGGGCGGGGCGCTGGAGGGTGCCTAAAAACGGTGCGTGCAGCCTCCATACCCTCCCGGATGGCGGAGCGGAGCGTGCGCGGCGGGCGGAAGGTGGGAAGGGCCAGTGACGAGGTGTGGACCTGGAGCTGCGCCGCGTAGCCGCCCCCGGCCCGGGCGCCAGGCAAAGGTGGCTTGGCTGGGCCTGGCGTTGGTCACGAGCTGCGAGCCCGGAGTGGGGGTGCTCGCTAGAGAGCAGGACGCTTAAAAAAAATCACTTCTCACCTCTCTCCTCGCCCTTGCTCCCACACGCACCTCTGTTGCGTGAGCGCTACACGATGCGAACGTGCGGCTAGCGCGAGAACGCCACACTTTCGCAGTACAAGGTTCAACCTTGCTTCCTCCGCGAGGCTTCGAACTGCAGCGACCAGTTGCGTACCAACGCAGCATTCACATGCAGCACTGTTGAGTAGGGTTGTGGGCAACCGTATATCCCGTATATCCGTATATCCAAGTTCATAAGCTCTTCGCCAGGGGCTCCCGCCCTGGCGCCGCTCGATGGCGGACAACCGGGACAACTGCGCTAGGTACTGGGCGGCTGAAAATCTGGAAATTTACCCTGAGCGGCTCTGACGCACAGCGCTACTGGTGAACTGTTCCTGATGGGGCGAGGCTATGTGGCAGATGGGGCAGCGGTACGATGGAGAGCACGATGCACGATGGCGAGAATTGCGGCGAGCATGCACCCCTCTCACAACGATCGGAACTCAAGCAGATTGCGGCTCCTAATGGTTTACTGTGCCTGGATGCAAGAGAGAGACGGATGGCGAGAAATTGAGAAACATGGGAAGCGAGGCACATGCGGCTAGGCTTTGTGAGGAGGTTGCGGCGCAGGGGTTCCCTGCCCCAAGGCGCAGATTATTAGATGGCGACGCGATCGATGCACCAGCCGTGCGGCATGGGGTGAGGCGAGGCCCCACCAGCGGGCGGGCACCATAATGGAGATGGCGGCTAAGAACGGGGAATGCGGCTACCGGGGATGAGGCTACGGGTTATGCATGCCAGGGACGGCGGACAAGGCTAATGCGTCACGGCGCATGGGTAAAGAACGGGGATTGAGGCTACGGGAGCTGGCGGGCGCGGCGCGCGCACGGCGCGCGCGGCGCATGGGGATTGCATGGCGGCGCTCTGCGCGTGCTTGCATGGAGGAGATTGCTGGCGGGCATGGAGGAGCTTGCTTGAGGGCAAACAGGAGATTGCTCGCGGGCGTGGAGGAGATGGCAGGCGGGCATGGAAGCGGATGGCGAGAAATTGAGAAACATGGGAAGCGAGGCACATGCGGCTAGGCTTTGTGAGGAGTTTGTGGCGCAGGGGTCCCTGCCCCAAGGCGCAGATTATAGATGGCGCAGCAATCAATACACTAGCCCTGCGGCATGGGGCGAGGCGAGGCCCCACCAGCGGGCGGGCACCATAATGGAGATGGCGGTTAAAGAACGGGGAATGAGGCTACAGGGAGAGGATACGGGTTACAGATGCCAAAGGGGACGGCGGAACAAGGATCAGCCATAGGTGTCACTGGGAATGGCTAAAGAACGGGAATGAGGCGGGTGGTACGGGTGCTGGCGCGCATGGAGCGCGGCGCGGCGCATGGAGATCGCATGGCGGCGCCCATGCATGGACGAGATTGCTGGCGGGCATACAGGAGATTGCTGGCGGGCATGGAGGAGATTGCTGGCGGGCATACAGGAGATTGCTGGCGGGCGTGGAGGAGATTGCTGGCGGGCATGGAGGAGATTGCTGGAGCCAATGGCGGCGGCGGGACTAGTAGTAGAACACAGGCGCACACCAACAATGCGTTGCTGCCACTACCTGGGTGGTATAGGGTGGATCTGGGGGCCCAGTGTCCTGTCTAGGTCCAGTGCGTGCGCGCGTGTGGGGGTTTACCCTCACCCCTACCAGGTAGCCAGCCAGTTTCCCACTGAAACTGAATTTAAGGTGTCGGGCGCTAGCGCCGACACCGGTCTTATACATCATTACTGGTGTCACACAGACTGTAATATCCATCATCATATCCGTATATACGGGCCGTATATGTATGAGATTTGGGCCAGCAAGAAGATGCAAGTGCAGTCTAAGATGCGGGTTTACAACACTTTCGTGCTGCCCCACTTTCTGTACGGCTGCGAAACATGGGCCCCTACCAAAACACAACTGACTCGATTGGAGGTTGCCCCACTCTAACTGCCTTCGTCGCATTCTGGGTGTGCGCCTGGTCGACCGGCACAGATTATCTTATATTCGGCAGGCGTGCGACACTGAGCCAATTGAGAGCCTTGTGGCAAAGCGATCAATGCAGTGGCTAGGCCATGTGATGCGCATGCCGGCTTCTCGTCTTCCTCGTACGACTTTTGACTGCACAATGGATGTGGCTCGGCAGCAAGGCCGGCCTCCGGCCTCCTCCCGACACTATTTTCTTAAGCTACTGATTCAGCAGCTAGGCGAAACTAATGGCACTCGTTCTGATTGGAAGACTTTTTCGGACACGGCGTTTGAGCGTGCTCAGGATAGGGTCCGGTGGAGAGCCGTGGTGTACGGTCCGGCTGCCCCTCAGGCGCCGGCCCCTCCACCACGGCGGTCAAGTAGATTGGCAAGCGCCACTTGACCCCTATCCCCTAGAAGCAGTTAGGACCTATTTTTGAGGCGTCGCACAATAGCTCTCCTTTTTTGCTCTGGGACTACACGTTGGCAGGCAGCCGGCTGGTGGCTACCGCCCCTCACAAGTAATTGTTAGGGCCAGAACTGGACTTGGGTCTAGGCGGTGGTACTAGGACTAGAGGTAGTCTTTGCTGGAAAGCCGATGTAACTGTAACTGTAACGGCCGTATATACGGATGTCAAAAGCGGGCGGTATACGCACTGCAATATACGTTTTATTTTTATTTTTGTGTGGATTGCGGCTGACGCCGACGCGATCGGGCCGCAGCGGGTCGCAACGGGTCGCAAACAGCCTCAGTAGCAGTTAGCAAGAGAGATAGGATGGGGGAACGTGGGCCGCAGGTCCTTCAGCAGACAGCCAATGGGGACACAAACGGCAAGACTACTCCCCAAATACAGCACGAAATCGGGCAATTCTTCTTGCATTGTTAATTTCATGACCAGCGCTGTCGATTGCATGCAGCTTTGGGGGGTAGTGGTGATGTGCATGGGGCGCATGGGCGGGTGGCGCAACAACTTTGGGGTCTGTCTGGGGTCTTGGGTCTGGGGCCTGAGGTCTGGGATCTGGGATCTGCAGTCTGGGGCGGGGGCGGGAGGCGGGGGTGAGGTCTGGGGCCTGGGTCTTGGGTCTTGGGTCTTGGGTGTGGGTGTGTGTGTTGGTCTAGGGTTTGGGTGTGTGTCTGGGTGTGTGTCTGGGTCTGGGTGGGGTAGGTTCTCGGCTCTTACTTGCTCAGCGTTCTAACAAGGGACGGGGGCCCTTGGGTACTGAACTAGATCAGGTCGTAGACTAAACGGAGGGGGGAGGAGGGAGAGGAGGGGAAGGGAGGAGGGAGAGGACTTGGCTCCCGCACCGCACGCACCGCGGCCGCCCGTGCAGCCACAATACGGTTTTGGCATTTACTGAAAGACCTTAGCACGCATGATGATCACACCGAGAGCAACAGTGCCCCTTGTAAATCCAGCGTTCCAACGGCGTGTCTCTCACCCAATTTGACATACATATGAGGCAGCTGTGCTACATACACGGATTCGTATCTACGAATATACGGTCGTATGTACGTATATACGGATACACGGGGCCGTCCATCTACGGTTGCCCACAACCCTACTGTTGAGCTAGCAGCGCGAAATAGTAGCCAGTTTTCACAGCGACCCTAGCGTTCGAAATCGAAACGGGTGCGGCTCAGGTACGAGGTTAGCCTTTGTGAGCCCCACAGTGACCCACGACGCACGGCGAGAACGCCACCTGCTAGAGCTTGCATGCCTGCTTCAGTAGTCAGAAGGAAAGCTGAGACTGGGCCATGCATGGCGCCGCATGGCGCCAAACACGCCATGCGTGGGCAGGAGCGTGTGCGTGGGCGCCGCGTGCCTTCCCATCGTAAGAGGACGGGCTCTCCGATTTCAGGAAAGATACAGCCAGCCACATAACGAAAACACGTTTCTGATATCCGCAAGACAGGAACGAGGTTAGCCGTTGTGAGCCCCACGGAAACCCGCGTCGTGCAGCGCACACGCCCACCCGCCATGCGATGCCATTGCGTAGCTAACTAGCAGGCCTGCGTGGTTGAACGGATAGCAACCTGGGTAAACACACGCCCTGCATGGCGTCACGCAAGCAGGCGTTCACTGACTTCAGCCAACAGATTATTTACAGCTGCTTCAAAGAGCACACCGTAGTATTGTCTCTCGCCGATATAACCCAACTTTGGCCCCCACCCCAAAAAAATCATTTTCCCCTCCCCCTCGCCCACATACGTGCTGTCGCGCTACCGTGCTACCGTGTTGCCGTGCCGTAGATAGCAGCAAGCGGGTGGTCTCTCTCTCGCTCTCTCGCTCTCTCGCCTCACTCTAGGGCGCAATGCAGTGCATGCCGCAAGCTGCGCTGCTGCGCGCCAGACCCTCTGCGACCCACCACGCGCCACCTGAGCATGGCGCCCCAGGTGGATGCAGTTGGTGGGTCGCAGACGGAGCACATGGAGGGCAGCAGGAGGGCGGAGGAGGGGGCATGTTGCACATGCGCATGCGATGGCACATGGGTTAGCAAGCCCTACTTGGCACGCAACGCCCCTCCTCACACTCGTCCTGGTGTAGATAATGTGAAAGCTGCTGACGAGCTCTATTTGGCAGGCTGGTCATATCAACAACCCACTGGATGGGCTGAGCTGAGTTCAAGGTCGAAGTTCAGCCGGCATGCAGCCAAATAGCTGTGTAGAGCCGAAAAGGAAATCACTAATTGCCGCATGCACGATTTGGATGAGGAGGCGGGCAATTGGCCAGACGCGCTGCAGGCACAGCGGGTGGTGAGTGCTTGTGTGTGTGTATGGGAAGCGGGGGCCGTGTGTTTCATCGGCACCGAGGAGATCGTGACACTTGCTCACACGCCCACTCTGCCAACCGCTCTGATGGGCACTCTGATGGGCACTCTGATGGGCACTCTGGTGCCCACTCTGATGATCACTCTGATGCCCACTCTGATGGCCACTCTGAAAAACACTCTGATGGCCACTGTGATGGCCGCTCTGATGGCCGCTCTGATGGCCACTCTGATGGCCGCTCTGATGGCAACTCTGATGGCTACTCTGATGGCCACTCTGATGACCACTCTGAAGGCCGCTGTGATGCCCACTCTGAATGCCGCTCTGATGCCCACTCGGAAGGCCGCTCTGATGACCGCTCTGATAGCTGCCCTGGTGGCCACTCTGATGGCTGCCCTGGTGGCCACTCTGATGGCTGCTCTGATGGCCATTCTTGACGACCACTCTGATGCCCACTCTGATGGTCACTATGGCGCCCACTCTGATGAGCACTCTGATGCCGACTCTGATGCCCACTCTGGTGGCCACTCTGATGCCCACTCCGATGGCCGCTCTGATGGCCACTTTGATACTCACTCTGATGGTCGTGCACTGTACCGCGCTTGCTCCCCATTCTAGGGTATTCTCTGCCGAGTTTTTCGGCACGACCGAAGAGATTGTGATACACGCACGCACGCACACACACACACACACACACACGCGTCACAACCCACCCCAGGGTCGTCTCCGCACGACCGAGGAGATTTTCACAGCGTCGCACACTCACACACACACACACTCACAATCACAATCACCGCCCACCCCAGGGTCGTCTCTGTCGAGTTCATCGGCACGACCGAGGAGATTGTGACGGCGTCGCACGATGCGACCGCGCGCGTGTGGGACTGCAGCACCGGCAAGTGCCTGCACGTGCTGGAAGGGCACACGGGGCGGCTCAACAAGGTGCGTACGTGTGTGTCTCGCCTCAATTCGCGGTCGCAAAGAGGAAGAAAGAGAAGAAAAAACGTATTTCAGCACCCCTAAAAACTGGCCCACACCTTGCCCACACCTTCACACTTTCAACACCCCACACCTCAACAGGTCATCTCGACTCTGGCGGCCCGTCACGCCATCACGTGCTCTGACGACCTCACCGCGCATGCAAACCACATGCGCGGAAAAAAAACTACCCACACCTTGCCCACACCTTCACACTTTCAACACCCCACACCCACACCCAGGTCATCGTCGACTCTGGCGGCCGCTACGCCATCACATGCTCGGACGACCTCACCGCGCATGCGAACCGCATACGGAAAAACAACCACAAAATTTCCCACAAAATTTCCCACACTTTCACACTTCCAACACCCCACACCCAGGTCATCGTCGACTCTGGCGGCCGCTACGCCATCACATGCTCGGACGACCTCACCGCGCATGCGAACCGCATACGGAAAAACAACCACAAAATTTCCCACAAAATTTCCCACACTTTCACACTTCCAACACCCCACACCCAGGTCATCGTCGACTCTGGCGGCCGCTACGCCATCACATGCTCCGACGACCTCACCGCGCGCGTGTGGGACCTCGATGACGGCACGTGCCTGTCCACACTCGCCGGCCACGCCGCGTGGATCTCGGCGGTGGGTTTTCCGGACTTGATCCTGTTTCACTTCCATCCGATCTGTAGTTTGCAGGGTTTTTTTCAAGCGGTTCGAACAATCCGAGAACGCCGTGCGCGTGCGGGACATGGCACGTGCCTGTCCATGCGGCGTGGATATCGACAGTAGGGGGTATAATAGGGGTCTAGACAAATAGATATTTGTCAAAAACAAATTGTCTAGGGGTTGTAGGAGCCGCGCGCGTGGCGGACCTCGACAACGGCACGTGCCTGTCCACACTTTCCGGCCACGCCGCGTGGAACTCGGCAGTAGTTTTTTCATCAGACCTCAATTCTTGCTTTTTTTGTACCAAGCTGGTCACGTGCTGGCGCTGATCCCATGCGCCTGTAGTGTGCAGTTTCTTTTCATGGTTTCAGAATGCACTTAAGAATACCTGGAGGACGACGGCGCGTGCCTGTCGCACGCTCGCAGGCCACGCCGCGTGGATCTCGGCGGTAGGTTGGTCGTTCTTATTTCCCTCCACCCACCAAAATGGTTAAGTGCGCATATCCCATACAACGTCACAACACGTGTGTCGTCTGTTTTTTTCTTCTTGCTTCCTCCAGGGTTTGAACCGGGTTTGAGCCTGAAAGACCTGTGCGTGTGTGGGACCTCGACGACGGCGCGTGCCGGTCCCACGCTCGCGGGCCACGCCGCGTGGATCTCGGCGGTAGGTTGGTATTCTTCTCCTCCCCCCCCCATCAAATTGGTAAAGTGCGCGTTTACATCCCATAAAACGTCACAACGCGTGTATGGTCTGTTTGTTTCTTGCTTCCTAGAGCCAGGGTTTGAACTGGTTTTTTTTAGCCTGAAAGACCTGTGCGCGTGTGGGACCTTGGCGACTGCACGTGCCTGTCCACGCTCGCGAGCCACGCGGCGTGGATCTCGGCTGTGGGTTTGTCATCGGACCCCAATTCTCGCTTGGTTTCTGTATCCGGCTGGTCACGTGCTGGCATTGTTCCCATGCGCCTGTAGTGTGTAGTTTTTGTTCATGGTACGCTGCCGATAGGTGCGCCACACACGACTGTCAAATCAATCATCATTATCGTCATGGTTCCCACACCTCATCATCATCCGACACATCAACATCATGGTTCCCGCACCTCTTACACACACCTGCCACACCTCCCACACCTCCCACGCAGGCGGCCATCACGCGCGACGGCTTGCTTGTGGTCACTGTATCGGGTGCGTTCAGCTGTAGCTATGCGCGGGGAAGAGGCAGAGAGAGAGAGACAGAGGGACGGAGAGGCAGAGAGAGAGAGAGAGAGAGAGAGAAAGAGAGATCTCGCTACAGATAACTGTGAATGGTGTGCACGTGGTCACTTTATCGCGTGCGTTCAGCTGTGTCGATGCGTGGGGGAGGGGCAAAAGAGAGATTGCTAGAGTTGAGTTGGGGCGGTGAGTGTGTGTGTGGGGCAGAGAGAGAGAGAGAGGGAGGGAGAGAGGGAGAGAGGGAGAGAGATCTTCACAGGCAACTCTGAACAGCAGGCCTAGGAGGTGTGTTCAGATGTGTCGATGCGTGTGTGTGTGTGGGGGGGGCGCACAAGAGGCAGAGGCAAGAGAGGGATAAATACATAAGTATGAACGGTGCGCATGTTGGCACCGTGTCAGGTGTGTCCAGCTGTGTGGGTGGGTGGTGGGTGGGTGGGCACAAGACAGACAAGAGAAAGAGAGATAATTACAGAGAACAGAGAGAGAGAGACAGAGAGAAAGGGTTCGTTACAGACAAGAGAGGTAATTATGCTCGCTGCGCGTGCTAGGAGGTGTGTTCAGCTGTGCCGATGCGTGTGTATGTGGGTGGGCACAAGAGAGAGACAAGAGAAAGAGAGATAATTGCAGAGAACAGAGAGAGAGACACACAGAGAGAGAAAGGGTTCGTTACAGATAACTATGAACTGTGTGCACTTGGTGACAGTATCGCGTGCGTGCAGCAGTGTGTCAATGCATGGGGGGAGGACAAGAGGCAGTGAGAGAAGCTGATGGGACACACACATGCCGCACACACACACGCACACGCGCGCACACACACACACACACATACAGGCGACGCGATCAGGTTTGTGCGGAGCACCATGACTGGCGTGAAGCTAGTGGCACACACACGCACACACAGACACACACACTTACACACACACGCACACACACACAGGCGACACGACCGGTTTTGTGTGGAGCACCAAGACTGGCGCGAAGCTAGTGGCACACACACACGCACACACACACACACACACACACGCACACACACACACACACAGGCGACGCGACCGGTTTTGTGTGGAGCACCAAGACTGGCGCGAAGCTCATGGAGCTGGAGGGCCACAGCGACGCGATTCGGTCGGTCGTCACGACGCTGCATGGGCGATTTGCTGTGACCGCGTCGGACGACTGCACCGTACGCGTGTGGGACATGCAGGCGTGCGACGTGCCACAGGTGCGTGTGTGTGGGGGGGGGTGCGTGTGTGTGGGTGTGGGTGTGGGCGCGTGTGGGACATGCAGGCGTGCGACGTGCCGCAGGTGTGGGTGTGTGGGTGGGTGTGCGTGTGCGCGCGTGTGAGACATGCAGGCGTGCGACGTGCCGCAGGTGCGTGTGTGTGTGCGTGTGTGTGTGTGTGTGTGCGTGTGTGTGTGGGACATGCAGGCGTGCGACGTGCCGCAGGTGCGTGTGCGTGTGTGTGGGGGGGGGGCAGGGGTGTGTGTGTGTGTGCGTGTGCGGTGGGGGGGGGCAGGCGTGTGCGTGTGTGTGAGTGCGTGTGTGTGTGTGGGACATACAGGCGTGTGACGTGCCGAGGGTGTGCATGCATGTGTGCGGGGGAGGGGGGGGGGCAGGCAGGCGTGCGTCGTGCCACATGTGTGTGCGTGTGTGTGTGTGCGTGTGTGTGTGTTTTGCGTGCGCGTGTGGGCCATGCAGGCGTGCGACAAGCTACAGGTGCGTGTGCGTGTTTGTATCGTGTGTGTGTGTGTCGCTGACGAGCGGGGTAAAATACGACTGGCCTGGCTCCTGCTAGACTGCCCCTCGGTGGAACACTACAAGGAGCGGCTTGCCCGGCGCTGCCATGGCTTGGCGAGTAGCCGCGGCGCTGCCGCGGCCCGTGCTGGGAGACGGCCCTTATCCTCCCCCCATGCAGGATGCCATGCGGCACCGATCTCGACGAGTTGATCGACGAGCGGAGGAGCTGGCGCCCGTCAATGCATGCTGGACATTGGTCAAGATGGCTGCCCGTGGAGGCGGGCTACCATCACGGCTTCAGCGGTGGTGACCGCCGAGGCAACACAGAGTATATCCGCTTCACCATTCGCAGCGTTCGTCACCGCGCTCACCCTGGGGGCGCTCGTCTGCCGGTGACTGGCGTTGGAAGGTCTTCAGGCAGCCTCCATGACAACTCTGTCGTCCATGCCCCCCTGGAGGGTGGGACCTGGCCATGCATGACGCATGGGGCGCCGGCTGAGCCCCATGCAAACGAGAGCTGGACAGCCATGCACTGCCAGGCGGGACCGTTCCAGTCAGCGCCAGTCGGCTTTGTCGGCTTGACTGGCCACAAGGCCACTACTGTGACCCTGAGGAAGGTCCTTTTCTATATGCTCCTTGCCAGACATGTCTCTCAGAGACCGCTGTTTGGGGTAGTCTAGCCGGCGGGAGCGGTAGTCTATTGGCCGGGAGCCGGCGGTTCTCTAGCACACTCAAGTGGGCTGGAGTATCGGCGGGTGATCTCTAGTAGAAGAGTAGCCTGCTTAGCTGGAAACCCCGTGTTACTTGTTACTTGTTACTTGTGTGTGTGTGTTTGTGTGTGTTTTGTGTGTGTGTGTGTGCGCGCGCGCATGTGCGTGTGTTTGCGCGTGTGGGACGTGCCGGCGTGCAACGTGCCGCAATTGCGTTTCATGTGTGTGCGTGTGCGGTGGGGGGGGGCAGGCGTGTGTGTGTGTGAGTGCGTGTGTGCGTGTGGGACATACAGGCGTGCGACATGCCGCGGGTACGCGTGCATGTGTGCGGGGGAGGGGGGGGGCAGGCAGGCGTGCGTCGTGCCGCATGTGTGTGTGTGTGTGTGTGTGTGTGTGTTTTGCGTGCGCGTGTGGGACATGCAGGCCTGCGACGTGCCGCAGGTGCTTACTCCCCCGACGGCCGCCGCCTCATCTGTCGGAGATAAACACCCTGGAGAAACTATCTTACCCATGCAGACAAGCACAGCATGCACACACACACGCACGCACGCACACACGCACGCACACACACACACACACAAGGAACACGCACACACGCACACAAGGAACACGCACACCACACACACGCACATGCACTGCAGGCCGCGAAGCACAACGGACGCGTGAAGCAGCTCCGCTCCCTCCCCGACCGGCCGTAGCCTCATTCCCATCGGAGACGACGCCCTGGAGCAACCAACCCCACACAGACAAGCGCAGCATGCAAACACACACGCACACGCGCACACGCACACACACACATGCACGCACACAAACACGCACACACGCACACACACACACACGCACGCACGCACACGCACCACGGGCCGCCAAGCACAACGGGCGCGTGAAGCAGCTCCGCTCCCTCCCCGACGGCCGCCGCCACACCCTAAACCCTGATCACTGAGAACCCGAACCCTTGTCCTTTGGCCAGTTACAGTTACATCGGCTTTCCAGCAAAGACTACCTCTAGTCCTAGTACCACCGCCTAGACCCAAGTCCAGTTCTGGCCCTAACAATTACTTGTGAGGGGCGGTAGCCACCAGCCGGCTGCCTGCCAACGTGTAGTCCCAGAGCAAAAAGGAGAGCTATTGTGCGACGCCTCCAAAATAGGTCCTAATTGCTTCTAGGGGATAGGGGGTCAAGTGGCGCTTGCCAATCTACTTGACCGCCGTGGTGGAGGGGCCGGCGCCTGAGGGGCAGCCGGACTGTACACCACGGCTCTCCACCCGACCCTAACCTGAGCACGCTCAAACGCCGGGTCCGAAAAAGTCTTCCAATCAGAACGAGTGCCACTAGTTTCGCCTAGCTGCTGAATCAGTAGCTTAAGCAAATAGTGTTGGGAGGTGGCTGGAGGCCGACCTTGCTGCCGAGCCACATCCATTGTGCAGTCAAAAGTCGTACAGGAAGACAAGAAGCCGGCATGCGCATCACATGGCCTAGCCACTGCATTGATCGCTTTGCCACAAGGCTCTCAATTGGCTCAGTGTCGCACGCCTTCCGAATACAAGTTAATCTGTGCCGGTCGACCAGGCGCACACCCAGAATGCGACGAAGGCAGTTAGAGTGGGCAACCTCCAATCGAGTCAGTTGTGTTTTAGTAGGGGCCCATGTTTCGCAGCCGTACAGAAAGTGGGGCAGCACGAAAGTGTTGTAAACCCGCATCTTAGACTGCACTTGCATCTTCTTGCTGGCCCAAATCTTATCAAAAGACGCCAACACGCCCAGCGCGCGACCGACACGCACACCGATCTTCTTCTCCACACCACCACTCTGGATTATCCAACTCCCTAGATACGTAAATGCAGAGACGGTCTTCACTTCACCACCAGTCAGCGCAAACGTGGGCAGATCCGCGTCAAAATCTGCTGGCAAAATCATCACTTCTGTCTTGGCGGCGTTGATTTGCTTTGGCCAACCCTTTGGCCAACCCTTTGGCCAACCCCCTTCCAACCCCCTCCAGGTCGCCAAGCACAACGGACACGCGAAGCAGCTTCGCTTCCTCCCCGACGGCCGCCGCATCATCTCCGTCGGAGACAACACCAGGAGCAACCCGCTTACTCACCCCATGCAGCACAGCACACACACACACACACACACACACACATGTGAAAATACACACACACACGCACACACACACGCACCGCAGGCCGTCAAGCACAGCGGTCGCGTGAAGCAGCTCCGCCCCCTCCCCGACGGCCGCGGCCTCATCTCCATCGGAGACGACACCCTGGGGCCAACCAATCCCATGCAGACGAGCTCACACACACACACACACACACACAGGGAACACGCACACCACACGCACGCACGCACACACACGTGCAAACACACACATACACACAGCTTTAATTTCCATCGTAATGTAATGAAGAGGGAAATTTGGGTTTGTGTATGAAGCTGTAGCTCAAAAGTGTGTACTTTCAGAGCTCTTAACCAGCTCTCCCCTTTGTCCTCATCCTGGATTCGTACAAAGGGAAACTCCCGTTTCATTAGCACAGCTTCATCGGGTTCTGCCTTGAGCAGAACCTTGTAGAACCCACCCACCCGCGCCGCGGCTGTGCAGCCATCGGCGCCCTGGTGCAGCACACAATGCTGGTGTCGTGTTGGGTGTTACAATTACCCATGCTTCGCACTTTGACTGTCCTTCACACTTCTTTTAAGTGGTGACTCTCTTGATTAGGCGAGTTGACAGGCGCAAGGGGACCCCACGCTTGGGCCGCACCCGTTGCTAGAGGGCGCAGACTGTCCCTCTACGCCACTGTAGAGCCTTGTCCCAGCAGAAAGGCACAGGCATAAAAGGGCTGCAGGGGGGGGGCGTATGCGACACCTATAGTGCCTCAGAGCGACAGAGCCCCTTCTCACTGCAATACAGCCGGAACAGTCGAATTTGGCTGGGTGAGCAGGGGCTCCTAGTGTGACAGCCACGAGCTCACGGCGCATGCACCGCCACTCAGGACGGAAGTCTGCACGGCTGCATGCCGAACCAGGCGCCGCTGTGGCACTCTATTTAGCTTTGGAACGAGTTGTTCTCCCTTATCGTCCGTGCGGGGTCAATCTTGTACTGGCGAGCGATACGATCCAAGCAGTCAATCCAACAAATCTGCACAACAGTGCAGTCAGCCAGCTCAGCTCCTTAATATGAGCGAAAGCTGGTACACAAACACGCACACACACACACACACACACGCCATCACCCTTCAACCCCCTCCAGGCCGCCAAGCACAACGGACGCGTGAAGCAGCTGCGCTCCCTCCCCGACGGCCGCCGCCTCATCTCCATCGGTGATGATGGCGCGGTGCACGTGTGGGACGGCGGTCGGGCGTCCGTGCTTGCGAGCGTAGACTCACACTCTGCGGGTGCGTGTGGGTGTGGGTGTGCGTGTGCGTGGGTGTGGTCGGGTGGGCGGGGGGGGTGGGGTGGGTGGGTGGGTGCGCACATGTGGAACGGCGGCCGTGTGCTTCGGTGCTTGCAAGCGTAAACACCCACTCTGCGGGTGGGTGGTTAAGAGAGAGCGAGAGAGAAAAGGGCAAGGAGAGAGAAAGAGAGAGAATAAGTGGGGGGGGCGAAGGGTGCGGGGTTGTGTGTGTGCG
>VFSX01000655.1:0-5000 GCA_016618255.1 Chlamydomonas sp. UWO 241 | reverse complement strand
GCGCCGCGATCACACACGCACACACGCACACACACACAGACACACACACACACACACATACGCACCAACACACGTACACACTCACTTACACACACACACACGCACGCACGCGTGCGCACACACACACGCGCACACACAAACACACACACACACACACACGCGCAGGTGCTGGGTGTGGTTTGCGGCCACTCCGACGGAAACATGTGCACCGCGATCACACACACACATGCACACACACATGCACACACACACACGCAGGTGCTGGGTGTGGTTCGCGGCCACTCTGATGGCATCGTGTGCGCCGTGATCTCACGGCATCGTCTGCGCCACGATCTCACACGCACACACACACGCGCACCCACACACAAGCACACACACACACACACACACACGCACGCACGCACGCACGCACACGCGCTCGCACACGCACAGGTGCTGGGCGTGGTTCGCGGCCACTCTGATGGCATCGTGTGCGCCGTGATCTCACACACGCGCACACACACACACACACGTAAACACCCACTTGCACACACACACACACATGCGCGCGCGCACACACACGCAAACACACACTCACACGCGCTCGCATACGCACAGGTGCTGGGCGTGGTTCGCGGCCACTCCGACGGCATCGTGTGCGCCGCGATCACACACACACACACACACACGTACGCACTCACTTACACACACACGAACACGCGCGCACACACACACCCGCACACGCGCTCGCACACGCACAGGTGCTGGGCGTGGTTCGCGGCCACTCTGACGGCATCGTGTGCGCCGCGATCTCACCAGACGGCAGCCTGCTCATGACGGGCAGCTACGACGGCGCGGTGCAGGTGCGTGTGTGTGTGTGTGTGCGTGTGTGTGCGCGCGAGCGTGGTGCGTGTGTGTGTGTGTGTGCGCGCGAGTGTGTGTGTGTGCGCGCGTGCTTGTGTGTGTGTGTGTGTGTGCGAGCGTGTGTGTGTGTGTGTGTGCGTGTGCGTGCGTGCGAGTCGTGTATCACTACTGTATACGCGTGTTTCTGATGGTTCAGGCTCTAGCCAGGGTTTGTTGCGACGGCAGCCTGCTCATGACGGGGAGCTACAATGGCGCGGTGCAGGTGTGTGTGTGTGTGTTATGTGTGTTATGTGTGTGTGCGCGAGCGTGTGGTGTGTGTGTGTGTGTGTGTGTGCACGCACGTATGCGTGTGCGTGTTTGCGTGTCGTGTGTCACCACTGTATACTTGTGGTTTTGATGGTTCAGGCTGTAGCCAGGATTTGTTGCGACGGCAGCCTGCTCATGACGGGCAGCCACGACGGCGCGGTGCAGGTGTGCGTGTGTGTCTGTGTGTGTGTGTGTGTGTGTTTTATATGTGTGCGCGCGAGCGTGTGTGTGTGCGTGTGCGTGCGTGCGCGTCGTGTGCCACCACTGTATACTGTGAAACTGTGGTTTTGATGGTTCAGGGTCTAGCCAGGATTTGTTGCGATGGCAGCCTGCTCATGACGGGCAGCTACGATGGAGCAGTGCAGGTGTGTGTGTGTGAGTGAGTGTGTGTGTGTGTGTGTCTGTGCAAGTGAGTGTGTACGTGTGTGTGCGCGAGCGTGTGTGTGTGCGTGCGTATGCGTGTGCGTATGCGTGTGCGTGCATGCGTGTCGTGTGTCACCACTGTATACTGTGAAAGTGTGGTTTGGTGGTTCAGGCTCTAGCCAGGGTTTGTTGCGACGGCAGCCTGCTCATGACGGGCACCCACGACGGCGCGGTGCAGGTGCGTTTGGCAGCACAGGTGATTTAGACCCATTGCAGGTGCGCTTGAGAGTTTGTCGGCGGTTATTTTTTCTCTAGTTTGTCAGACGGAAGCCTGCTCGTGGCGGGCAGCTACGTTGGAGCAGCGCAGGTGCTCCATCGTCCTCTTGCCCACGCTGCGCTGCTGCGCCTCCTTCCCCGACACTCCAACAAAAAACAAAGAACACGCTAGACACACACATGTGCCTCTCGCCCAGCCACTACCCAGCCACCGCAAAAAAAAATCCCTCCCCCTCTCCGCAGCTCTCGCGCGTCCCCGACGACTCCACGCGCCTCTCCCTCGCGCATGACGCGCGCCCCGTCGCGCTGTGCCTGTCGCCCGACTGCCGCCACCCAGCACACACTCAAAGCAAAATGCTAAAACCTGTGCCCTTCCCTGTCTCCGCGCAGCTCTCGCGCGTGCCCGACGGCTCTACGCTGCTCTCCCTCACGCACGACGCGCGCCCCGTCGCGCTGTGCCTCTCGCCCGACTGCCGCCACCCAGCACACACACAAAGCAAAATGCCAAAACCTGTGCCCCTCCCTGTCTCCACGCAGCTCTCGCGCGTGCCCGACGGCTCTACGCTGCTCTCCCTCACGCACGACGCGCGCCCCGTTGCGCTGTGCCTCTCGCCCGACTGCGGCCTGCTGGCGGTCGCGCTCGACGGCGGCAGCGTTGTGGTGTGGGCGCTCGGGGGCGACCTCTCGATTCCGGCTGCGGGTCTTTCCGCCAGCAAGGCTCCGGTGGGTTTGGCCGTGGCATGTGGGGGCCTCCATGGGGCTCTCCTGTCAGGCTACTATGATGCTGGATATTACAGTCTTGTGTGACACCTCGTCGCCGAGCCCTGGACCCAGCAATGCGGCGCTGCTGGTGACGAGGATCTCCGTGCCGCTGACGAGCGGGGTAAAATACGACTGGCCCGGCTCCTGCTAGACTGCCCCTCGGTGGAACACTTCAGGAGCGGCTTGCCCGGCGCTGCCATGGCTTGGCGAGTAGCCGCGGCGCTGCCGCGGCCCGTGCTGGGAGACGGCCCTTATCCTCCCCCCATGCAGGACGCCATGCGGCACCGATCTCGACGAGTTGATCGACGAGCGGAGGAGCTGGCGCCCGTCAATGCATGCTGGACATTGGTCAAGATGGCTGCCCGTGGAGGCGGGCTACCATCACGGCTTCAGCGGGGGCGACCGCCGAAGCAACACAGAGTAAATCCGCTTCACCAATCGCAGCGTTCGTCACCGCGCTCATCCTCGGGGGCGCTCGTCTGCCGGTGACTGGCGTTGGAAGGTCTTCAGGCAGCCTCCATGACAACTCTGTCGTCCATGCACCCCTGGAGGGTGGGACCTGGCCATGCATGAGGCATGGGGCGCCGGCTGAGCCCCATGCAAACGAGAGCTGGACAGCCATGCACTGCCAGGCGGGGACCGTTCCAGTCAGCGCCAGTCGGCTCTGCCGGCTTGACTGGCCACAAGGCCACTACTGTGACCCTGAGGAAGGTCCTCTCCTATATGCTCCTTGCCAGACATGTCTCTCAGAGACCGCTGTTTGGGGTAGTCTAGCCGGCGGGAGCGGTAGTCTATCGGCCGGGAGCCGGCGGTACTCTAGTACTTAAGTGTGCTGGAGTATCGGCGGGTGTCTCTAGTAGAAGAAGTAGCCTGCTTAGCTGGAAACCCCGTGTTCCTTGTTACTCTGACGCAGGCGCACCGCAGTGACCCTGCATGACAAACATGAAGCTACGCATATTACATAGGATCTTGCGACCAGATCCAATTGACACGACACACGTGCGAGACGGCGATGCTCGCATGCTGCCGCGCCGGGGGAGGGGGAGGGGAGGGAGGCAGGCGAGCGGAGGACGGGAGCGTCGGGTCAAGCTCCCTTCGGCAGGGTGCGGGAGGGCGGCAGACAGAAGCCGGTTCTCTGCCGGGTGCGTGCGAGGAGCGAGACGGCGGGGGCGGGGCGCGTAGGACGTGGCCCAGTGCCCTCCTTTGTGGCGCCGCTCCTTGGCGCCATGAGTGATGGTCTGTCACGGGTAGATTCGGAGGGAATAACGATGCAGGAGGATGCAGAGAGCGGACCACGCCGTATCACTTAGGTCGTAACCGCCTACGGAGCAAGTGGAGCGGACCGAGAGGCGAGGAGGGAGACCCGGGCGGCGAAGGGCCGGGGAGTGACCACGCGCGGTCGGCTCAGAGACCGGGGGAGGGGCGGGGGTACGAGCGGTGAGGACATGAGGATCGGAGACGGAATAATGATTAACCACGATCAGGAGGACTCGGTACGGGATACATAGTGCAAGCTATGATGGAAGAAGAGCGACTGGGTGCGATTGCTGGCCGTTTGTGAGATACATGGGCCTTGGTGGGGTCAACGTGGCTCTCTTCGTCCGGCGCAGAGTGCGCATCTCACGTGCCCACCTGGCCCACTAACGGAGTGCTAAAATTAAAGTTGTGCCACAATATGAAGCTGTGCGTGGCGCTCGTTACAGTTGCACTGCATAGGCCTGCTCTGGCGGCTCGAGAGAGAAGGATTGGTGTGTGGGTTGGTCGCTCTGCCCCGTTAGGCTTGGTGGCTTCTCCTTGCCTACGCCTACGCCACCTGACTGGGGTTGGCGCCTACCGTGGGCTACTTTTGACCTGTTTTGTGTGGCTTCGTGCGGGCTAGGCTACTCTTCAATCCCGGCTCGCGTACTCTTACTGAATCTCAGCGTGTTGACCGCTCCGCAGTCGACGTCTGCAGCGACCACATATATCTTCATGTGGCTATCGCATCCGCGTCTCAGCCGCTTGGCCCGACACAATAGCCGGCCGGGGTTATGCATGAGGGAGCGCATGTTCGTGCTTGCCACCGAATTCGGACGCTGGCACGAAGATTATCAGGTAGCGGTGGTGCGTCAGAGTCTTGGGCACCGTGCGACTGGTGGCAGGGTGCGGCGCGCTGGTTTACGCAGGCCAGTCCAGCTCTGCTGCTGAGCCGCCAGCGCCAGCGCGGCGTGCAGCCTCAGGACCTGTGCGGGAGTGGCGTGTCTCCTCTTCCTACGAGCACACACACATCCAGAGACACGCGCGCACGGGAGCTGGTTGGCATGTTGAGCGCAGCGCATGTTGGGCTTCAGCGGTGCATGCGCCGTGGGGTTAAAGGAGACAGAAAAGAGAGGGAAGAGACGAGGGGGCAAAGCGACGCGACAAGAGAGGGGGCGTTAACGGTGAGGGTAGTGAGGGAGAGCGAGAGAGAG
>VFSX01000395.1:138640-164056 GCA_016618255.1 Chlamydomonas sp. UWO 241 | reverse complement strand
CCCTCCCACCTCCCACCTTCTCCCTCCCACCTCCCCCTTCCACCAACCTCCCCCTCCCTCCCTCCTCCCCGACACCAAAACAGGCGACAGACGCACAGCCGGGCGACCTCCCGCCGCGGGCGCGAAAGCCGCCCGGGGGGCTCACGCGCGGGTTCTTTGGGGCGGCCAAGCCCAAGCCTGCAGCGGCGGCGGGGGCGGCGGCGGCGGGGGCTGCTGCGCCGCCGCCGCCGCGGACGCAGGAGCCCGGACTGAGCGCAGGGGCGGTGGCAAACCTGGGGATGGTGCAGGTGGGTGGTGCGCTCTCTGTCTGCCTCTCTCTCTCTCCCTCTCTCTCTTGTGTCTCTCTCTCTCCCTCTCTCTTTCTCTCTCTCTCCTCTCTTTTTCTCTCTATCTGTGTGTGTGTGTGTGTGTGTGTGTGTGTGTGTGTCTCTCCTCAAACACACAAGCACACCAGTTCATGGGGCTGGGTGTCGGACACTGGCCGGCAGTCTGATCGTATGGGGGCGGTGGCAAACCTTGGGAATGGTGCAGGTGGGTGCAGGCCTTGCTCGGGTTGTTGTAAGTCGGGGTCGAGGGTAGACCTGACTTGCGGGTGCGGGCACAGGAGCCCGGGCTGAGCGCGGGCGCGGTGGTAAACCTGGGGATGGTGCAGGTGGGTGGTGCCCTCTCTATGTCTCTCTCTCCCTCTCTCCCTCTGCGTGTGTGGTCGATTTTACAGTCCGTCGGACGCCTTTGATGGCGTATTAGACCCTAGGAAAGAGGCCGGCAGCTGTGTCTCCTTGAACACACGCAGGCACACCAGTTTGTGGGGACAGGTGTCGGGCCGTGGCACCGGCCTGCGGCCTGACCGTAGGGGGGGGCGGTGGCTAACCTGGCAATGGTGCAGGCGGGTGGTGCGCTCTCTACGTCTGCCTCTCTCTCTCTCTTGTGTCTCTCTCTCCCTCTCTCTTTCTCTCTCTCTCTCTCTGTCTCTCTCTGTCTCTCTCTCTGTGTGTGCCTCTCTTCTCAAACACACGCAAGCACACCAGTTTATGGGGATGGGTGTCGGGCCGTGGCACTGGCTTGCGGCCTGAGCGTGGGGGGGGGGGCGCGGTGGCCAACCTGGGAACGGTTTAGGGTTAAGGCTAACAGGGGGCAATCACAGTCACACACACACACAATGCGTCATCAAAGGCGTCCGACGGACTTTAAAATCGACCCCGCACACACAAAACACACGCACACACACACGCGAACACCCCCTTTCCAGGACCTTCTCCGCGACCCCGCCAAGCGCCTGCCCAACGAGAAGCTCGATGCACTCACACACACACACACACACACACACACACACACACACACACTCTCACACACACACACACACCCTCCAGGATCTTCTCCACGACCCCGCCAAGCGCCTGCCCAACGAGGAGCTCGACGCGGCCATTACCGCACTTCTGGCACCGCCCGCTGCCGACACGCCCACCACAGGTGTGTGTGTGGGGGGGGGGGCTAATTAGGGTTTGTGTTTGTGTGTTCAGAGGCCTCGTGGGCGCCGTCCGCCACCGACACGCCCCACCACAGGTGTGTGCATGTGTGCGTGTGTGTGTGTGTGTGTGCGTGTGCTTGTGTGCCTGTGCGTGCACGTGAACTGCCTGTGCTGCCTGCATATACGTGGTCGATTTCACACTCCACCGAGCGCCTTTGATCCCTACCGATGCATGCGCACCAACCAACCTAACCAACCACTGCAGGCACCGCCTGCGCCAGCGCCAGCTCAGCCGCTGCCCCTCGGCCTTTCCTGATCGTCGACCCCTCTGCCGCCGCGACTGCATGTCCACCTGCCCACCTAGCACACTGCATACTCACCCACCAACACCCACCAACTCACCCACGACTGCATACTCACCCACCCACGACTGCACACACACTCACCCACAATGCATACTCATCCACCCACACATGCATACTCACCCACCCACACTGCATACTCACCCACCCACGACTGCATACTCACCCACCCACACTGCATACTCACCCACCCACGACTGCATACCCACCCACCCACACTGCATACACACCCACCCACAATGCATACTCATCCACCCACAAATGCACACTCAACCCAATGCATACTCACCCATCCACCTACCCATGCACTGCAGGCACCCCCAGCGCCGCCGCCAGCTCAGCCGGTGCCCCGCCCGGCCTCATGGTTGACCCGTCTGAGCTCGAGGGCCTAGACGGGGAGGCGGCGGTGGCGCTGCTCAAGGCGCGCGCGCGTGCCGCGGCCGAGAAGCTGTTTTGGGACGGCGTGGTGGCAAAGGTGTGGGGGGGGGCCGGGGGGGGGGCAGATGTGTGTGTGTGGTCGACTTTACAGTCTTGTTAGTGTGTGTGTGTGTGTGCGTGTCTTGTTAGTGTGTGGTCGATTGTACAGTCTTGTTGGTGTGTGTGTTTGTGTGTGTGTGTGTGTGTCTTTTTAGTGTGTGTGTTTGTGTGTGTGTGTGTGTGTGTGTGCGGTCGGGGGAGGCGGCGGTGGCGCTGCTCAAGGCGCGCGCGTGCGCGCCGCGGCCGAGAGGCTGTTTGGGGACGGCGTTGCAGCAGCAAAGGGTGTGTGTGTTTTGCAGCAGCAAGGGGTGTGCGTGCGTTGCAGCAGCAAGGTGTGTGTGTTTGTTTGTGTGTGTGTGTGCGTGTGTTTAGGAGGCATGCGTATGTGTGTGTGTGTGTGTGTGTGTGTGTGTGTGTGTGTTTGCGTGTGTGGGGGGGCATGTGTGTGTGTGTGTGTTTGTGGTCAGGGGAGGCGGCGGTCGCGCGGCTGAAGGCGCGCGCGCGTGCCGCGGCTAAGAAGCTGTTTTGGGACGGCGTGGCGGCAAAGGTGTGTGCGGAGGGGGGCGGGGGGGGGCAGATGTATGTGTGTGTGGTCGTCTTTACATTCTTGTTAGTGTGTGTGTGTGCGTGCGTGTCTTGTAAGTGTGTGGTCGATTTAACAGTCTTGTAAGTGTGTGTGTGTGTGTCTTTTTAGTGTGTGTGTGTGTGTGTGTTTCTTTTGTGTGTGTGTGTGTGCGTGTGTGTGTGTGGTCGGGGGAGGCGGCGGTCGCGCGGCTTAAGGCGCGCGCGCGCGCCGCGGCCGAGAGGCTGTTTTGGGACGGCGTGGCGGCAAAAGTGTGTGTCTGTGTGGGCAGATGCGTGTGCGTGTGTGTGCGTGTGCGTGTGTGTGCCCTTGGGCCCCAGTACCCCCCCCTCCCCGCACACACACACAAGCACAAGCGTGCATTGACGCTCACCCACACCCACACGCACACACTCGCACACATGCACGCACGCAGGCTGCCACTGCGTTGCTCGCGGCGCTGCTCGCCGCCCCCCCCCCCCCACACACACACACCACACACACCAACCAGCCCACACATCGCACATGATGCTCACACACACAGGCACACACACACGCACGCAGGCTGCCGCTGCATTGGCCCCGGGCGCGCCGCCAGCGGCGCTGCTCGCCGCCCCCCCCCCCCCCCCACACACACACACACCAACCAACCCACCCACACAACGCACACGATGATCACACACACACACACACACACGCAGGCTGCCGCGGCGTTGGCCCCGGGCGCGCCGCCAGCGGCGCTGCTCGCCGCCACCGCCTCCCTCGCACTCGAAGTCGGGCGCGACGCCGCTGCCGAGGTGCGTCGCGCGTGAGCCTGTGGCCGGGCTCTGAAGTGTTTATGTGTTTGTGTGTGTGTGTGTGCGTATGCGCGTGTGTGTGTGTGTGTGAGGGTATTCGCCCTTTTGCTCACGGCTGGTGCTGTGCTGGCTGTGTTGTGCCCTCTCGCTGGTGTGCAGTGTGTGCGAGAGTGTGGACAGTGTGGACTGCGTGGACAGTGCACGGCTGTGTGACAGTGTGGCAGTGAGCTCTAAATTCGGACCGTGTGTCGGTGCACTCTCACGCCAGTGCGCCTTGGCGCTCCCACGCCACTGTGCTGCTGGCTGTGTTGCGCCCTCTCGCCAGTGCTCTCGGTGTGCTCGCAACAGTGGTCCCTGGGAAGGATTTTAGTAATTAGTTTTTTGCCGGCTCCAGCAACTTTGACCGCTCATACCAGGCACAATACACAGAGGGTATTCATGCAATGCATGCCGTTGTGCTGCTCTTGGCAAGAGCTTTCCAACGCATCGCTCCACGCCCTCAACCACTAAGTGTAAGGTGGTTTCTAGGAAATGGGAAATCCGGCTCGGAACGGTAAACGGCTCGCAGGGGAATCACTGGCTCGCAAGTGCCACAGCGTGAGTATGATACTGCGCCCCAACGCCACTGTGCCGAGGCACTCGCCTCGCGCGCACCACGCGCGTCACTTTTAACATTTTTTTCCTCGCGAGCCGTCTCACGGTACGAACCGTGTCACGCCCAGTCCGACCCCCTCCCCCCCCCCCCCCCAAGCGGCGGCATTTCAATACATGATCAAGAGAGGGGGAGAGAGAGAGTAGGGGAGAGATGTGATGGAGAAGAGGGGTGGAGAAGAGTGGTGGAGAAGAGTGATGGAGAAGAGTGGTGGAAACCAAAAGGCACGCCTGAGAGAGGCTAGTGGAGAAGAGTAGTGGAGAAGAGTCGTGGAGAGCTCATGGCACCACACCTGGTTGTTTGTTGCCGCGTGCAGGTCGCGGACCCGCAGCTGCGCGCCCAGCTGTCGGCCGAGTTTGAATATTCAAACGGCGGCGGGCCCGGCAGCGACCAGGAGCTGTCGGACCGGCTGGAGGACGCTGCGCGCGCAGCAGCGGTGGCGGCGGGGCAGGGGCGCGCGTCAAAGGTGGGTGTGGGTGGTTGGGCGTGTGTGTGGGGGGGGGGCGGGGGACCGGGGCACGTGTCATAAGGCGTGCGTGTGTGTGTGCGTGTGAGGGGGAGGGGGGCGGCGCTGGCATCGTCGAACGGTGCGTGTGTGTGTGTGTATGTGTATGTGTGTGTCACACTGTGTGTGTGTGTGTGTGTGGAGACCAGACCCACCCACCCTCACACACTCACAGCGCCGCCGGGGTGCAAACCTATACCGCGTTCACCCCCTTCCCCAACCCCCCACCCCGCCCTTCCCAGAGTGCGCAAGGCGCCGCCGCCGCCGCGCGCCTCGTGCTGCGAGCCCTGCCTCACGCGCGCACACACATACACACACACACACACATGCCAACGCCGTCTTCTCTCTAGGCTGCATGCCCCCCCTCCCTCCCTCCACACGCACACACACAAGCGCGTGCACGCCACACACACACAGAGCGCGGCCGCCGACGTCGCCGACGCCGACGCGCGCCTCGTGCCGCGCGCGCTCCCTCCCTCACGCACACACACGCACACACACACACGCACACGCACACACACATGCCTACGCCGGCCTTTCTCTAGGCTACACACACGCACACACACCGCCACACCCTCGCAGAGTGCCGACGCCGACGCGCGCCTCGTGTCGCGCTCCCTCACGCACACACACGCACACACGCACACACACACACACACACGCCTACGCCGGCCACACACACACACTCACACATACACCATCACCACCACACCCTCGCAGAGTGCACAGTGTGCCGCCGACGACGTGCGCCTCGTGCCGCGCGCGCTCCCTCACGCACGCACACACACACACACACACAGTGGACTAGTGCGGGTGATAGTATCTGCCTGCCTCAGGGATTGAGTGCGTAAGCACAAGTCTAATACGCCATTATAGGCGTCCAACAAGACTGTAAAATCGACCACATACACGCCTACGCCGGCCACACACACACACACACACACATACACCACCACCACCACACGCTCGCAGAGTGCACAGGGTGCCGCCGCCGCCGTCGCCGCTGCCGATGCGCGCCTCGTGCCGCGCACACACACACACACACACACACACACACGTGTGCGCGCGTGAACGCCGTCTTGTCTATAGGCTACAAGTCTCCCCTCCCCCCCTCCACACACACACACACATGCGCGCACGCACGCCACGCACACACACACACACACAGAGCGCGCAAGGAGCGGCCGCCGCCGTCGCCGCCGCCGACGCGCGCCTCGTGCCGCGCGCCCTCCCGGGACTGCTGTTGCTGCTCGAGCGGCTCGGGGCGCTGCTGGTGGAGTATGGGGCGCCCGTGCGCGCGACGCAGGTGTGTGTGTGTGTGTTTGTGTGTGCTGCTGCTGCTGGAGCGGCTTGGGGCGCTGCTGGTGGAGTATGGGGCGCCCGCACACACACACTCCCGTCTGCAGGCGCTGGCCACTCAGCAGACGGTGCGCGACGCACTCTCAGCACACACACACACACACACACACACGCTCCCACCTGCAGGCGCTGGCCACTCAGCAGACGGTGCGCGACGCACTCTCAGCACACACACACACACACACACACACACGCTCCCATCTGCAGGCGCTGGCCACTCGGCAGACGGTGCGCGACGCACTCTCAGCACACACACACACACACACACGCTCCCATCTGCAGGCGCTGGCCACTCAGCAGACGGTGCGCGACGCACTCTCAGCACACACATACACACACACATACACACGCTCCCATCTGCAGGCGCTGGCCACTCAGCAGACGGTGCGCGACGAACTCTCGGACGCGCTCTCAGCGTACGCAGCAGAGTCGGCAGCCGCAGCAGCAGCGCCGCCGCCGCCGCAGCAGCAGCAGGTGCGTGCTTGTAGCACACAGCGCTGATGCCATGTGTTGAAGGGGGGAAGGGGGTCCTGTGTTAGTTTAGGGTTTCGGGTTTAGGGTTTAGGGTCCTGCCTTGCACCAGGATTTCTTTCCGACCCGGATGAGGGGATAAGGCAAGCCCAGTGGGCACCCCACACTTGGTTTCCACCCCCAGCTTTCGGACGCGCTCTCAGCGCACGCAGCAGAGTCGGCCGCCGCCGCCGCAGCAGCAGCAGCGCTGCAGCAGGCGCAGCAGGTGCTTTCCGGCCTCTGCTCCTCGAATCTTGGCACCAGGCTACTCCAGCAGTGTTCCTCGTTTCACTCGTGTGCACACAGCCGCACACAAGCAACCAACCACCAATCGTTGCATGAGCATGCGCCGCATGCCCCGGCAATGCACACGCGCGCACACACACACGCACACACACTCTCTCATGCGCACACACACATGCACACGCATGCACACACACACAGCAGGAACAGCAGGCGCCGTCCCCGCAGGCGCGCGCGCTCGCGCGCTGCCTGTGCACCGCGCTGCAGCTGCTGCACCTCCAGGTGTGTGTGTGTGTGTGTGTGTGCATGACGTGTACATCGTGCTGCAGCT
Organism: Chlamydomonas sp. UWO 241; assembly: GCA_016618255.1. Taxonomy (NCBI): domain Eukaryota; kingdom Viridiplantae; phylum Chlorophyta; class Chlorophyceae; order Chlamydomonadales; family Chlamydomonadaceae; genus Chlamydomonas; species Chlamydomonas priscui. The sequence goes on along the minus strand of VFSX01000395.1, from coordinate 156,790 downwards.
GTTGCACCTCCAGGTGTGTGTTTGTGTGTTTGTGTGTGTGTGTATATGCGTGGCTTATACATCGCGCTGCAGCGCCTGCACCTCCAGGTGTATGTGTGTTGTGTGTGTTGTGTGTGTTCGTGTGTGTGTTTGTGTGCATGGCTTGAACACCGCGCTGCAGCTCCTGCACCTCCAGGTGTATGTGCGTTCGTGTGTGTGTGTGTGTGCATGGCTTGTACACCGCGCTGCAGCTCCTGCACCTCCAGGTGTGTGTGTGTGTGTGTGTGTGTGCGTTGTGCATGTGTGTGTGTGTATGTGTGTGTGTGCGTGCGCATGGCTTGTAAACCGCGCTGCAGCTCCTGCACCTCCAGGTGTATGTGTGTGTTGTGTGTGTGTGTGTGCGTGTGTGTGCATGGCGTGTACATCGTGCTGCAGCTCCTGCACCTCCATATGTATGCGTGTGTGTGCCTGTGTTTTGTGTGTGAGAGTGTGTGTGTGTGTGTGTGTGTGTGTGTGTGTGTGTTGATTGGTCAACTGTGGTAGGCCCTGCCCTGCCCCACACTTGACCGCAGTACACATGTGCGTGGGTGTCGCACCAGCTGTCGCTGAGCTGGGCTGGCACACACACACACACACACACGTGCAGCTTTGGAAGCTCGACACAGCCAGCGCGCACACACACCCGCACACGCACACTTACACACACACACACACACACACACACACGTGCAGCTTCAGGGCAGCGCTGCTGCGTTTCTCTCTCACACGCACGCACGCACACACACAACCAACCAGGCGTTTCATGAGGCCGTCCGCATGCACCGGTGATGCCTGTACAACTAACAGCAGTACACCCCGAGTACACCCCGGCAATTGCACACACACACACACACACATGCAGCTGCGGCAGCTCAAGCTTGACGCAGCGAACGCACGGCTATCGATGCTCGCGGCGCAGCTGCGGGGCTCCTCCGGCGTCGCGTACGTGCGCGATAAGTTCAGGCTGCTGCATCGACTGCCGCCGCTGGCGCCGCCGCTGGTGCGGGTCTAGGGTTTGGGGGGGAGGGGGTAAGTTTTCAGGGTTCAGGGTTTATGAATGTAGGGGCCCCTCCGGCATCGCGTACGTGCGCTCATCGATGGTTCCAGGCTGCTGCACCGACTGGTGCCGCCGCCGCCGCCGCCGCCGCTGGTGCGGGTCTAGGGTTGGGGGGGGGGGGGAAGGTTTTCAGGGGTCAGGGTTTATATGCGTAGGGGCCCCTCCGGCGTCGCGTACGTGCGCGATAAGTCCAGGCTGCTGCACCGACTGCCACCACTGGCGCCGCCGCCCGCCCCGCTGGTACGTATTAGTACATCTGGCCGCATCTTGTCTCTAACTAGAGCGGGGGTGCTTTTTGCTACTCCGAATGGAAGGATATGTTGAAGCCCGGGCGATGCGGTGTGCGCCTGCCTCTCTCTCTCTCTCTCTCTCTCTCTCTCTCTGCACACACACGCACACATACGCAAGGCAAGTGATGGTGCAGACACGCCCACCGCTCCCGCTGCCCCCGCGCCCGGCGCATCGCAGCAGCATGCCCACACCCTCTCACACACACACACACACACGCAGGCGAGCGACGATGCCGACACGCCCACAGCCGCCCCCGCCGCCCCCGCGCCAGAGCGCATCGCCGCAGCATGCCCGCGCACGTGGGCGTGGCTGCAGGCGGCGGCGCGCGGGGCTCCGTCGATCCGCGGCTACTGCGCGTCCACGCTGGGGTGGGTGTGGGAGTGTGGATTCCACACTGGGGTGTGGTGTGTGTGCACACTTGGGCAGGTGTGGGGTGTGGAGTGTGAGGTCGCCATCGATCCGCGGCTGCTGCGCGTCCACGCTGGGGTGGGTGTGGGGAGTGAAGAGTCTACACTGGGGTGGGTGTGGGGTGTGGAGTGTGGATTCCATACTTGGCAAGTGTGGGGTGTGGAGTGTGGGGTCGCCGTCGATCAGAGGTTACTGTGCGTCCACGCCGGGGTGGGTGTGGGTCAGGGATGTAAGAAGTGTGTCAAGAGAGGATCCTCCTCAGGCGGACCATCCAGGCAAAAAGGCATCCTCCTCAGGTGGATAAAGCGGAAAAACTTGTCCTCCTGATTTTTTCTTTTCTGGGGGCGCGTGGGTGTGGGGAGTGTGGGGTTCGCACTGGGGTGGGGTTGTGTGTGGAGTGCGGTGTGTGGCTGGAAAGCGGCGACGTGCACGAGGGGGACAATGGGGACAATCGACTATGGGGACAATCGTGCCACCATAAGACATCGCTGACACACACCATCCCTCTCCGCACGTGTTCAGGCTGTCCATTGACGACGCAGTTACCGCAGCCGGTCACAGCGGGCACCCGCGCCTGCGCACGCCCCCGTCAGCGACGCCGGCGGCTGCAGGTCTGCCCACGGTGCTGCGCTCTGGTGAGACAGTGTACGGTTGGGGGACAGACTGTGTACGGACAGACTGTGTACGGACAGACTGTGTACGGTTGGGGGACAGACACTCTACTATCTGGCAGTTTACAGCACTGCAGCTTACTTAGTACAGTACAGTACAGAAGTTACAGTACATTGGCTTACAGTACAATACAGTAGCTGACAGTACAGTACTTACAGTACTGAAGCTTACTTACGCACCCTCCCGTGCGCCCTCTGGGCGTGGGATTGAGGGATCCTGCCTTGCGCGGCCGAGGCCGGATTGAGGCGGGATCGAGGGAGCCTTGTGAGGCCGAGGCCGGAGTGAGGCGGGATCGAGGGAGCCTCGTGAGGCTGAGGCCGGACTGAGGCGGGATTGAGGGAGCCTTGTGAGGCCGAGGCCGGACTGAGACGGGATCGAGGGAGCCTGCCTTGTGGGGCCGAGGCGGGCTGTCAGAGATGAGGAGATGCGGCGCCGCTTGCCGGCCTAAGTAGCTCAAGCCTGACCCAAGCCTGACCCCAACCTTGGCCGTATTTCCGATTCCTGAACCCTGAACCCTAAACCCTGAACCCTGAACCCCGAACACTGAACACTGAACACTGAACCCCGAACCCCGAACCCTGAACTCTGAACCCTGAACCCTGAACCCTGAACCCAAGCCTGGCCCCAACCTTGACCGCATTCCCGGACCCTGGACCACAGGTCTGCGCAGCACCGGTCCATCTGCCGCTGCCGGGGCGGATGAGCGAGGGGAGGCGGCGTCGGTCGCGCCAGAGGTGCGTGTAGGGCGCCGTGACGCATGCGCGCACACATGCATGTACGCACGCACGTTTCTGCAACAGCTGTTCTCCACCAAGCTGCCACTGAGTTGGGCTGAGTTGAGTTGGAGTAGGAGATTGACAAAGAGACGATAGAGACAACGAGTTGGTATCAGTGATTCCCCTGCAAGCCGTAAACCGCTCCGAGCCGGATTTTTCCCATTTCCCAGAAAACCACCCCACACTTGGTGGGTGAGGGCGTAGAGTGATGCGTTGGAAAGCTCTTGCCGAGAGCAGCACAACGGCATGCATTGTATGAATACCCGCTGTGTATTGTGCCTGGTATGAGCGGTCAAAGTTGCTGGAGCCGGAAAAAAACTAATTACTAAAATCCTTCCCAGGGACCACTGGTTGGTATCAGTTGTATGCTCCGTTACTCGTGTCGCTTGCTCGATGCACGCATGCGCGCACGCACCTGCAGATAGAGAGAAAAAACACGCACACACGCACTCACACACTCACGTGCATCCATTCATCCTCCTGCATCCATCCATCCACACACGCACACACACACTTGCCCACCCACCCAGGTGATCCCTGCGTTGCCGGTCTCCCTTGCGTCGACACGCGGCCTCGTCCGTGCACACACACACACACACACACGCGCGCCCGCCCGCCCACTCTCTCACACACTCTCTCATGCATGCGCGCCCACTCTGTGTACGTGCCCACAGGTGCTCCCTGCGCTTCCTGTCCCCCTCGCTTCCGCACGCGGCCTCGTCCGTGCGGGCCTAGTCTCCCTGGTCTCTGGGGGCACGCCGGCCGCAGGCGCAGGGCTGCCGGAGACGCTGCAGGTGTGTGTGTGTGTGTCTGTGCGCGCATGTGTGTGTGCTCGTACATGTGTGTGTGTGTGCATATGCGTGTGTGTGTGTGTCTGGGGGCACGCCGGCCGCGGGCGCGGGGCTGCCGGAGACGCTGCAGGTGTGTGCTTGTGGTGGGGCCTCGTTGATGGGGCCTCGGCCCAATCCGACCGATCTGACCCGATCCGATCTGACCTGGTATGATCTGACCCGATCCTGTATTTGCAGCTCGACGCCGATCGCCTTCACGCATCGCAGAACGCGTTTCATCCCCCCCTGCCCTAGGCATCTGACCCAACCTCTTTGCAACCAGCGCGAAGTCCGGCGCGAAGTTGCGAAATAAAAAAACGGGTACGAACAACTGAACTGTGCCCCCCCCGCGCGTATTGCAGCTCGACGCCGAGCGCCTTCACGCGTCGCAGAATGCGTTCCAGCAGCTCGTGGTCGTTGCCGCGTCGTTCCTGCTCGCACAGCAGGTGTGGAAGTGTGGGAGGCTGGTTGTGGGAGTGTGGGGCTGGGTGTGGAGTGTGGGGTGGAGAACGCGTTCCAGCAGCTCTTTGTTGTTGCTGTGTCGTTCCTGTCCGCGCAGCAGATGTGGAAGTGTGGGAGGCTGGGAGTGTGGAGTGTGGGGCTTGGTGTGGGAGCTGGTTGCAAGAAAACATACATACACACCACACACACGCACAAGCACACGCACACGCACACGCCCCCCACCCACCCCCACACACACGCAGTCACGCTCGGGGCACGGCGCGGCAGCAGCAGCCGCGGCCGCGGCGGCCGCGTCGTCGGCACCTTCTCCCCAGCTTCCTCCAGCTTCCCCCCAGCTCCCCTCGCTCGATGCGCGCGCCGCCAAGCGACGCCTGCGGGTGCTGCTCGCCGACCCGTCGCTCAACATCGGCCACCTGGTGACTGAGCTGTCTCTGATGGCGGGCCTGGCGGACGCGGGGCTCACGCAGGAGGAGCAGGTGGGTTTGAAACGGTTTTACTTTGAATTGGAATGTGACGGTTTCGTCTCAGTTGTGGCTTAGGTAGCCGCTCAACATCGGCCACCTGGTGACTAAGCTGTCTCTGATGGCGGGCTTGGCGGACGCGGGGCTCGCGCAGGAGGAACAGGTTAGAGGTCCTCCTAGGGGTTTGAACTGTGGTTTGAAACGGGTTGGTTTTGATTCGGTTGCTGCTCGCTGACCCGTCGCTCAACATCGGTCACCTGGTGACTGAGCTGTCGCTCATTACGGGCCTGGCGGACGCAGGGCTCATGCAGGGCTCACGCAGGAGGAGCAGGTGTGGGGCTTTGAATTGTGGTTTGAAGCGGTGTGAAATGGTTTCCGACGGTTTCTTTTCGTTTGTTTTTTTCAGGTAGTCGCGCAGTAAAGGTTTGTTACGGAGTCTCTCAACATCGGCCACCTGGTGACTGAGCTGTCTCTGATGGCGGGCCTGGCAGACGCGGGGCTGACGCAGGAGGAGCAGGTGGGTTCATATAGTAAGCGGCCACGCTCATCGTAGCCGCGCTGCCCAGGGTCCTCGACACACGACATGTCTTGCTCCTTTACTCTGTCACACTCACTCCTTCCCCAACTCTCTCTCTAACTCGCTCTGCTCGCTCGCCCTCTTTCTCTTCTCCCTCCTCTCTCTTCTCTCTCTTCTCTCTCTTCTCTCTCTTCTCTCTCTTCTCTCTTCTCTCTTCTCTCTCTTCTCTCTCTTCTCTCTTCTCTCTTCTCTCTTCTCTCTTCTCTCTCTTCTCTCTCTTCTCTTCTTCTCTCTCTTCTCTCTCGTCTCTCTCGTCTCTCTTCTCTTTCCTCTCTCTTCTCTCTCTCCTTTCTCGTCTCTCTTCTCTCTCTCCTTTCTCGTCTCTCTCTTCTCTCTCTTCTCTCTCGTCTTTCTCGTCTCTCTCGTTTCTCTCGTCTCTCTCGTCTCTTCCGTCTCATCCGTCTCTTCCGTCTCTCTTCTCTCTTTCTCTCTCTTCTCTCACTTATCTCTATTCTCTCTATTCTCTTCTCTCTCTCGTCTCTCTCGTCCCTCTCTCACACACTCTCACACTCCCACACAAACACACACACACATCACAGGTCAAGGCCGAGGCAGCGCTCAAGACCGCCCTGCTGAAGGTTCTCGACCCAGCCGGACCCGCCTACCGATCGCTCGCAAACGGTCTCTCCGCCGCGCTGCTGCTGCATATGCTGCTCGGTTGTGACTCTGGAGCCTCGCCACAGAGCGACGGCGACAGGTGTGTGTGTGTGTGTTTGTGCGTGCTGCTGCTGCTACACATGTATGCTGCTCCGGTATTATTACAGTTACAGTTACAGTTACATGGCATTCCAGCTAAGACAACACTAGTCCCAGTGCCACCGCCCTGTGAAGGACGATAGCCACAAGCCGGTTACCTGCCGTCTAGACTACCGCTCCCGCCGGCTAGTTGAGACCCAAACAAGTCCCTGAGGGACATGTCTGGCAAGGAGCGTATAGGAAAGGACCGTCCTCCTCCTGGCCTTTGAGGCCAACCACGCCGGCTGTGCCGACTGGCGGCGCTGAAGCAGAAAAGTCCCCGCCTGGCATGGTGCATGGTTGTCCAACTCCATGCATGGGGCTCTGCCTGCGCCCCATGCGTCATGCATGGCCAGGTCCCACCCTCCAGGGGGGCCTGGGCAAACAGAGTCGTCATGGCAGGCTGCCTGAAGACCAATGCCGACGCCAGTCACCGGCAGACGAGTGCCCCCGAGGGTGAGCGCGGTGACAAACGCTGCGATGGTGAAGCAGATAAACTCTGTTGTTGCCTCGGCGGTCACCACCGCTGAAGCCCTGATGGTAGCTCGCCCCCACGAGCAGCCATCTTGACCGATGTCCAGCATGCATTGACGGGCGCCAGCTCCTCCGCTCGTCGATCAACTCGTCGAGATCGGTGCCGCATGGCGTCCTGCATGGGAGGAGGATAAGGGCCGTCTCCCAGCACGGGTCGCGGCAGCGCCGCGGCTACTCGCCAAGCCATGGCAGCGCCGGGCAAACTGCTCCTGTAGTTTCCACCGAGGGACAGTCTAGCAGGAGCCAGGCCAGTCGTATTTTATCCCGCTCGTCAGCGGCACGGAGATCCTAGTCACCGGTATTATTATTATTATTTATTATTTATTATTTTATTGTTATTATTATTATTATTATCATCATGATTATTACTCCGGATCCTCGTTGCAGGGCGAGGGCGACAGGGGTAAGTGTGTGCGTGTCGTGTGTGTGTGTGTATGCGCTGCTGTGGCACCTGCTGCTCGGGCGCGACTCCTCTGCCGCTGCAAGCTTCCCCTGATCCTTCCTCAACTGCACAACAAAGCGGCCCGCCGGACGTGCCGTCCCTTGTGTCTCGCATCCTCGGCCGCCTGGCTGCACCCTGACCCCCCCCCCTCCCCTATCTACCGCACACGCAACGCCGGACGTGCCCTCCCTCGTGTCTCGCATCCTCGGACGCCTGGGACACTGACCCCCTCCCCTCCCCTCAGTAACAGTAACATCTGCTTTTTAACAAAGACTTCCTTTTCGTCCTAGTTAACCTCCTCCTCCCCTCACCCACCCTCCACCGCACACACAACGCAGCGGCCCGCCCGACGTGCCGTCCCTCGTGTCTCGCATCCTTGGGCGCCTGGGCGCGAGCATCCTTACGGAGGACGTGATGGCACTGGGGGCGCAGCTGCTCGGAATTGCTGGCGTGTCCGAGGTGCGTTGGTTGCGAGGAAGTGGTCAATCTTGCAGTCCGGAGGGCGCCCATGTTGACGTAGGATTTACACTCGTGTGTGACGCACCGTTGGCCCTCTGTACCCTGCAGGGCGTGCACCTGCCCGAGGTCTACGAACCGCTCGCGCGGCTGGCGCTCGAGCAGCAGGCAGCAGCGGTCGCGCAGGCGCAGGCACAGCAGGCGCAGCAGGCGCAGGCGTAGGCGGTTGTTTGTGTACTGAGAGCAGTTGTGTTGTCCGTCACGCACTCCAGCAGTCGCACTTGCACTGATGCTGACGGACACTTGCCAGCAGCCCCAGCAGCAGCAGGCGCAGCGGGCGCTGCGGGCGCAGCGGGCGCAGCGGGCGCACTTGCGCTGATGCTGACAGACACCTGCCAGCAGCCCCGGCAGCAGCAGGCGCAGCGGGCGCGGCGGGCGCGGCGGGCGCAGCGGGTGCAGGTTGGCAACTGCAGTGTTGTGCAGGCGCGGGCGCAGGCGCAGCGGGGCGCGGCGGGGCGCAGTGGGCGCAGCGGGCACAGCAGGCGCAGGCAATTAGCCACTGCGGTGCCGCGCACGTGCGGTGCCGTGCATGTACAGGCGCAGCAGGCTTGCGGGCTGCACGCTGCGGAACGCCGTGCACGTGCACGCGCGCGTGTGGATTGAGGGGGGGGGGCAAGGGGGGAGCGGGCACGGGGGCTTTTTTCTTACTTTATGAACGACCTCGGCTAGGAGGGAGCGGGAGGGATCCGACGGACCTTGAGCGCTGGGTTGCGTGTGGGAATGAAAGGGGCGAAAGGAGCGTGTTTCAATTGCGGCGAGTTTCAACTGCAGTTTCGTGAGATTGAGTTTGTGTGTGGTACCTGGGGGGGGGGGCACTAATGCTCAACTAACGCCTGACCCCCCTTATCAATGCTTGTAGCCCCCCGGGGCTGGGCGTGTTGGTCATGTGTCCTTCTAAATATCTAAAACTTTGTTGAATGGCGTGGAAGCACAGTCCCCATACCTTGGTCGGAACACCCTTTTTGGCCGGACGATGTGATTTCGCCGTGCTCCGGCAACGACAGTCTACGCCGCTTTGCACACGTATTCATACCCCTGGCGTCCCATCGCCGCCCCTAACATGGGGGCAGCCGGCTCCGGGGGCGCTGCTGGGCGAGGGGGCCGGTGTGAGGGTGGTCGAGACACCCAGCCACCTCTCAGCGGCTCCGCCGTCGCTGAAAATCGGTGGGCATGACCCCAGTACCACCACGATCGCGGCCGGTGCGTCGGTTGGGGCCGTGGGGCGCGACAGGCCCCCATGCATGGCGTGTCGACCCCCATGCAACCATGCACGGCGCACCCAACGCGGCGACCTTCTCCAAAATTTCTGACCCCGCCGTTTTGCCAGCCTTCATGAAACATTATATAGCATCGATTGACTCGAAAATTGGAGGGGAATGTATCACCGATTTTGACCTGGCTACCTAGATCATCCCAAGGGGAGCTGCGACTCCAGGTCAGAATCGGTGATACACTCCCCATACCCCTCCAATTTTCGCGTCAATCGATGCTATATAATGTATCATGAAGGCTGGCAAAACGACGGGGTCAGAAATTTTGGAGAACGACCTCGTTTCCGCCCAGGCGTCAGCCACGATGTCGGTGTTGCGCGGCCACCGATAGACACCCCAGAGCCAGCACACGTGCCCACGAGGCAGCACAGAGCTCATCGTAACTACTACTGAGCATTCGCCCTTGTCGATCGCCCTGCGCGTCGACCAGAGGCTGCGAGAGCAACCCCTGCCCGATCAACCCAAACACACACCTCCGGGATGCTCCAGCAAGCCCCCCAGCCTCTGTTTGGGGGCACGCATGGCATGTGGGGGCCAAGTACTAGACTTTTGAAGCTAGAGAGAGGCCTCGGAGCAGGTCCATCGACACCTCGGCACCATGCACATTCAAGTTTTGGCACCCCCCAACCGCGGCTGCGCCCACTCCCCAGGGCCAGCACCGAGCTCTATATATCGCATGAAGTCTATCGGGGTTGAAATGGGGCCCGGGGAGTGCCCAGCGGTGCGGGCAGATGCCCTCTACCCCCAGCTGTCACTCCCAACACCCGCTCCTGCGCCCCACGGGCATTCCCGCGCCACCGCGACGCGCGGGAACGATAGTCGGGGATACTGGCTACACGCAGGTCGCGAATTCAGCCAAATCGGCCCAGTACACAGTGAGAAATCACATCGTCCGTGTGGGGGTGGGGGTCTCTAGTGGTGAGGGGGGGTAGTATGGGGACTGTGGCGTGTACGACGAGTTTTTTTTCGAACCGTGGCACCACCAGCGCGCACGGCCTAGAGCCTACGGCAGGAGAGGCTCGCAGTCCAGCAAGCACCGTGGTACCACCAGCACGCACGGCCTAGAGCCTACGGCAGGAGAGGCTCGTAGTCCAGCAAGCACCGGCACGCACACCGACACCACACGACATGCGCAGCCACCTCCTGCCACAAGCACTTTCCTGCAGACAATTCTACTGGTGGTGATGGACAGACAGGCATCATCAGCATCATCTACAACCACTCCACCAAGCTTGCAGAGCTAGGGGCCAGCACTCTCCGAGCTGAACCTCCAGGGTTCAGCATGGGGGTGTGCATGGGCTCACCGCGCAAAACCCACAACCTCAACGCATCACTCATCACCCCACCCAGTTAGCCTTGGACAAGAGCCGCCTTTGATCAGTGCGCACGAGGGCTCCCAGCATGGAGGACTACGAGTGAGTATTTGTGCATGCATGGGGTGCATGGGACCTGGCTGCCTGTACGCTCTCTGACGCCCATGTCCTGCGCAGGTACCTAGAGCGGCAGCTAGAAGCTCAGGCTAAGGAGGCTGCTGGCACCAAGGAGGCTGAGGACAAGGATGCGGACAAGAGCAAGGTCGACAAGCGGCGGGATGGCAGCAAGGATCGGAGGCGCAGCAGGAGCCGTGATCGCAAAAGGAGGAGCCGCAGCAGGGACCGTCGCGACAAGGACCGCAGCAAGGACCGCAGCAAGGACCGCAGCAAGGACCGCAGCAAGGACCGAAGGCGCAGCCGCAGCAGGGGGGAGAGGCCTGATGATCGGGACCGGCGAGGCGCGGACCGTGGCGTCAGCGACAGGGGGGGATACGGCGGATACAACAGGTGGGCAGCACGAGCAGGGCGTGCGTGCTGGCCATCAACGGGGCATGCACCCCAGCCTTTTAAGCCCCCCGCCCGCCTTCGTGCGACCCACACGGCCACGCGCTTGACAGTGCATGCGGCTTACTAATCAACGCCACGTCATGCACCGCGCCTGCAGGGGGGGCTACGGGGACCGCGGCATCGCCCCTCGCAGGGAGCGGACGCCGCCAGAGGAGCGGATGGCGCGCGAGAAGGAGCGCGAGCTTAAGGAGATGGAGCGAGCGACGCGCACCGTGTTCGCGTCTAACGTCCACCCCAAGGTGAGGGCTGAGGGATGGGCATTGCATGGCAGGACGCGCATGCGCGCATGGCGTTTGCATGGCGTGGGTGAGTTTTCATCTGATGCGCTCCTGCCCCCCCCCCCACACACACACACGCACCACCACCACCACTCGCAGGCCGAGGAGAAGGACATCTTCATGTTCTTCTCCAGGGCTGGCACCGTGCAGGACATCCAGCTCATCACGGACAAGAACACGCGGCGGTCGCGCGGCATGGCGTACATCGAGTACGCGACCCAGGAGGAGGTGTTTGCCGCGCTCACGACGCTCAACGGACAGATCCTCATGAACATGCCGGTGTCGGTGAGTAAGGGGGATGGGTCGGGGAGGGGTGTGAGGGGGGAGGCGGGAGGGAGCTGCGATGTGCGTGCGTGTGCGTGTGCGTGCTTGTGTGCCAGTTCTGATAGGGAGGGGCTATTTGGTCGTGCGAATGATGATGGTTCATGCGCTGGGCTGCTTATGTGCGCCCGTTGCACTGCCGCACTGCCACACGTGCGCCGGCCACCCTGTGCGCTCGCCCGTGGCACGAGCCTCATCCACCTTGTCACCCCCGTACCTTCCTCCCCCACCACCCCTCACCACCTGCCCCGCCCCGCAGCTCAAGACGAGCGAGGTCGAGAAGAACCTCGCGTGGGAGGCGGCGCAGCAGGTTAAGCAGCAGCAGTCGAACGCGGCCGCGGCCGACGCGTTTGCGTCGGGGCTGGGCGGAGGCGTGGCGGGCGTGCCAGCGGGGCTCGGGTCGTGCCGACTATCGCTCTCCAACCTGCACCCGGGGCTCGAGGACGTGGACCTGAAGGCGAGTGCTTCTGGGTGTCTTGTGAATGGAGGTGTCGGGATGTCTGGATTGCAGTGGGCTGGGGCAGGGCGTGGGTGGGTGAGGAGGGTCCGTCTGATGTTTGGAGGGGGCAGGGTGTGGGTGGGCGGGAAGGTGCACCTGCTGTTTTGAGGGGGTAGGTGGGAAAGGGAGGGGTGGTGGTGTGTGAGAGGGTGGGGGGCCGGCAGCTACGCGTGCGCAGGGCCGGTCTGATGCGTGTGCGTCGTCCCCCCTTGGCGCCCGCGCAGGAGGCGTTTGAGCAGTTTGGGTTCCTCGAGCTCATCCAGGTGAACCGCGACCCGACGGGCGCGTCGCTCGGCAACGGCTTCGTGCAGTACCGCGAGTTTGGTGACGGCGTCAAGGCGATGCAGGTTGGTTGCTTTAGGAGGGGCGAATGATACTTTGTTTGATTAGTTAAAGCCGCCGCCGACTTTGAAAGTTTGTTTGCAAGTTAGGGGCTCTGTGCAGTGCCGCAAAGTCGCAGACGGCGCCAAGGCGATCCAGGGCAGGGTTTTGCGCTTAACACAGGCGTTGCTTGTGGTGGATGCGTCTGATGCTGTGCGACCGCGTGCGTCTGTTCGCAGGCGATGAACGTGCGCAGCATCGGAGGCCGCTCGGCTAACGTGCAGATGGTGCACACAAAACACACACACACATTGCAGGCGATGAACGGGCGCAGCCTCGGAGGCCGCTCGATTGGCGTGCAGATGGTGCACGCACACACACACACTCACACACGCACACACTTTGCAGGCGATGAACGGGCGCAGCCTCGGAGGGCGCGCGATGGAGGTGCAGATGGTGCCAGTCGGGCCTGTCGGCGGCATGCTGCCGGGGGCGGTGCCGGGCATGATCCCAGACCTGTCGGCGATGTTCGGCGCGGTGGGCGGGTTCTCCGGGGGGCTGCCTGGGCCCCCGCAGATGGACCCGCACACGGCCGCGCTGATGGCTGCGCAGGTGTGTGCCTTTGGTGCAGGTCGTGGGCGTAGGGAGGGAGGGAGGGAGCCAGGGGTGTAACTTGGGAGGGGGGGAGGGAGGGAGCCAGGGGTGTAACTTGGGAGAGGGGGAGGGAGGGAGGCAGTGGTGTCGTTAACGCCCCCGCAGACCTCGCTGACCCCGCTGCGGGGGGGAACCAGGAAATTTGGGGGGGAACTGTGGGGGCGAATCGCGGGAATTTCGCTCGAAAAAGTGTGAAATTCTGCGATTTTCACACTTTTCTGCAGAGAGAAAAACTTTCTCTGCGGGGGCAATTTGGCATGTTCCCTCCTATGTTGCGGGGACAAACTGGAGATTCTTGGTTTCCTTGATGACGTTGAGGGTTGCGGGTTTGGAAGGGAGGGAGCAGCCTGTTGGAGCTGTGTACGCTCATCGAGAGCGAGCTGCCCACGTTTGACGCCATGGACATCGCGCATGCGTTCAACCTGCTCTGGCGAAGGAGTAAGTGTGTGTGGTGACGTTGGGCTGCTCCTGCGTGCGTGCGCTGCCGCGTGTGCTCCTGCTCTCGCCGCCCGGCTCCTCAAACAAAACACACACAGGGCCGATCGCCCGCTCACGCTCACATGCGCCGCCGGCGTGCTCTGTGCTCAAACGAAACACACGGATGTGACCGCCCGCGTGCTCTGTGCTCACATGTGCCGTGCCCATGCTGTGCTGTGCTGTGCTCTGTGCTCACATGTGCCGTGCCCATGCCGTGCTGTGCTCTGTGCTCACATGTGCCGTGTCCGTGCTGTGCTGTGCTCTGTGCTCACATGTGCCGTGTCCGTGCTGTGCTGTGCTCTGCTCTGCTCTGTGCTCACATGTGCCGTGCCCATGCTGTGCTGTGTAGGGCGGATACGGCGGCCTGCCGGGCCCGCCGCCGGGTGCGCCTCCTCAGTTTGGTGCGCAAGACACGGGAGACGGCAATGACGAGGTGGACGACGAGGGCAAGGTGTGTGGTCGATGTTGCTGTCTGTTGGTCGCCGTGATGGCGCATTAGACCCTTGCGCAAGGTGTGTGTGCGCGTGTGGTCGATTTTACAGTCCGTCGGACGCCTTCGATGGCGCATTAGACCCGTGTGTGTGTGCGTATGTGTGCGCGTGTTTGCGTGAGTGTGTGCGTGCGTGCGTGCGTGCGCACACTTGGTACTCAAAACCCCTGTGCCCTGTGCGTGCAGGGCGGCATGCGCATGGACGCCGGCCGGCGCGCGGCGCTCATGCAGCGGCTCGCTACACAACCATCTCCACCCTGGCACACTGTACTCAACTCTACTTAACGCTGTGCTCAACCTGTATTCACCCCGTACTTACTCGACCCACGCAGGGCGGCATGCGCATGGACGCCGGCCGGCGCGCGGCGCTCATGCAGCGTCTCGCCGCGGGCGCGGGCATGGACGTCGCACCGTCAATGGCGGCGCTCATGCCGCAGATGCAGCCGCGGCCGGTGATGCCCCAGCCGCCGCAGCAGCCGCAGGTGCGTGTGTGTGTGTGTATGTGTGTTGGCTCATGCCGCAGATGCAGCCGCGGCCGGTGATGCCCCAGCCGCCGCAGCAGCCTCAGGTGCATGTGTGTGTGTGCTCGTGCGTGTGAGTGCGTGTGTGTGTGTGCTCATGCCGCAGATGCAGCCGCGGCCGGTGATGCCCCAGCCGTCACAGCAGCCGCAGGTGTGTGTGTGCGTGTGTGCGTGTGTGTGTGTGTGTGTGTGCTCAGCCGCAGGCGCGGCCGGTCGCATGGCGCAGCAGCAGCAGCAGGTCAGTGGTTCCGCGCATGAACCGACCCGCCGATTGGCGCTTCTGAAGCGCCTGCCTCCGCACGTCCAGATGGGCGGGGCATTGAGAGGCCTTGACAGGATCTCCATGCATGGATGGGTCACCTTACCAGAGCCACTGTCCCTGCCGCAGGTCGATGCCGGCGTGATGCTCGACCAGGGGCTGCTCGGGCCTGCGAGCCCGATTCCGACGCAGGTGCGTATCATCATGGCTGTTGGAAGTGTGACGCCGCGAATGTTACACCTAACGCGTGTCGTCGCCAGGCCACCCGACTGGAACTGGAACCCGACGCACTATGTCACACGACTGAAACTGGCTGGCGTTTAGCGAGCACGCATGTGAAAGGGTGCGTGTGTAATGTGTGTGTGCGTGTATGTGCATGCGTGCGTGTTCAAGGAGCTCCGCCGCGCAGACCCCGCTCACGTCACTCTGATGAGTTGACTGAGGTCACTCTGATGAGACCGCCCACCCGCCACCCGACCCGCAGCACCCGTGTGTTCGACCCGGAGCAGCACGACTCACGCCCCAAGACCGCGGTGCATCACTCTGATGAGCTCCTCCCCTCTCTCCTCACACCCTCCCTCTGCGCAGTGCATCCTCCTCAAGAACATGTTTGACCCGGTCGAAGAGGAGTCGCGCGGCGAGCCCAACTGGCCGACCGAGGTCGAGTCCGACGTGCGCGACGAGTGCGCGCGCTTTGGCGCCGTCGCGCACTGCCACGTGGACCGCAACTCAAAGGTGTGGAGGTGTGGGGTGTGGAGGTGTGGGGAGGGGTGTGGACGCACGGTGCGCCGTCGCAGCACTGCCACTGTGGACCGTAACTCAAAGGTGTGGATGGTCGATTGTACTGTCCGTCGGACACACACCCATGTCGGCGTATTAGACCCGTGCGTGCGCACCCTAGCTATAGAGAGAGGCTTACAGCTGTCAAAATGAGACACCTCGCTGCCGTCTGCCATCATGATTGCACAGAGATTCGCCCACACAGAGATTGAGACGGGCACAAGCACTGCACAAACACCAAAACTTATAAACCCCGAAACCCAACCAAGCCCGTGTTTGCCCTCCTCCCCTCATCACCGCCACAGGGCTTTGTCTACGTCAAGTTCCAGGCAGTGGCTGGAGCAGAGGCCGCGCACAAGGCGCTCAACCTGCGCTGGTACAGCGGCAAGCAGATCATCGTCGCATACCAGTTTGTGCACGCGTACGCATCGGTCTTCAGGCAGTAGGCGCGCCGTTGCTGCTGCTGCTGCCGCTGCCTTGGGGCGTCCAGAGGCAGTAAGCGCGTTGCTGCTGCTGCGCTGCTGCCGCTGCGCTGCTGCTGCTGCCCCCGTCCTCCTTCTGCTGCCCACGCTCTCTGCCGCACCGGCAGGTTGTCGATGGGAGAGAGACGCGAGCTCGAGGCCCACGATCGGGGGCGCCTCCATCAGCTGAGGCGCAGACGGCCTGGCTGTGTACCGGGCGAGACGCTGTCACCGAGGCGTGTCTGCCGCGTGCCTTGTGTGGCACCCACCGTGTGCGTCGGGCGCCGCACACGAGACCCCCATCTCTGGCGACTCGCCGCGACTGCCCTGCAGGCCCGAGAGGGCACAGGGCTGAAGCTCTGCGGCCGCAAGGACATCGAGGCCACGGAGGAGTGCGCGACGCACTCGCACCCTCGCAGGCAGACGGGACGTCGCCAGGGCGGCGGCGGCAACGTGTGGCAGCGGTCGCTTTGCACTCGCATGCAGAGGGACAGGAGGCGCGCGACGCACTCGCACCCCCGCAGGCAGACGAGGCGCCAGGGCAGCAGCGCGCGGCAGCAGTTGTGCATGCACACGCAGGCAGCGAGAGGAGTGGGAGGCGCGGCGGCGAAGGCAGCGCTCTACATCACCAGTCATTGCACACGCAGGCAGGAGGCCACGGGGGGCGTCCGGCGCGTTTCGTTGCACACGCAGGCTATTGCGGCGCCGTCGGCTGGGCGGAAGCCAACGGACCCAAGGCTACTGCTGTGCCCAAGCCTCACTCCTCTTTCTTGCTTGAGAGACGCAGGTCGCGCGGGCGGCAGCGGCGGACGGCGACGGGCAGCGAGGGACTGCGATTGGGGGCGCAGCCGGGCGGCAGCCACAGGTGCAGAGAGCCATGCAATGAGCGCTAGCACTCTCTGCTGTGCGTGTGCTCTCCCCCTGCGCACATCACGCGGAATGCCCTGCGGCGCTCATCGCCGCCGCCCGACATGCCCCACAGGCCACGCTGTATAGTTCCACCCGGCTGTGTGGTCCGGACACGCTGCGCGACGTACCCAGGTGGTGGTCGATGAGTGCTGGGGTGGTGGTTGGGGTGGGCGCGTGCTGCCGTGCGTGTGTCGCAGCATCCCTCACCACCACCACCACCACGCTCCCCTCCCTATCCCTCAATTAAACACTGTTTTCGGTGGCCTGTCGGCAGGTCTCGGCCCCTTCTGCATCACTGCCGGCGGTGCGGCACTCGAGGTGCCCCGGCCCAACGCGCCCGCACGGCACGCTCTCTCTGTGCTGCTCGTGTTGGTGCCGCTGAGGCGTGGTGCTACAGCTCTGTTTTCTATTACTTTGTTTATGGGGAAGCTGTGTGGAAGGTGTGTAAGTTTTTGTAATTCGGAAAGTATGGCTCGTCTCACTTCCAAGCCCGCTTCTCTCCAGCTGCTTGTCCCTGCCGCAAACCTTGGTTGATGTTTCTACATCAGGGGCTCGGCAGCAGCAGTTGGGGCTCTGCTCCTTGGTAGCTGCTATGGTGACCTGGCGGGTTCAGGCGGGTTTGTTCGTGCTGCTATTCCTGGCCTCGCAGCTTGTCCCGTGCACGTGCGGCACGACCGATGGTAGCAGCACTAGCGGAAGTGGTGGGAAGGAGCCGAGCCGCCCAGCGTCTCCTGGAGCTGCCGCTGCGTTGTCACGCCTCCTAGAGCCTCTGCTCCTCCAGGAGGGACCCAACAGCGTGAGGGCGCTGCTACTGGACCAGGCTGTGCGCGCGTACGAGCTGATACAAGGCACGCTCGCACACGTGTACAGCAGCGCGGGCAGCACTGCCCTGCAGCATGCATGCATGGCGCGCGCAGGCATGCAGAACGCGCACCCATGCGCACACCCTCCCTGATGGCCACCTGAGCAGGCCAGCAGATGGGCTCGGTCGCGTGGGACCTCGTCGAGTCGCCGGCGGCCGCTCGATTCCTCGAGGCGCTGCCGGAGGTATGTGCGTGTGTGTGTGTGTGCGCGCACTCGGTGGCGAACGTGTGACGGCGCGGTGGAAGGGGAGTTTGTTTGCGCACATCCGGCTGGCACGCCTAGCCGAGAACAACCGCCGCAGGCACACGGCGATGCGACGATGCTCGTGGTGCCGAGGGGCTGCCGTTGCGCACGCTCACCCAGCAGGCACACCCAGGCGTGAGAGC
>VFSX01000395.1:110081-127581 GCA_016618255.1 Chlamydomonas sp. UWO 241 | reverse complement strand
CATACCCACTAATGAGGCGGGATGGAGGAGAGTGCGAGAATGTTAAAAGCTTTTGCTGTGCTGTGGTGGAGGTCTAGGGTACGCGATCCCGCGGGCCTGTGAACCACGGCCGTGCTCCCACGGGGAGGAAGCCAGATCTGGGGGCCGAGTGCCATGTCTATGTCCAGCCCCCACCCACTAGCCCCCCACCACCAGTGGCCAGCCACCTGTCTGTAGCGCTCGGGTGAAATCTGTACGCTGAGCAACGTCGAATACGCTGCATGTTTGGTGCGTCACACACGACTGTAAAATCCATCATCCATCTATCTACCTATCCATCACCTATCAATCATCCATCCATCTACCTACTATGCGATGACGATGGGTTCACACTCCACTTCTGGCGGTCATGTGCAACGGTTCCAGGGCTCCACCAGAACTATGAGAGAGCATTCCTGCCCGGCAGTCCTGGCAGGCTGTGCAGGCCTGCCCTTCAGAAAGGGGGGGAACCCCTACGGTCCCCGCGACAGCCCTTTTTTAGTGTGGTGTTACCCCGGCAGTACAAGCTACACCCACAGTGTAATGGCTTTGTTACAATGCGATACAATTTGCACAAAATTGCAACAAAGCCATTAGACTGTGGTCGTAGCTTGTGCCGCCGGGGTAACAATATAGGGGGCTGTGGTAGCCCCCCACCCCTCCCTCTCCAACACAGTGCACCCATCCCCACGCCCCACGTACCGCCGGGGTTGCGCCACCCACACTCCAGTGCTTCTTCAATTGATTTCATTTCATTCATTCTTACAGCTCGGCCGCTGGCGGCCACGACCAAAATCGGCAAAAATCGGGCGGTTCAACACGGGGGGGGGGGGGGGAAAAAAAAATTCTGGAACACATGGAAATTTTGGACCCCCCTCCCCCCCCATCTCACAAAATACGCCATGCATGGAGCCGGAGCCAATGCGCATGGCTTTCTTACAGGGAGGCCTGTCCATCGCAATGTCTAAGTCGCCAAAAGGTAGCCAAAATAACCCCCCAAATTCAGCCATACCATGGCTTTGACGGCCGCCACCAAGGAGTGTGGACACTCCAGTTCACACTTTCCAGGCAGATTCAGGGTTGACTCTCCTGAGGTGTTTTGCTGTGCTCTCCAAGGAGATTCAGATGGCATCGGTCCCATATCAATCCATGAAGGTTGCTAAAATCCCTTGTGGGCACTTGGTGCACCCAAGGGAGCACGCGGGGGAGTTGAGGCGAGGGGGTGTTACCCCCAGCCTATAACCCAGGGTCACTTGTTAGAGTGGATTTGTGCTCCTCTCATCAAGGCGGTTCCAATGGTGGTTTTCCCGTCCAAAACGGCCACTAGAAAGAAAGTGCTGAACCCCCCGAGAAAGCTCCCCCCTCCCCCCCCCAACTTTGAGCCCTCATATCTCGGCCCCCAGGTGTCCAAATTCAAAACCCCGACGGTTTAGGAACATTCATTGCAAGGAGATGGGATTCCATCCTGTGTTCCATTTCCTGTGTTTTCTGCCCCCCCCCCTTGCGGTCAACCCTCAAAAATCAACTATTTCCGCCCAGAAACCGCCGCAGGCGGTAAACCGCCCAATCGAAGAAGCACTGCCACACTCGGTAGCGGGCGCCAAACAAGCAGCACCACTGTGCAGGCTCCACACTCAATTGCAACCCCTGCTGTGGCTGACATAGGCGTGTATGCGCGGCGTTTAGTATAGCTGCCCGCGAGGGCTCCCTGCTGAGGGGACAGGCGCTCGGCGATCAGAGCGATGGTGCGGTTGCCAGGCAGAGGAGTAGTAGTCGACTCCGCCTTGACCATGTAGATGCCGTCGCACAGGTTGGCCACTGGTGGTCAGGTGGACGTCGCCATTGCTCACGAGGAGGCAGCGCTCCTTGTTGAAGAAGACGTCAGAGCCCAGCTGAGTGGTCGTCGACACAGAGATGAGGTTGTGCGGTACACCTGGCACGTCCAGCACGCTGGACAGTTTGACGGTCGTGTCGGGGACCAGAGACTTGAGGAAGACATTGCCAACTCCAGCAGATGGCAGAGTCACGCCATCGCCAAACAGGACGGGGAGCGTTGGCGCGGACTTGTCAAAGTTGGAGAACTTGTCCAGGTCGCCAGAGATGTGGCACGACGACCCAGAGTCCACCAGCCACTTGTTGACAGGCGCGGGGGTCAACCTCATGCGCACCAATGAGTGCCCGCTTGGGAGTGCTGAGCTGTAGTACACAGCCTTATCGTGCACTCATTGATGCACCATTGAGCAGAACACACATTAAATAGAACACAGATGAACAGAGCACACAGTTGAGCAGATGAACATAGCACACAGTACTTTTCCAATACTTGCAACAACTGTCCTATGCCTGTCCTATTTCCTTCTTTGGAGATCATACTATTTCCCTCAGTGTGGGGCCCATAAGAGCCCCTCCCCTGACCCACAGAACACGCTCAGAACGCTGTCTTGGTCTCTACTGACTCCAGACCGTTGCTCTGTTTGTCTGTCTGGTCAAGTGAGTGCTTTGCCCATCCATTGCCACAGCATGCATGTCCTGGGAGGAATGCATGCCTAGCCTGCTCTCTCTACAGAGAGCTTGTAACGCTGTCTTTGTCTCTACTGACTCCAGACCGTTGCTCTGCTTGTCTGTCTGGTCAGTTCCTTATCCCTCAGCACTCCCCACATACACACACGGTGCACACAGACACACACAGGTGCACACCAGTGGTGTCTTTAAGGAAACTGAGAGTGCCCTTTGTGCCCCCCCGCAACATTGAAGGGAACATGCCGAATTGCCCCTGCAGTTTCCCTCCTAATTTTGCCGTTTGCACCCGCGGCGGGGGCTGCGGGGGAGCTAAGGACATCACTGGTGCACACGCACACACATACACACACACACACACACACACACGCGCGCGTGCGATCCCCCCGTTTTGCGCGCGCAGGTGCTGGGCGGCGAGGAGGTGTTTGCGCTGCCGAGTGGAAGCCTGGACGAGCGGCACGCGCGCACTGCACAGGTGCTGGGGGCGTAGGGGGATGTGTCTGTGTGTGTGTGTGTTCAAGCTACAGAGTGGAAGCTTAGACGAGCGGCACGCGCGTACCGCGCAGGTGCGGGGGGCGTAGGGGGATGTGTGTGTGCGTGTGTGTGGGTGTGTACGTGTTCAAGCTGCCGAGTGGAAGCTTGGACGAACGACACGCGCGTACAGCGCAGGTGCTGGGGGCGTAGGGGGATGTGTGTGTGTGTGTGTATATATACATATGTGTATATATGTGTGTGTGTGTGTGTGTGTGTGTGTGTGTGTGTGTGTGCGTGTGTGTACGCGCAGGTGCATCCCCCCAGGGCCTGGGTCATGGCAGCAGGTGGAGGAGCACAGCCAGGTTTGTTGTTGTTGTTTGTGGCGCGTAGGCGGGGAGGGGGCGGGGGGGAGCGGGATACAGCTACAGTTTCGACTATCGACACGCGCGCACCGCGCAGGTGTGCGTGGCTGCTGGGGGGAGGGGGGGGGAAGGAGGGTCAGTGACCTCCCTTGGGGCGTGTGGGGATGCGGGAGCCTGCCTCGGGATCCAGGCTACCAGTAGTGTGTGTTTGTTTTGGTAGGCTGGCGCGCTGCGTGGCCTTGCAGGCTCTCCTTGTAGAGCCCGTCTAGACGTGTAGTCTAGGCCTTAACTCACGCCCCAGGGTCCTCCGGGTGCGTACGTGTAAAAAAAACTGTAAAACCTGTGTGTTTGTGTTGAGGGGGGCGGGGGGCGTTGAAGAGGAGGCGTGTGCGCTCGCTCAAACGCGCCGCGCGGCGCGCTTCCTGCGCCCCGAGCCCCGGCCCTAACCCCGCCACACCTCTCCCGTCACACATCCCCACACCTTCTCACACATCCCCACACATGTACTGCAGGTCGTACTGCTGCAGTACGACTTCATTGTGGTGCTTGAGGCGGGGGGCACTGGCGTTGCCGGCGACCCCGGGGCCTCCGCGCCGGCGCGCGCGTTGGAGCGGGAGCGGCGGCACGCGCGCGCGCTGTCGGGGTCGGGGGGCACTGGCAGTGCCGGTGGCCCCGGGGCCCCCGCGCCCGCACGCGCGCTGGCACGGGAGCGGCGGCGGCGCGCGCGCGCGCTGCTGGGGACGGGGTCTGGCGTGTCCCCCGAGGTGGCGGCTGCTCAGACGGAGTATGCGGGCGTCGCGTGGGCGGCGGCGCTCGGGTGGAATGTGACGATGTACCATCAGGTGGGTGCTGGCGTTTAGTCAAGGGTGCGTGGTTTGGGGGTCTGGTAGCAATGTGTCAACCATGGGGGGGGGGACTCTGAGGGTGGTGGTTCAGGCTGCATTCGACAGACGCCGGCCGCCTGCACGGGTGGCGCGCGTGCGTGAGCGGCGGCGCTCGGGTGGAATGTGACGATGTGTCATCAGGCGGGTCTGATGGGGATGGATGGGGATGGGTTTTGAGTTTGGGGTGGGGGCTCGGGCCGCGATGTCTGATTAGGGCTGTGCGTTGGACGGCAGCGAGCCGCACGCGCGCGCGGGCGGCGCGTGTGTGGGGCGGCGCTCTGGTGGAATGTAACGATGTGCCATCAGGTGCGAGGGGTGGGTGGGGGCACGGGGCCGCGATGGTTGACGAGGGCTGTGCATTCGGTGCCTGCTCAGGCAGAGTTATGCGGGCGGCGCGTGGGGGGGCGGCGCTCGGGTGGAATGTGGCGATGTACCACCAGGTTTTTTTTTAGGTTCCGTTCCTATGGGTTTTGAGGGTCCCAGTGGTTCCCACGCAAACACACACACACACACACTCACACACGCACACGCACGCACACACACACGCACACACACGCAGCACGGCCGCACCGCCCACCACAACCTGTCCCAGCTCGATGCCGAACAGCTGGAGGCGGTGACGCCGGCAGCCTTGCCCGACAACTCACTCGATGCCAAGGTGTGCGTGCTTGCGAGTGTTTGTGTGTGTGTGTGTGCGCATGTATGTGTGGAGGGGGTGCACTCCTGCCCGACAACTCACTCGATGCTAAGGTCTGTGCGCTTGCGAGTGTGTGTGTGTGTGTGTGTGTGTGTGTGTGCATGCACTCCCGCCCGACAACTTATTCGATGCAAAGGTGTGCGTGCTTGCATGTGTGTGTGTGCGTGCACGAGCGTGTGTGTGTGTGTGTATGCACGCCTGCCCAACAACTCGTGCGATGCAAAGGTGTGCGTGCTTGCGAGTGTTTGTGTGTGTGTGTGTGTGTGTGTGTGTGTGTGTGTGTGTGTGCGTGTGTGTGTGTTGATGTGTATGTGACACACGCACACACACACACACACACACACACTCCACAGGTGTATGCGTTGGGCACCTTCCTCGCTGCTCTCGACCACGTGGTGTGGGGCACACACACACACACACACACACACACACTCCAGGTATATGCGTGGGGCACCCTCCTCGCTGCTCTCGACCACGTGGTATGGGGCGCGGCCGAGCACGCGGGCGCGAGCCTCGCGGCTGGTGGCGGCGGGGAGCGGGGACGGGGCAGCGATTGCGGGCTGCTGAGGCTCTTCTGGAAAAATAAGGAGAAGGCAAAGGCGCCAAGCGTGGCTTGACAGCCCCTCCACGCACGCACGCACGCACGCACGCACGCACGCACACGCACCAGCGTGATGGTGTTCCTGCCGAACGAGGGGGCGCCAGCCACGCGGCTGATAGCGGCGGCGACGAGGAGCGGGGACGGGCGGCGATTGCGGGGGCTGCTGCGGCTGTTCTGAAAGGAGTGGAAGGCAAAGACGCCGAACATGGCCTGACAGCCCAACACACGCACGCACGCACACACGCACCAGCGTGTGATGGTGTTGCAGCCAGCCGATGGGGGCAGGGGGGGGGGTATAAGCAGTTTCAAGCCCGACCAGAAGGCGCATTTCGGTGGATTTCAGCTCCATCATCCGAACGTGTGGGGTGTGTGGGATCTGAGGGCGGATTTGGGCTACTACTCGTGCCATGTGGAATCCAACGCGCCCACTATGTCGCACAGACACCACATGAAGGATGAATGAAATAATAACAACAATATCCAATAATAATAATAAATGTTTGATGGCAAAAAAATGCCCCGACCCCCTCCGGCCCATTTCGTTCAGGGTGGATTTGTCATGGGACGTCGGGTCTAGCGTAGCTACTGCGAGGGTCCCCGTGTCAGGATTCCTACCTTATCTAGGGGGGGGGGCATGGTCTCGGCGCTCCAAGATTTTCAACGTTGGTTCTGTCAGGGGTCTGGGGTCAGGGATCCGAGGCACGGCACATGGCTGGCTAGGGTCTGCACAGCGTCCTGCAGGAGGCGCTGCTCGGGCGCCATGGCAGGCGGTGTTTTAGGGCACTGCGTCGTATTGAGAAGCATCCAGACACCCAACGATGTACAACTCTGTCTTGTGTCGCACCACATACAACTTTATCTGTGGTGTGTTGTACCAAACACAGAACCACGCCACGCCCGTATAAAACGCAAAAAAAAAAACGTCAGCGAATGCCTCTGTCGCACGTGTGCTGCAGCACTGCCCCCATCCTCACCCCACTCCCCACCCTCCCCCAGCTGCCTGCCTGCACCAACGCGCACACCGCCTGCCTCACGAGCCTCCTGCGCCCCCTCCCCCCCCTCCTCCTGCTACGCCCCGTCCTCTTCCGGGTCCGCCAGAGCGAGCGCCGCGACGAGCTCCCTGTCGCGGTCCACCTCGGCGACCGCGTTGCGCCGCAGCTCCTGCTGCCGCCGCACGTGCGGCGAGACGCTGGGCGCCGGCGGGAGCATGTCGCGGAAGCGGATGAACGTGGGCGTGTCCTTGAGCGACTTGAAGAACGTGGCGTCGTCCTCGGGGCGCTTCGGCGCGCCAAACAGACCAGACATGTCGCCCGCACGCCCGGAGCCGTGGTACCCGTCCGCTTCCACGCGCACCTGTGGTTTAGTGTAAAGGTTTTAGGGGTTAGGGGTTAGATTTTAGGGTTAAGGGTTTAGGGTTACGTTTTTAGGGTTAAGGCCTGTGGGCGATGATTGTACGGGGGTTGAATTGCGTGGGGGATTCAGGGGGTTGGATTCGTGGCCCAAGTGAATCAGGGTAGGGCGGCGGTGCATCCGGTCTGGTTGTTTTTCGTGGTTGGGACTTCCGACGGCGGGCGCGCTCTGATGGTGGCCAGTGCTGTGGCACTGCTGGACGCGGCATTGTTGTATGGTGCTGCAGCACTGCTGGAGGGTGGTCGCTGCTGGTCAGTGCTGCATAACTGCTGGATGTTGGTCAGCGCCGCGTCGGTGCTGCGGCAACCGCTGGATGGTGGTCAGTGCTGCAGCACTGCTGGATGATGGTCAGTGCTGCCGCACTCTGGTCAGTGCTGCGGCACTGCTGGCTGCGGTACTGCTGGTCAGTGCGGCAGCACTCTGGTCTGCTGTGGTGCTGCTGGTTGCGGCAACTTGCTGGATGGTGGTCAAATCTGCCGCTGTGTAGCAGACGGGCCCAAAATGGTCCTAGGTGTCGGGGTTGGGCGCCGTTGGCCTTATGTATTCAGTGTATTCGTGACACGCTGCCCCAACGCACCCACGCACCTTGCGCCCCATTGCCCGCTCGTACGACGTCTCCACGCCGCTCTCGCGCGGCCCGTCGATGCCGACCGGGCGCGACAGCCGCCCCATGCCCGGCTGCGGCAACTCGCACCCAGTGTCGGTGCGGGCCGAGAACTCGCCATGACCCAGGCCGGCCTCGCCGCCGCGCGGGCCCGGGCCATTGGGCTCTAGCGCCCACCGCTTCCCCTCGGGGCGGTCGATGCGCTGGGGGCCGGGGTCGGGCAACGACCGCAGCGTGCGGCGGTACGCGCTGGCGTCGTCACCTGTGGGGGCACGGGCGTGCGAGAGGGGGGAAGGGAGTTGTGGCCACGCTCACCTCTTTGCTCTGGGACTACACGTTGGCAGGCAGCCGGCTTGTGACTACCGCCCCTCGCAAGTAATTGCTAGGGCCATCACTTGGCCATAACTGGACTTGGGTCTAGGCGGTGGTACTAGGACTAGAAGGTAGTCTTCGCTGGAAAGCCGATGTTACTGTTACTGTTACTGACGCGAAGGTGCCGCACGTTGCGCCGGTGATGCAGGGCGGTTGACGAGCGAGTGTGTGTGTCACGAGTGCGTGTGTCTCTCGTGTGAGTTTTTGTGCTCACGAGTGTGTGTGCGCACGTGCACGCCCTCACCGACTGCACGTCGCGTGATGTACGAGTTGTGCCCGCCCTGTACGACCGGCTCGGCGTACGCGCGCGTCTCGCCGACGACAAAATTGCGCCTGTGTGTGTGTGCGTGCGTGTGTGTGCGTGCGTGTGTGCGTGCGTGTGTGTTTTGTAAGCACAAATCTTATGCCCGGGACCATTGTGTGTGTGTGTGTGTGTGTGTGTTAGCAGGCAGCGTCTGCTGCCTGGCAGGTAGGCAGCTGCGGCTTGTGTGTGATGCAGCGTGTGCGTGTGTGTGTGAGCTTTACACCTATGTGTGTGTGTGTGCGGGCGTGTATGCGATTGTGTCACACCCTGCTATGTGTGTGTTTGTAAGAGTGTGTGTTTGTGTGGTTCGCTGGCGGCATGGCATCATGGCATGTGTGTGTGGGGGGGGGAGCAGTGCTTGTATGGCACGCAACATCCGTGGTTCCATGCATGCCCTTGTCCCCCCTCCAGCACCTCACCTGCCGGTCCTCTGCCAGTCCGACTCGGTTGGTTGGTTTGTCCATCCCTTGAAGCCTGTGCCGCCAAGCTGCGAAGCCGCGCTTGAGGTGTGCTGCCGCCCCCCATCGACAAACTGAGCCTGCACCCAGTTGGGCGTCGAACCGGGGATGTCCGTGGTGTAGCAAGTGGCCACCCTGGAGGCCAGAGGGGAGGGCTGTTGGGGATGAGCAACACGAACTTTGAGCAACAGTCTCCATCAGTCTGCATCAGTCGGCACACACGCAGCTTACCCAGCGTCCATGCCCGGCAGCACGCCCGGCATCACGACGAGTCGCGTCGCTTGCTCTCTGCAGCTCTGAGCTCTAAGAGGTTGGTTGAAACTCTCTTGTTGGCACCTGCCCGAAAGCGATGCACAAACAGATTTTAGGACGATGTGGTTACGTGTGTGTGCCTGTGGAAGCCGTGCTGTTCTCTGGGGGTTGTGAACCTCACACTTTGGCCACTTGCCCCCTAAATTCAACCGCAGGCACCCCCTCCTATTATATTCTGAACGCAGGGGTACCCACGCTGTTGTCGTTTACGTGCTGCGCAAGCACGTAAAGGCGCCAGGCCCTGTAACAGCAGTCAAGGGCACGTACACTCCGTCGCCCGAGTAGTACGGAGAAGGCCACAGCCACAGATCAGCCGCATTTGGAAAGACCTGGCGGAAGAGGCAGCCGGGAGCGAGAGGGTCAGGGCAAGGAGTCGCGCATGGAGTTCCTCCTCGCTGCCGCCAGCCGCGAGCTCAAGGGCCTCCAGAAGTATGGCGACCCCGTGAGCGACAGCGATTGGGAGGAGGAAGAGCCCGGGAGGGGCTACAGCGACGAGGAGGACGGCGACCCTGGAAGCAGGCGAGTGCTGTCCTGGCTGTCCCCGTTGCTGTCGTGCAAGCAGGTCCCTGTAGAGCGACCCCACGCGTGCACTCCCGGCTGCATGCACCGGGAGACCGGGGCTGGATGACATGGACATGCGCATGCAAAAATGCACATGCGCGCGCGTGTGGTACGCATGTAATACAAACTGTGCGCTGTGCACTGTGCACTACCATGTTTCCGCTTGGGCGGGTTGTTGCTTTTTAATGGGGCCCTGCCAGTGCGCGCCGTTGCAAGGGCGCCTGGGGGTGGGCCGTCCGCAGGAGCTGATGCGCACATGCACACACGCACACCCCTCTACAGTCGCCGATGCTTACACACCCTCCCCTCACCACGCAGCTCGACTCCCGGCCCGAGCGGCGTGAGGAAGGGCAAATCATCGCGCTTCATCGGCGTGTGCTGGAACAAGGGCAAATCGGTGCGCATCGGTGTGGCTCCCTCACTCTGCCGTTCTCGTTCTCTCTTTCCCTCTCTCTCTCGTTCTCGTTCCCTCTCTCTGTCTCTCATTCTCTCTTTCTCTCCTTCTCTCTATCTCTATCTCTCTCTCACACACACATCCATCCATCCATCCACGCAGGTGTGGCAGGCGCAGCTGCGCTCCACGCAGGTGTTGCAGCCGCCACACCTGCCAGGTGTGCCGCAGCTGCCAGACCTGCTGTGCGACCCCGTCAAGAAAGTTCAGCACCTGGGCTACTATGCGTCTGAGGAGGACGCGGCCAGGGCGTATGACTACGAAGCGGTGAAGATTCACGGGCCGGACACCAGGCGCAACTTCCCAACGTTGCCGGCCGATGTCGGCTGGCGCGCGGTCGCTGAGATGGCGCTGCAGCCGACCGCGCTGCAGCCGACCGCGCTGCTGCCGACCGCGCTGCCGTCGTCACGCGCGTCGGCGCCGCAGCAGCACCTGCCTCGACAGCTGCCGCCGCTGCCAGACAACCCGGCCAAGGCGTCTCAGTACGTCGGCGTGCTGTGGGACAAGACGAACAAGTGGTGGGTGGCGCAGCTGCGCAGCAAGGAGGGGCGGCGAGTCGACCGCGTCGGGCGCTACGGTTCGGCACTCGACGCCGCGCGCGCTTACGATGTCGCAGCCGTGAAGACGTACGGCGCCAAGGCGCAGCGCAACTTCCCAAACGAGGTCATCACCTCGGCGCCGCCGGTCGTGTCCGAGGAGCTGCGCGGGCGCAAGACGTCGTCCTTCGTAGGGGTGTCCTGGTTCGAGTCCAAGTCGGTGTGGCGCGCGCGCATGCGCGACCCGGTGCTTAAGAAGATGGTCCACATCGGGTACTATGCGACTGAGGAGGAGGCGGCAAGGGCGTTCGACCACATGGCCTTCACCATGCACGGGCCCGACACGAAGCGCAACTTCCCGAACGAGCTCGTCACCGCGCCGCCGGTGTCGACGGGCGAGCGGCGCAGGGAGCGCAAGACGTCGAAGTACCTTGGCGTGTCCTACCACAAGGGGTGGGTGACGCCTGCTGACGCCTCTGTGCATCTTCCTGCCTGTCTGTGCTTGACTGCTCTGTCCATCTTCCTGCCTGTCTGTGTTTGACTGCTGACGCCTGCGTGCGTCTGTCTATCTTCCTGCCTGTCTGTGCTTGACTGCTCTGTCCATCTTCCTGCCTCTGTGTTTGACTGCTGACGCCTGCGTGCGTCTGTCCATCTTCCTGCATGTCTGTGCTTGACTGCCCTGTCCATCTTCCTGCCTGTCTGGGTTTGACTGCTGACGCCTGCGTGCGTCTGTCCATCTTCCTGCCTGTCTGTGCTGGACTGCTCTGTCCATCTTCCTGCATGTCTGTGCTTGACTGCCCTGTCCATCTTCCTGCAGGGCGTCCGCGTGGAGGGCAGACCTGTGGGACCCGCAGCTGCAACGCCGCGAGCGAATCGGCTCTTTTGCTTCCGAGGAAGAGGCGGCAAGGGCGTACGACTACACGGCTCTGCAGATCCAGGGGCCAAACGCCAAGCGCAACTTCGCCGAGCTCATCACCGAGCCGCCGGTGTCGATGGGCGACCTGCGGCGGGAGCGCAAGACGTCCATGTACCTCGGCGTCAGCTGGTTCGCGAGCAAGGCCTCCTGGGTGGCGGAGCTGTGGGACCCAGCGCTGCAGCGCCGCGAGCGCCTGGGCTCTTTCGCTTCCGAGGAGGACGCGGCACGGGCGTACGACTTCGCGGCGGTGCAGCTCGTTGGCCCGCAAGCCAAGCGCAACTTCGCCGAGCTTGTCACGGAGGCGCCAGTGGCGATGCCCAACAAGCGCAACGTGCTGGGCGAGCCCACCGCGGAGCCGCTGGCAGAGCGCGAGAACGGGAGCAACAAGCGCAGCCGGCGAAAGGTCTCCTAGCTGACTGGGCGGCCACCCACGCGGTCACGATCAGGCAACAGTCACCAGAAAACAAAACAGGCAGTCAGCATCAGGCAGCTGTCGCGATCGGGGCACTTGTTTCAACGGTGACTGTCATATGCTTCAAAGGTAGCCGCTAGAGCGCTGCGATAGGCGTGTGGGGATGATAGTTCCCAACTTTGATGAGGGGGGCCGCATTCGTGAGAAGACATCCAGAGTCCCAGGGGGGGGGGGGCTGAGACAGACAGACAGCGCGCACGTGAGCGCACATTATGCACGTGTCCGGCAATAGACAGGCAGCGCGCAGTGGCAGACACGTGACCGCGTGCATTTGTATATGAGGTTCATTAGACAGTGGTAGTGCTGAGCCAAGAGGCGGACGCAAGAGGAGGCATTTGAACAGACAGTAGCAGTGCATGCATGTGTAACCTTGTGTGTGTGCTCGCCCCCATCCCCAAAGCTTGCATTTTTTCGCCAGCTGATCTGGCCCCCTTGCCAGGCGCAGACACCTGAAGTCAACTCAACTGACAGTCCACGCTAACCGACTTCATAGAGCACCACCGTGGTAGATGCTGGCCAGCTGCTCTGAGCACGAGCAAGCTGGTCAGAAGGGGCGTACGCAGAGAGCCGGATCATCAGTAACAACACAGTCTCACTACACTTGACTGGCGCATGCATGTGTGTCGAACGCGCAGCGAGACCACAACTTGAAACAAGCTCACAGGCCGGTGGGGCCACAACAGCCTCTCTCTGTTTGTGTTGGTCTACAGCGCTTGTTCCGCGCGCCGTGGCACATGCACGACATGGAAGTCCCTCGCGGCCGAGATGGGCCCGATGCTGCCGTAGCGGCTGCGCGCCTCTGACACGAGCGCGCCGACCGCGCGTGCCTGCTCCTCCACCTCTTGCTCCTCGTCCGACGCGAGCTCCCGCCACTGGCCGCCGCCGCCCCCGCCGCGCCCCCTGCCCGGCATCCGCGGCGGCGCGTTCTGGCGGTAGCGCGCAGAAAAGTGTGTGAGGACGAGGTGGCGCGCCAACACGGCGCCCGCAAACGCGCCGGCCGCGTAGCCCGTGCTGTGCTGCGCGACGCGGCACTTGTCCTCCATGCCGGCCATGAACGTCGCCTCGTGCGCGATGACGTCGCAGCCGAGCGCGAGCGGCGCGATCGCCGCGCTGTTGCAGGTGTCGCCGAGCAGGGCGATCTTGCGCGGCGACGCCGTGCGTTCACCGTCAGCACTGCCGCTGCTGCCGCCCGCGCCACGCGTCCGCGTCTCACTCATCACGTAGCCCCAGCACGGCACGCGGTGCTGCAGCTGCGCCGCACGCACGGTCACGCCGCACGCCGCGGGCAGCTCCCAGAAGCGCCCGCATTCGGCGACGTAGTTCCAGCCGCTGTACTGATTCGATGTGCTCGTGCGCTCTGCAGCGGCCGCAGCTGCGTCCGACTGCTGCCCCTGCCCCTGCGCTGGCCCCTGCTGGTGCCGCCGGTTCCAGTGGCCAGGCGCCCACAGCACGGGCAGCTTTGTCAGCCTCGGTGAGACCTTGGCCGCCGCCTCCATCAGCTCGGGGTCGTGCGATATCGGGAGCGACGCGAGGCGCCGGAGGCTCAGCAGCGGCAGCTGCTTGCCAGCCCTACCGCCGGACGTCGTCGCGATGCTGCCGCTGTCGCGGGTGCCGCTCTCGCCCCACTGCGCCGGAAACATCTCGGCCGTCCGGCAGCCGCGCGGCGCGCCCAGCAGCAGCGGCACCGGCGCGTGCGCATCGGCCTCGTCGAGCACCAGCTCCGTAACCACCACGCGCGTGCGCAGGCGCGCGTGCTCGCCAGTCAGCACGAGGCTCACGCGCAAGAGCTCGGCCAAACCTGGCGGCCCGCACACGTGCGTAACTGGCAGCTCACCCACAGCCGCGGCACCTGCCCCACCCCCGCCGACAGAGGAGGAGCGTGCAGACGAGTCTGCGTGTGGTGAGGACGCCGCCGCTGGCGGCGATGTGGATGCAGCTGCCGCAGCGGCGTCTGCCACTGCCGCCTTTGCCGCGTCAATGAGGCCGAGCGTGGTCGCGATCCCGAAGCAGTGGTCTCCGTGCAGGTGCGTCACGTAGATGGCCGACACCTGCGCCGGGTCGATACCTGCCTGCTGCAGCTGCCGGTGGCTGCCCTCCCCGCAGTCAACAATGAGCACGCTGCCGGGCACCTGCACGCACGTACAGCTCACGTTGCGCTCGATCGTGGGGTTGCCCGACGACGTGCCAAGCCACGTGATGGACAGGTCTGCGCGTGGTGTGTGTGTGTGTGTGTGTGTGTGCGTGTGTGGGGTGGGTGGGCGGGGGACGGCAATGCGCCTGTGTGGTGCCATGCGAGGCGAGTCAAATGACTCCATGCGCGCGCCAGGCATGCCAGCCCCCTGCGCACCCGTAGGCAGGCTCCCAGGCACATGCTGCTTCTCCTCGGGCCATCGGCGCTCGGAGGAGGAAGTGTCACTCTGGCGCGTTCTCTCCTGGCGGTAGTCCTGGCGGTAACCAGGTTGTGGTCGTTCACCATGCCTGTGTGCTGGCGGCGCTCCTCTGCGATATTGTGTGCTGCTGGACGCGTGCCCGCCAGTCGGTGCCCTCCTGTCGCGAGTCGCCCACGGTTGCTGGGCTGATGCTGGTGCGAGCACAGGCGGCGCTGCCGCATTTGTTGTCACTTTCGGCCGCGCACCTGAGAGTCAGCAGGCGACGTGTTCAGTCTCCCCAGGGGAAATTGTGCATGGGCATGGGCATGACATGCATGCACACATGTAGCAGCAGCGGCTGCAAGAGGGTGCGGTGCGTCAGAGCCACATGCAACCTATCCCATGCTAACTCACCATGCCCCCCGCCGCTCGACGCAGCCGACGCACGTGGCGTTCCACCGGGTAGCATTAGAATTCCCGTAGGCGGCTGCGCTACTTCTCTCACGGCAGGCAGGCAGCAGGATTTTGTGAATCCGGTTCACACCATTTACACGCAAGACGCATGCATGTGCACTCAACGCACGTCCTATACCGTCCGCTCCTTATCACCACCTTCCCAAAATCAGATTGGTCACTTTGTCTTGGCACGACAAGTCCAAGACGAATGGCTCACGCCTCTAGTTCGTGAGCACCACCACACAAACAGCTCGCCACGATGCATGACTCCAGAAGTAAGAAAGAGGAGGAGCCATCAGACGCTGGATGGTGAGTGGTGTTGGTGGTGCAATTTGTTGCATGCCCAACCGCCGCTTGTTGCATGCCCAACGGCGCTTCAAACGATGAGTACCGCACTGCACGGAGCTGCGCGTCGCTCCAGTGCTGAGTGTTGTTGTGACGCACAAGATGGGGGGTGGTGTTGCTGGTGTTGCTTGCATGTGCATGTGCACACACTGGTGTGCACATGGAGCAAAGGGGGGTGAGGGATACAGCAAAGGGGGATGGGTGAAGTGCCCACGGCTCGCCATGCGCGCCTGTTTGGTCCACCTTCCGCACACACACGCACACACACACACACGCATGCACCCACGTCCATGCGTGCCGCAGGTGCGTGCAGCAGCTGTCCGACTTTCTAGAGCTCGGCGTGAGCAACCGCGTGGCGGCCAAGTGCGGGCGCACGCGCGTGCTCGACGCGAGCCGGCTGTCCAACCTCTGGTCGCACGCCGCGCTCGCGCACCCTGCCAAGCCAAGCTCAGTGCTCACATGCGCGCGCTGGCGGCCGGCAGACTTCCCGGTCGACGTGCATGCGTCGCTCAAGCTCGCGCTGCGGTCGGCGTTCATGGTGTATGCAGAGACGCTCGGCTCGCACGACTTCCTGTTCATGGGCCGCGCGCAGGTGCCCCCCCGCACACGCACGTGAAGACACTCGCACCACATGCACACTCTCTCACACGCACACATCTCCCAAACACGCGCACGCACACGCACACACACGACATGCACATATACACACACACACACACACACACAAACACACACACACACACGCAGACCCCCCAAACGTGAACATGCACACACACACACACACACACACACACGCACTCACCTCCCCACCTACCCACCTCCCCACCCCTCGCACATGCAGTGGCTGTCCATGTGCCGCACCCACACGCGCCTCTCTGGCGGCGTGCTCGCCGAGAGCGAGGCGTCGCTTGTATTCGACGCAGCGAGGGTGCGGAGCACGGCGCCCGCCCCCGGGGGGAAGATCGGGCTCGCCGACTGGGCGCACGCGCTGCTGCACCTGGCACAGGAGCTGCTGCCGGGGGTCGAGCGCACGGCGGCGTTCGAGGTGGGTGGTGGCTGGGTGTTAGCTGGGTGGCAGCTAGGTGGCAGCTGGGTGGCAGCTGGGTGGCAGCTGAACGGGCCAGCTGCTGCTGGGCGTGGGGTGCAAAACGGCGTTAGATGTGGGTGGAGGTGGGTGGTCGCTGGGTGGCAGCTGGGTGGCAGCTGGGCGGGACTGGACGGAAGCAGGGCAGGGCAGCTGCATGGAGCGCACAACGGCGTTCGAGGTGGCTGGTAGATGGGTGGTAGCTGTGTGGAAGCTAGGTGGCAGCTGGGTGGCCGCTGAACGGACCAGCTGCTGCCGGGCATGGAGCGCACAACGGCGTTCGAGGTGGGTGGTAGCTGGGTGGTAGCTGGGTGGTAGCTGGGTGGCAGCTGGGTGGCAGGTGAACGGGCCAGCTGCTGCTGTGCGTGGAGCGCACAACGGCATTTGAGGTGGGTGCGTGCAGAGTGGCTGGGTGCATAAAGTGGCCATATGGACACACACACACACACACACACACACACACACACACACACACACACACGCGCGCACACACACACACACACACACACGCACGCACACACAGGCCGTGGCAGTGCACATCGTTGCGTCGGCACCCACACGCAGCCAGAATGACGCGCATGGCACCGCGGTGCTCTCCGATGGCGTGCTGGACGTGCTGGACGGCGCGCGCGCGCCGCTCGCGCGCATTTACGCGTTTTACGTGCACGAGCAAGAGTGAGTGGTCAGATTTAGGGATTTAGGTCTTGGGTTAAAACCCAAGCCTTAACATTCGGGTTTTATGTTTAATAGTTGTAGGTTGTAGGGCGGTGCAAGCTCGCACGCATTTACGCGTTCTACATGCACGAGCAAGAGTGAGTGGTCGGTAAAACCTTAACCCTAAAATTGGGGTTTTAGGTTGAAGAGTTTTAGGATGTAGGGCGGTGCATGCTCACGCGCATTTACGCGTTCTACGTGCACGCGCAAGAGTGAGTTGTCGGTTTTAGGGATTTAGGGCTTGGGTTTTACATTTTTAGGTTTACGAGTTTTAGGGTGTAGGGCGGTGCATGCTTGCGCGCATTATCGCTTTCTACGTGCACGAGCAAGAGTGAGTGGCTGGTTCAGGGATGTAGGGCTCTCGGGGTTGAGCTTTTTTTTTGCTGCGGGATTTTCAGCGGTGCTGCCTGACAACGGCGCGCTTGGCGTGCTGGACGGCGCACGCGTGCCGAGCAGAGTGAGTTGTTGGTTTCAGGGGTTGAGGGGCCTGGTTCAGAGTTTTAGGGCGCAGGGCGGTGCATGCTCGTGTGTACCTATGCGTTTTACGCGCACGAGCAGGAGTGAGTTTCACCTCCACCTGCCC
>VFSX01000395.1:95081-105081 GCA_016618255.1 Chlamydomonas sp. UWO 241 | reverse complement strand
GTCGGAATTTTTGAATTTGGACACCTGGGGGCCGAGATATGAGGGCTCAAAGTTGGGGGTAGGGGGGGGGTCCAGAGCTTTCTACGGGGGGTTCAGCACTTTCTTTCCAGTGGGCCGTTTTTTACGGGGAAAAAAACATTGCAACCGCCTTGATGAGAGGAGCACGAATCCACTCTAAGAAGTGAGCCTGGGTTATAGGGTGGGGGTCCTCACCCCCTCAACGCCTCAACTCCCCCGCTTGCTCCCTACGGTGCACCAAACGCCCACCATGGGATTTGAGCAACCTTCATGGATTGAGATGGGACCAATGCCATCTGAACCCCCTTGCAGAGTACAGCAAAACACCTCATGAGAGTCAACCCTGAATCTGCCTGGAAAGTGTGAACTGGAGTGTCCACACTCCTTGGTGGCGGCCATCAAGGCCATGGTGTGGCTGCATTTTGGGGGTTATTCGGCTAACTTTTGGTGACTTAGACATTGCGATGGACAGCCCTCACTGTTGGGAAGCCATGCGCATTGGTCCCGGCTCCATGCATGGCGTTTTTTGTGAGATGGGGGGTGGGGGAGGAGGCAGGGA
Organism: Chlamydomonas sp. UWO 241; assembly: GCA_016618255.1. Taxonomy (NCBI): domain Eukaryota; kingdom Viridiplantae; phylum Chlorophyta; class Chlorophyceae; order Chlamydomonadales; family Chlamydomonadaceae; genus Chlamydomonas; species Chlamydomonas priscui. Next base: position 104,504 of record VFSX01000395.1, on the reverse strand, counting down.
GGAGGGGGGTCATTCTTTTGTATCAGGTGTTTCAGTATTTTCTTTTCTGCCCCCCCCCCCCCGGGGCTGCATGCATAACTGACCGCTGCCTGTGAACACCGGCTGGGGAGTGAGGGGGCAGGGGGAGAGGGGAAGTGTGAGAGGTGTGTGGCAGAAGGATGCAGGTGTGGGAGGGTACCCTCACCACCCACACACCCAGTCACAAACAGATGCATGCCACAGTCAGGAAGGAGGGCTCGTCAAGAGACAGAGAGAGAAAGAGAGGGGGGGGGGTCAGGGTTTAAGGTGAAGAGTTAAGGGTTGAGGGTTTGGGGTTGAGGGTTTAGGGTCTACCCCTCTCCCCTCCCCTCCACCCAACCGCCACCAAGCCACTCGCTGCCTCCCCAAACAGTGCCCCCTCCCCACGAGCTCAAATGCCCCCCTCCCCCCCTCTACCCTCCTCTCCGCCCAACTGCCACCAAGCCACTCGCCGCTCGCCGCCTCTCCACCAAGCGCCCCCCCCTCCCACCAATCACCCCCTCCTCAACAAGCGCTCAAACGCCCCCCTCCGTGCCCCTCACCCCCCCGACACTCCCCCCCGCCCCCACCCCCCCCACCCATACCCGTCGTAGCCTGCACGGCGGCCCCCCCCCTCCCCTCCCCTCCACCCAACCGCCCCCAAGCCGCTCGCCGCCTCCCACCAAGTGCCCCCACCCCCACACACGCCGCAGCCTTTGCGCGCCCCCCCCCCTCTCCCCTCCCCCAACCGCCACCAAGCCGCTCACCGCCTCCCCACAAATCACCCCTCTCCCCACAAATCGCCCCCTCCCATGCGCGCTGAAACGCCCCCGTCCCCCCCCCGCCCCCCCCCCCCAACACCCCACCCCCACACATGCCGCAGCCTTCACGGCGGCCCCCTCCCCCCCCCTCCCCCTCTCCCCTGCCCTCCACCCAACCGCCACCCAGTCGCTCGCCGCCTCCCCACCAATCAACTTCTCCTCACCATGCACGCAAACGCCCCCCCCCCCACACACACCCTCACCCGCCGCAGCCCGGACGACGCACTGAGCACAGTTGGGAGCATGCTGAGCCGAGCCAACAGCAAGGTGCGCAGCGATGTTTTTGTTTTCGGCTCGACACAGCCATTTGGTGGCGATTTGGCTGTATTCCGGCTGTAATTTGACCTTGATCACAGCTCAATCCATCGAGTGTTGTAAGTCTGACGAGCCCGCCGGACAGAGCTCGTCAAGAGCTTTCAAGTGACCTTTATATGAAGCCAAACGATTGACGAGAGGTCCACGGTCAACGCGGTCAAAGCAACTCCAGAATCTGAGGAACAATCAATTCAAAATCCCAAAAACAAAAAAAACGCCCTGGACCCAGGTCCTTGCTGCACCCTGCACCCTGCACCCTCAGGGTTCAGGATTTAGGGCATGCCCCTGCACCCTGCACCCCTGCACCCCTGCACCCCTGCACCCCTGCACCCCTGCACCTGAACCCTGCACCCTGCCACCCCTGTACCCAGGTGCTCGCTGCATGGGGCGGACGCTCCTCCCGCATCGGGGCCCAGCAGAAGGAAGAAATCGGAGACGTCCTGGAGAGGATGCAGGTGCGCGTGTGACACTGTGGTACAGTCTGTGTGGGGTGTGTGTGTGTGTGGGGGGGGGGGTATTGTATTGCTGCTAGTAGTTGCCGATGCATGCGGCTGGCGCTCATGTAATGCACACACACACACACACACACACACACACACACACGCATGCGCATGCACACGCACACGTGCACATGTGCACACACACACACAAACACGTGCACACACACACACACACACACACGCTCACACACACGCACAAACATTCACCCACATGCACATGCGCACATACATGCACACATACACACACACACGCATGCATGCACTCACACACACACACACACACACACAGGCCCCCACACACACACAACACACACACCACATACACCACACACACACACACACACACACACACACACGCAGGTGCATGATGCGATGGCGTCCCTGCCGGGTATCACGCGCCCGTTCCACCTCACACACTTCTCCACCGACTGGGTCGGCGCGCCGCCGCGGCAATCAGAGCGGTCGGCCAACGGGGTGGGCAGCCCCGGTGCGCTCGGTGGCCCCGGCGCGCGCAGTGGCCCTGGCGCACGCGGTGGACACGGAGCCAGCGGAAAGGTACTGCACGACCTAAGCGGCCGCAGCATGGGCGGCGCCAAGGCACTACCGCGGCTGCAGGTAACAGTAACAGTCGCATCGGCTCACTGATTTCCTTTTCGGCTGTCCACAGCCGTCTGACTGTATTCCGGCTGTACTTTGACCTTGAACACACCTCAACCCATTCAGTGGATTGCTAGTCTGAGGAGCCCGCCAGGTCGAGCTCGTCAGTAACAGTAACAGTAACACGGGGTTTCCAGCTAAGCAGGCTACTCTTCTACTAGAGACACCCGCCGATACTCCAGCACACTTAAGTAATAGAGTACCGCCGGCTCCCGGCCGATGGACTACCGCTCCCGCCGGCTAGACTACCCCAAACAGCGGTCTCTGAGAGACATGTCTGGCAAGGAGCATATAGGAGAGGACCTTCCTCAGGGTCACAGTAGTGGCCTTGTGGCCAGTCAAGCCGGCAGAGCCGACTGGCACTGACTGGAACGGTCCCCGCCTGGCAGTGCATGGCTGTCCAGCTCTCGTTTGCATGGGGCTCAGCCGGCGCCCCATGCCTCATGCATGGCCAGGTCCCACCCTCCAGGGGTGCATGGACGACAGAGTTGTCATGGAGGCTGCCTGAAGACCTTCCAACGCCAGTCACCGGCAGACGAGCGACCCCGAGGATGAGCGCGGTGACGAACGCTGCGATTGGTGAAGCGGATTTACTCTGTGTTGCCTCGGCGGTCGCCACCGCTGAAGCCGTGATGGTAGCCCGCCTCCACGGGCAGCCATCTCGACCAATGTCCAGCATGCATTGACGGGCGGAGCGAGCTCGTCAAGAGCTTCCAAATTACCTATGTATGAGGACAAAAGGTCGACGGGAGGTCAACGGTCAACGCGGTCAAAGCAAGCTCCGGCTGTGGAATAATTAATTAAAATCACGAAAAGGAAATCACTGCATCGGCTCTCCATCAAAGACTACCTTCTAGTCCTAGTACCACCGCCTGGACCCAAGTCCAGTTCTGTCACTTGCAGTTACTTTCTGGCACACTAACAACTACTACCGTGGCTGCAGGTTCCGTGCGGCAACGAGCGCGCATACGACTCGGAGCCTGACTGGTACGAGCGCAACCAGGCGCACATCGCCGCGGTGCGCGCGGCGCGCGAGGCGGCGGCGGCGGCGGCGCGGCTCCAGTGGCACGGCGACATGCGCGCGGCGGCGCATGAGCGCAGCCGGGGCGGCGCCGAGCGGCGCATGTCTCTGCAGGCGGCCTCGGGGCAGCTGGTGTTCGACGCGCCGCTGCTGCCGCCGCTGGCGCCCGAGGCGTGCGCGTCCCCCACGCGGACCTCGCAGTGTGACACAGCGCCGCTGTTGTGGCCGGCGGCGGCGGGGCCAGGCGGGCGCGGCAGCAGGCGGGGCAGCAGCATGAGCTTGCTGCTCGCCAGCTCGCTGCCCGAGCTGCACCTTGGGGGCGAGCAGCAGCGCAGCCCGGGCGCGGCGAGCCCGAGCTCGGCGGCATCAGTCAACGGCGACAGCACCGCGTCTGTTCCCAGCCCGGGGCGCGGACATGGCGCCCCGGGCGAGCTGGTGCGCGGCCTGGTGTGGCCCGCGGGCAGCGGCGGCAGCAGCGGCGGCGGTGCGCTGTCGCCGCTGCGCCGCACCAGTCGGAAGATGCCGCCCGCTGCCACGAGGCCGCTGGCGGCTGAGTTGCAGGGGCTCATGGGCTGCGTGTAGGAAGCTCGGGCGCGCGGCGTCGGGAGGGGGGAGAGGAGTCCAGCTGGCTAGACTGACATAGAGCGCTTGTGTCGCTCTCCCCTGCTAGTGATGCCCCCGCCCCCCCCCCCCTGCTGGTGATGGCCCCCCCTGTAACTGGCCGTCCCCATGTTTTTTGTCACTCGTCTCAGCTGCCTCTTTCCTGTCGGGGCGGTAAGGCTTGGCTCAGCTGTCATCGGGACGGTTGGACACGGTCACTTTGCTTACCACTTCGCACGCGCACACCCGCTACCTCCCTCCCACGAACCTTGCAAACTGCCTGCGTGTCAGTGCACACACACTGTTGAAAAGTGTCATCAATATTGCACGGGCAATGCCCCCCCCCAGCAGAGTCGGGACCGGGTCGGCGATACTGGGGGGGGAAAGAAGCTGGGACGAAAAAACAAAAAGCACACCACAGCGCAGGGCCCACAAAGCACGGCCCCATGTATAGCGCTTATAAAACCATTTAATGAGCTACGAACATAACCGACCACGTGCCGCGCGCCTAGGCCCTGAACCCAGGCCCCGGGGTCCACACACGGAAAAAAACTGTCAAAATTGCCGCGCCGCCTGTGGCAGCGGCCTGCTGGTGGCCGCGCATCACGATCGCGACGCATGCTGGGCTGGCGCTTGCCCCCCCCCTCAGCGCAACGGCCTCCTGGTGGCCGGGCATTGGGATCACGACCCCTGCTGGCGCTGGCGCTTGCCCCCCCCCCCCTCGGCGCGGTGGCCTGCGGGTGGCCGCGTATCTGGATCACGACGCATGCTGGCGCTTGCCCCCCCTCGGTGTAACGGCCTGCTGGTGGCCGCGCATCGGGATCACGACCCCTGCTGGCGCTGTCACTTGGCCCTCCCCTCGGCGCGACGGCCTGCTGGTGGCCGGGCATCAGATCTCGGACGCTGCTGGCGCTGTCACTTGGCCCCCCCCTCGGCGCGACGGCCTGCTGGTGGCCGGGCATCAGATATCGGACGCTGCTGGCGCTTGCGCTTGCCCCCCCTCAGCGCACCGGCCTGCTGGTGGCCGCGCATCGAGACCACGACGCCTGCTGGACCTGGCGCTTGGCCCCCCCCCCTCGGCGCAACGGCCTGCTAGTGGCCGCGCATCGGGATCGCGACGCCTGCTGGCGCTTGCGCTTGCCCCCCCTCAGCGCACCGGCCTGCTGGTGGCCGCGCATCGAGACCACGACGCCTGCTGGACCTGGCGCTTGGCCCGCCCCCCTCGGCGCAACGGCCTGCTGGTGGCCGCGCATCGGGAATCACGACGCCTGCCGGCGCTGGCGCTTGCCCCCCCTGGGCGAAACTGCCTGCGGGTGGCCGCGCATATGGATCATGACGCATGCTGGCGCTTGCCCCCCCCTCGGGCCAACGGCCTGCTGGTGGCCGCGCATCGGGATTGCGACGCCTGCTGGCGCTGGCGCATGGCCCCCCTTGGCGCTGCGGCCTGCTGGTGGCTGCGCATCGGGATCACGGCGCCTGCTGGCACTGGCACTTGGCCCCCCCCCTCGGCGCGACGGCCTCCTGGTGGCCGGGCACCGGGATCACGACGGCTGCTGGCGCTGGCGCTTGCTCTCCCTCGGCGCGGCGACGTCGGGGTCGTCGTCGGCGCGCGCGGCCTTGCCCTCGCGCGCGCGCTGCTTGACGCCGAGCGACAGCGGCGGCTCGGTGATGGGCTCGGCGAAGTTGCGCTTTGCGTTTGGGCCGCAGATCTGGAATGCCGTGTAGTCGTACGCCCTTGCCGCCTCTTCCTCGGAAGCGAATGAGCCAATGCGCTCGCGGCGCTGCAGCTGCGGGTCCCACAGGTCCGCCCTCCACGCGGACGCCCTACAGGAAGACGGACAGGGCAGTCAAGCACAGGCATGCAGGAAGATGGACAGACGCGCGCAGGCATCAGCAGTCAAACACAGACAGGCAGGAAGATGGGCAGAGCAATGCACAGACATGCAGGAAGATGGACAGACGCACGCAGGCGTCAGCAGTCAAACACAGATAGGCAGGAAGATGGACAGAGCAGTCCAGCACAGACAGGCAGGAAGATGGACAGACGCACGCAGGCGTCAGCAGTCAAACCCAGACAGGCAGGGAGATGGACAGAGCAGTCAAGCACAGACATGCAGGAAGATGGACAGACGCACGCAGGCGTCAGCAGTCAAACCCAGACAGGCAGGGAGATGGACAGAGCAGTCAAGCACAGACATGCAGGAAGATGGACAGACGCACGCAGGCGTCAGCAGTCAAACACAGACAGGCAGGAAGTGGACAGAGCAGTCAAGCACAGACAGGCAGGAAGATGCACAGAGGCGTCAGCAGGCGTCACCCACCCCTTGTGGTAGCTCACGCCCAGGTACTTTGACGTCTTGCGCTCCCTGCGCCGCTCGCCCGTCGACACCGGCGGCGCGGTGACGAGCTCGTGCGGGAAGTTGCGCTTCGCGTCGTGGCCCTGCATGTTGAGTGCCGCCCAGTCGTACGCCCTTGCCGCCTCCTCCTCGGTCGCATAGTACCCGATATGCGCGAGGCGCTTGAGCGTGGGGTCGCGGATTCGTACGCGCCAGAGGCCCTTGGAGTCGAGCCAACTTACACCGAGGAAATTCGACGTCTTGCGGTGCTGCTGCTCTGCGCTCAGCGTGAGCGGGAGCTCGCCGACGACCTCAGCCATAAAGTTGCGCTCGGTCGTGTCCGGGCCGTGCTCTTGCACGGCTGAGAAGTCGTACGCACGCGCCGCGTCTTCCTCGGAAGCGTAGCACCCAAGGTAGCGCTGGCACTGGCTGCCCGCGTCCCAGCGGTGCACGGCCCACGCGCGCGCCTTCTTGTCCCAGCTGACGCCCAAGTAGTTTGAGGCCTGTGGGGGCAGGCAGGCATGGGCAGGCATGCAAAACGTGTGGTGCCCAAAGCAACAACTCTCGTCTCCTTGTCTCCAGCAGCAGCCCCCCCTCCCCAACAAAACAACAAAAGGGGGCGGACCGGACGGCAGCTGACATCCGACCGCGCAGGCAAACAGACTCTCTCACGCCCGTGCCCGCCCCGCGACAAGAGCAGGCTCTTTCGCCCGCCCGACACATGCAGGCTCTTTCGCCCGCTCGACACAAGCAGGCAATTCCTCTTGCCTTGCGCCCGACGCGCGCCTCGACCGTCGACAGCGGTGGCTCGGTGATGACCTCGTCCGGAAAGTTCCGCTTCGCGAGCGGCCCGTTCTCGACGACCGCCGCGTGGTCGTACGCCCGCGCCGCGTCGTGCTCCTCCGCATACGTCCCGATGTGCGTCTTCTTCTTGGTGCGCGCGCTCCGGAGACGAGCCTCCCACGTGGACGACGCTCTGTTCCAGCTGACACCGACGAACTGAGAGCTCTTGGACGTGGCGGCGGCGGCCTTGTTGGCCGCCTGCACGCCTGTGTGCAAGGGGTCCACGAGATGCAACGGCGCACCCTCGTCCTCGTCCTCGGCCTCTTCAGGCGTGTGCACGGGCGGCTCACTGTTGGGGCATGTAGGGCAGGGGGTGCTCAGGCTCAGTCGGCAGGTGCACGGGGGGGCGCTCGGGGGGCACGGGGACGAGGGGGGGGGGGCTCAGTGGGCAGGTGCATGTGCAGCATGCGCGCATGGCATGCAGGACTTGGAATCCAGGGCCGCGGTTCCAGAGCAGCACAGGCCCCGTGCTGCGTGCATGCATGCGCGGACACGTCCACTACCTCACCAGGTGGTGCTTGCGACGTTCTGCTCCTCGCCCCGCTTGCCGTAGCTCCGGGCCGGCTCGCCCTCCCACTCGCTTTCGCTCACGGGGTCACCGTACTTCTGAAGGCCCATCAGCTCACGACTAGCGGCCGCTACAAGCGCGTCAAACATGAACGCTGCGGCAAATGAATGCTGCGGCAAATGAATGCTGCGGCAACACCAGCCGCCCTCCTCCCTGTGGCCTTGTCACCGCTCCCACGCCCCCCGCTCTCGCGCAAGGGCACCAAAAACCAATCCTACGACTGTGAAATGAGGAGTGGTCGGCGAGCGATGACCATTGCCGCGCACGTTTGGCCTGCGCTTTGATTAATTTGTGGCCGTCCCCGGGGGTGCCTATGTGAAGGCAAGCCACGGGGCTGTGCCGCGTGCTGTGTGGCAGGAAAAGATGGGAGGTGGGAGGTAGCGCAATTTCAATTTTGGGAGGTATGACTGATCAAGGTATGACTCTTTGGTACGTTGAAGTGACGAGTCATTCTGTCGCATTCGATCGCACGATGATGAGGAGCACCACTGCACTGACATGGCGTCTTGCTCGCTCGCTCGCCGCGCTGAGCGGTGGCGCGCAGGGCAAGGCCTGGGGCGCGGCTTTCGTCAATGTTCAAAGCGCTGTGCCGGCCTCGCGCATCTCGCTCGGCGCCCCCCTAGCGATGGCGAGCTTCGCAGCGTCAGGCGCGACCAAGCCAAAGATGCTCTGTTACCAGGCAAGAGCACTGCAGAGCAGCTGCAGATCGATCCAGCACACTCGGCAAACGGTCTCGGAAAAACGCCGACATGCCCATGCGCGCGACTCTGCCTTTGCATGCCAGGGGTGCCATTCACCAGTGATCCAGGGGCCCTGGGTGGGTGGCCAGGTCTGGTTGGGTGGCAGCAACAGCCAGTGCAACCAACAATACACAGTCACACGCATGTGCACACACACACACACACACACACACGCTACCTCGCCTGTTTAATCAACCACACGGTGCGAGCGGTCTGACGAACGGCCGCCAGTTGTCAACAGAAACACGCCATGTGGGCACACACGCACACACACTCGCACGCGCGCACACGCACACACGCGCGCGCGCACACACACACGCTGCCCGCCACCCCCAACACACACACACACGCACACACACGCGCGCAGTGCGAGCAGACCGCCAACGGCACCGGCTGCACCGTGGTCGGCAACTGCGGCAAGTCTCCCGAGGTGTGTAGTCGCGTGTGACCCCCCTACCTACGCCCCCCGCCCGCCGCTCGACTTCTTCCCTCCCCTCAACCTCCCTCTCGTCCCACCATATGCATGGGTATTGGCAGGCCTCCAGAACTGCTCTCTCTTATTAAGTCCTGCTGGAGCTTTGGAACCGTAATACGTTTGACCGCCAGAAGTGGATTATTAATTCACGTAACCCTCGACCCGCAACCCCAAACCCGTAACCCTAATCCATCATCATCATGCATGACGTGGTGCACGCACACACACACACGCACACATGCCTGTTCTACTCGACTCCTTTCCCCCTCCCCAACCTCAGCTCGCCCCCCTTGGCGCCCGCCCCCGAGTGCGGTGTGATTGAAGCACCGCTTGATCGACTTCCCACCATGCACGCGCGCCTCTTCTGCTCTTCTTCCCTCTCCTCAAACCCACCTCACCCCCCCTTGGCGCCCGCCCCCGAGTGCGGTATGATTGAAGCACCTCTTGATCGACTTCCCACCATGCACGCGCGCCTCTTCTGCTCTTCATCCCTCTCCTCAAACTCACCTCATCCCCCCTTGGCGCCCGCCACCGAGTGTGGTCGGTGACC
>VFSX01000395.1:60081-92581 GCA_016618255.1 Chlamydomonas sp. UWO 241 | reverse complement strand
TATGTGTGTGCGTGTGTGTGGGAGTGCGTGTGCATGCCTGTGTGCTTGTGTGTGTGTGTGTGTGTGTGTGCCTCTGGCAAGAAGATTCCCCCGACGCCACAGCTGGCGTTCTTTGGAGACATGCCGCACCCCATGGTGCGTGTGTGTGTGAGTGTGTATGCGTGTGTGTGCGTGCATGTGTGCGTGTGTGTGGTCGATGCGCGCACATGCACATAACTGATAAGTCGGCAACGCTGCCGCCGATGGCGTCAGAGACCATCCCTCTCTCCCTCTCTCTTTGTCTCTCTCTCTCCCTCTCTCTCTCTCTCCCTCCCTCTTCCTCTCCGAGTCTTGCCCCACCCACAAAAATACCCCTAGGAGTGGAGTGTGGTGGTGGCTCCACGCACGCTGAAATCGACGGCTTCGAAACCCTCCCTCCCTCCCTCCCTCCCTCCCTCCTCCTCCCTCCCTCCTCCCTCCCTCCTCCTCCCTCCCTCCTCCCTCCCCCTCCCTCCCTTGCCTGCAGGCCCTCAGCCCTCTGCCCCGCTTCTCTCGTCACAGGACTGGAACTCCGCGCACGCTGAAATTGACGGCGTCGAGACCATCCCCGAGCTCGTTGACGTGTCGATGCTTGCGTCCCTCACCGTGCGGCGGGAGATCCTCGGGGCGACGGTCGCGGGGCTGCAGGAGCTGGTGACATACGGGCTCAAGGTGTGTGTGTGTGTGTGATCGAGAGAAAAACAGAGACAGAAAGAGAGAGAGGGACAAACAGAGAGGGACAGAGAGGGAGAAAGAGAGAAAGTCGCGAGGGAGTTGCAGGGGCAGGCGCGGCAGGAGCTGGTGACATACGGGCTCAAGGGTGAGCGTGTGTGTGTGTGTGTGTGTGTGATAGAGAGAGACCAAAAGACAGGGAGAGAAAGAGAGAGAAAGTCAAACAGAGAGGAACAGAGGGGGATAAAGAGAGAGAATGAGTGGAGGGAGTTGCAGGGGCAGGCGCCGCAGGAGCTGGTGACGTACGGGCTTCGGGTGTTGGGGAGGTGGTGACAGAGGGGGCCTACTTTTGCCAGCTGTCGGCCCCTTCCCCAGGGTGCGCACTTGTCCAATACATGTCTACCGTAAACTCCATTAGCCTGTACCGATGGCCGCAAAAAATACTCTTTATTGGATTCTGGAGACAGAGTACCAAGCGCAGCGAGGATTTTTTTTTGTATTTCGATTGTACCGATGGATTTTTAATGATTGTTGTCAAAGTACCGACGCTACCGACGCTGCGTGCACGCGGTCAAGGCCATCCCTCATCCATCTCTGTGACCGACGGCAGTGGATTTGTAACACTCTCTCTTAGCCGCTGCTGAGCGTGGCGGCGCTGTTTTCGTCGCAGTCCTTGCCCCAGTCCTCATCAGATCCGTCAGAGGCTGGATCAGCCATGCTCAACCGATTTGGGGGGCCTCCTGTTCGCGGGAACTTGGAGAGGGCCCTGTGGGGGAGGTCGTCTAAACGTGTACAGCAGAAGTGAAAAATGTTGCCCTCGGGAATCGAACTCTGGTCTGCTCTACTGCAAGCATTATACTATTACTTGGTAAGACGGCATTGTACCGGACGTCGAAACCAATTAATTATATGAATACCGGTTCACAGTAACCCAAGGTCTCCGGGACTTAATTATCAGTACAGGCTAATGGAGTTCACGGTAATGCATGTCTAACACATGTCTAATACATGTCTAATACACCAAGATAAAGGCGTCCGATTGACTGTACAATCGACAACTCACACAAGGCCCTGGCGGCGTACAGGGGGGGGGACAAAAAGAGAGAGAGTGGGGGAGGGAGTTACAGAGGCACACACACACACACACGCGCACACACACGCTCACACCTCGGGACATGTTGATGGGACGATGCTGCTCACACACACACACACACACACACACAGGGCCTGGCTGCGTACGCCGCACACGCCGAGGCGCTCGGCTCACGCGACCCCGAGGTGTTTGCCTTCCTGGGCCGCTCGCTTTGGTTCCTGTCGAACGAGGAGTCGACCGACGTGGGCAACCTGCTGGGCATGGTGGGTGTGGGGTGGGTCAAGGTTTTTTGGGGGTTGAAGGGTGATGGTTTAAGGGTTCAGGGTTCAGAGGTTAGGGGTGGGGGCCAGAGTGGGTGGGTGGGGAGGCAGGGAGCTGTGCTGAGGGTGAGTTTCTCTGAATAAGGAGTTACCAACGTGGGCAACCTGCTGGGCGTGGTGAGAGCATCGCTCAGGATGGTGGAAGTGGAGGGGGTCTTACGTTCACCTTGCGCATCGCGGCATCGCGTCGTCACATTCACCGGCACGTTCAACGACACGATGGTGATGATGATGGATTTTACAGTCTCTGTGTGACACCAGTAATGATGTATGAGACATACGTCGGTGCTAGCGCCCGACACCTTAACTCAGGTTTCCGGCTGAAACTGGCTGGCTACCTGACCAGGTAGGGGTGAGAGTAACCGGTCACGTCTCGCATTTACACACAAGCACACGCGCGCGCACACGCACGCACACACGCTCACACTCACACATACACGCACACGCGTGCACACAGGCAATGGAGGTCGGCGCGTGCAACAAGCGCGTGCTTCAGATGCTCTCCGAAGCGCACTCTGACACGTGAGTGGCGCAGCTGACTTGTAAGGGGTATAAAGGGCAGAGGGGTTAAAGCCCTTAGGCTCTAGGCTTTAGGGCCAAGGCATGTGGAGGTCGGCGTGTGCAACAAGCGCGTGCTTCAGATGCGCTCTGAGGCGCATTCGAGGTGCTCTCCGAGGCCCACTCTGACACGTGAGTGGCGCAGCCGACTTGCAAGGGTTATGAAGGGCAGACCCGAGGCTTTAGGCCTTAGGCTCTAGGCTTTTTAGGGCCAAGGGATATGTAGGTCGACGCATGCAATACGCGTGTGCTTCAGGTGCTCTCCGAGGCGCACTCTGACACGTGAGTGGCGCAGCTGACTTGTCAAGGGTATAAAGGGCAGACCCGAGAGTCATTTACTTTAGGCTTCAGGGCCAAGGCATGTGGAGGTCGGCATGCGCAACAAGCGCGTGCTTCGGATGCTCTCGGAAGCGCACTCTGACGCGTGAGTGGCGCAGCCGACTTGTAAGGGGCAAAAGGGCAGATGCGTTAGACCTTGGGCTCTAGGCTCTAGGGCCGAGGGATGTGGAGGTCGGCGCGTGCAACCAGCGCGTGCTTCAGATGCTCTCCGAGGAGCACTCTGACACGTGAGTGGCGCTGCCGACTTGCAAGGGGTATAAAGGGCAGAGGGGTTTTCCAACCCCTCTGCCCTTTATGTAGGTCTAGACCTCAGGCTTGAGGCTTTACGGCCAAGGCATGTGGAGGTCGGCGCATGCAACAAGCGTGTGCTGCAGCTGCTCCTCCGAGGAGCACTCTGACGCGTGAGTGGCGCAGCCAACACCTCACCGACTTGTAAGGGCTATTAAGGGTTTGCTAACTTGCTCACTCTTCTATGACTCTGCTGTGACTCTCTGCTGTGACTCTGCTATGGCTATGACTCTGCTATGACTGCACTCTGCTATGCTTCTGACTCTGCTATGACTATGACGCTGCGTTGACTCTCTGCTTTGACTCTGCTGTGACCTTCTTCAGGTTTGGCGCCCCCGTGCCGACCGAGGTCTCCCTCGTGCCCGTCGAGCGAACTGCTGCTAGCACTGTTGCTGCTGCTGCTGCTGCTGACATGCGTCCGCTCACACTCATATGCTCTGCTTCGCATTCTGCTTCTTCATTTGCTGATGTCTCTCTGCTGTGACCCTCTTCAGGTTTGGCACCCCCGTGCTGACCGAAGTCTCCCTCGTGCCTGTCGGGGACACTGCTGCTCCTGACACTGCATCCACTGCTGCTGCTGCTCTCACACTGCTTTGCCTTCTTCTTCTTCCCCTTCTTCATCTGCTGATGTTTCTCTGCTGTGACCCTCGTCAGGTTTGGTGCCCCCGTGCCGACCGAGGTCTCCCTCGTGCCCGTCGAGGGAAAGTGCATCCTCGTGACCGGCCACGACATGCACGACATTCACCAGCTGTGAGTTTGCGTGCGTGTGCGTGCGTGTGTGCGACATAGCACCAGCTTGCAGTTGACAGTTGGTCGTGCCGTGGGACTGTGTGTGTGTGTGTGTTTTGTGTGATTTGCAGTAAACATCCCTTCCACATTCACAACGCCTGAGGCGGCGCCTCAGGCGTCCCATTCCATGGCGCGGATCAGGCGGCGCCTCAGGCGCTCCGACCGCCTGAGGCGCCGCCTAAGGCGCACCCCTGATCGCCTCAGGCGTCGCCTCAGGCATTATCCAAACCGCCTCAGGTGCCACCCCGACCGCCTCAGGCGCCCACCACCGCCTGAGGCGCACCCTGGACCGTCTCAGGCGTTATGACCGCATTCCATGGCGCAGATCAGACGATGGGATTTTGGTAGGGCATAGCACCAGCTGACAGTTAACAGTTGGCAGTTTACAGCGCGCCCCTGGGGGGGGGGCATGGGGCTGACATAGCACCAGCTGACAATTAAAATTTGGCAGATTACAGCGCGCCTCCTGGGGGGGGGGGCGTGGGACTGAGGGAGGAGCTGCCTCGTGGTGAGGCAGGCCACCAAGTGCGTGTGTGTGCGATGGATGCATAAGGGAGGTGGGGCGTGCAAGCGCGAGCGGGTGCACGTGGCAGGATGCCCCCCCCCCCCCCCCCGCTACCACGGCCCCCTATGTTGTTACGCGTACAGTCCAAACGGCTTGTCCTGCATTTTAAACAGAGCTGGCATCCTAGGTAGGGTTGGCTGTGTGCGTATAATACGTATATACGTAAATATACGTATATACGTGTACACGTATGCAAATACGAGGAAATATACAGGGCAAAAAAACATTTTTCGCACCCCACACCCCGCCGCCGCCGCCTCCGTCCCCCCAGCAGCGTAGCGCAGCGTACAACGGCATCACGCCTAGGATTAGTATGATGAAGAACGAACCCCCCTCCCAAGGGATAAGCCCGCGCAGCAGACGATCAATGGCAAATCGTTCGCGCCGGGGAGTGCCGCGCCGAGCTGATCAGGATGAAGAGCAAAGGATGGGCCAGGTGGTGGGGCAAGATAGACATCGTGACAGAGGACGACGGCCTTCTGATCAAGGGCAGGTGCAAGGAATGCGGGACCATGTTTTCACCAAGCAACCTCTCGCGACTCGCCGGGAGCCACTTCAACGAGGACAACGCGTGCAAGGTCATGATCAAGCGGAGCGCATCGGTGAGCGCAGCGCTGGCTGGCACCAGCAGGGCCGGCGCCGATCTGTCTGACTCAGATCGCATGGGCGGCAGCATGTGGGGCGGCAGCATGGAGGGCGGCAGCAGCATGGGCGGCGGCTCAGCAGCAGGACGCCGGCCTGCTGGCATGGGCGGCGCGTCCCTGCCGGGCCAGCCCTCGATGTCCCAGTTCTGCCCCAGTCCGGCGCAGCAACAGGACGTCGCGAGGCTGATGGGGCGGTTCTTCTTCAAGAACAACGTCGCCCTGCAGCTGATTGACGACCGCGCACGGGCACTGATTGCGCGCGTGATCGCGCACGCGCACTGATCTCTGATCGCCACGCGCACTGATGCGCGCGCAGATCCTCGAGGGGGAGGAGGAGGAGTGAGCTGATACCCCCCCCCCTGCTGCAGCGCACTGCTGCATACCAGCAGTGATCTCAATAGCCCTTG
The DNA here is from genome assembly GCA_016618255.1 of Chlamydomonas sp. UWO 241. Classification (NCBI taxonomy): domain Eukaryota; kingdom Viridiplantae; phylum Chlorophyta; class Chlorophyceae; order Chlamydomonadales; family Chlamydomonadaceae; genus Chlamydomonas; species Chlamydomonas priscui. The sequence continues at coordinate 86,888 of VFSX01000395.1, read as the reverse complement.
TTGCATGCTTTCCAATGCAAGTTGAATGATTCCGATCCATGCACACAAGGAGCGTCAGTTATGACCGGGCCGTGGCCGCCCGAGCAGCCACGCGAGCGCACATTACTGTTTTGGCATTTACTGAAAAACGTAGCGCGCATGATGATGAGACCGATAGCAAAGATGCTCCTTGTAAAAAAAGCTTTCCCACGGCGTATCTCACTCCCTCAGCGACTCATGTATGAGCAGATGGCATTTTTTTACGCACGTATTATACGTATTATACGGACACACGCATAAATTTAGCCTGAAATGTACGGGTCGGGCCAACCCTAATCCTAGGCGTGTAGTGTGTATTGCCGCGTAACAATATAGGGGGCTGTGGTAGCCCCCCTCTCCCCCCCCCCCCCCCGTCCTGGTGATGGCCCAGTTTAAGTGTGTGCGCACGACACATACACACGCAAGCGCACACACGCGCACACGCGCACACACACCGCAGCCTCATGCAGACCGAGGGCCTGGGCATCAGCGTGCACACACACATACACACACACATGCACACACACTCGCTCACACACACACACACACACCGCAGCCGCATGCAGACCGATGGCAAGGGCATTTACGTGTACACACACGCGCTCACGTGTGTGTATACACACACACTCGCACGCGCACAAATACACACTCGCACACACACACACGCACGCACACACCACAGCCTCATGCAGACCGAGGGCAAGGGCATCAACGTGTACACACACACACACACACACACACACGCGCGCGCATGCACACACACTCACACACTCACACACGCACACACACACACACGCACACACACAACACACGCACACACACACACTCACACACTCACACATACACACACACACCCGCAGCCTCATGCAGACCGAGGGCAAGGGCATCAACGTGTACATTTACACACACACTCGTACACACACACACACACACCGCAGCCTCATGCAGACCGAGGGCAAGGGCATCAACGTGTACACACACACACATAAACACACACATACACACACATGCGCGCAGCCTCATGCAGACCGAGGGCAAGGGCATCAACGTGTACACACACGGCGAGATGATGCCGGCGCACGGTTACCCCGAGCTCAAGAAGTTCAAGCACCTCAAGGTAACAGGGACAGGGATAGAGTCCAAGAACTTCAAGAATTTAAGCACCTCAAGGTAGTTTGCCGTGTCTCTGCCCGCCCCGTGCAAATGCCTCCGCACGCACCCACCCCCCACCCCCACCCTTCCCAACCACAAAAATAGGGTGGGACACACACACACACACACACATAGGAGGGTGACACACACTATACACACACACACACACACAAACACACGCACAAACACACACACATGCAGGGCAACTATGGCGGCGCATGGTACCAGCAAAAGAAGGTGCGAGAGAGCCAGAGAAAGAGCTAGAGAGAGCCAGAGTTAGATCCAGAGAGTGCTAGAGAGAGACAGAGAGAGACAGAGACAGAGAGAGTAAGGAGGGTCCATAGAGAGCCAGAGAGCCAGAGAGAGTGCCAGAGAGAGAGATCCAGATCGAGAGAGCCAGAGGGAGAGCCAGAGAGAGCCAGAGAAGAAGGCGCGTGGCACCAGCAGAAGAAGGCGCGGGAGGGCTACGTGGGCCGAGCTGTGCACCCAACTGGGATGGCTGGCTACTGGTCCTGTATGTGGCGCCCAAGCAGCCTAGAAGCCTCGACATGCGCTTGTCAAGCAGCCTCCAAAAGAAGCAGCCTAGAAGCATAGCAGAAGTATAGAAGCCTCCTGACAAGGCTGTAACATCTCAAGAAGCATGGAAACCTCCTGGAAGCCTCTGGACAGTAACATCTATCAACACCACCATTCACCCCACCCGCAGGACTTCTCATACTTCCCTGGAGCCATCCTCGCAACGACGGTGAGCCATCCACTGTGTGTGTGTTGTATGTGTGTGTGTGCCTCCTGCCGCAAAACGCCTCCTCCAAGGCATTGACGGGGGAGACTGTGCGGTGGAGGGACTGCGAAATGTGGGGCGTCAAGGCCAAAAAAAGGTGTTAAAAATGGTATTGAAAATGGCCTTGATACCCGCTTTTTGCCCCGTCAAGGACCTCTAGACGTGAATATCGGCAAGCAAATTACGTCGCAAGCGCTGCATTTGAACCCCTGAACCTTGGCGAAAACCGAACCCCAAGTTTGAAAATTTGAGTTTAGCAGCTATTGGCCACTTTGGCCCACGCTTGGGTGGGGTGGGTGGGGTGGGCAGCTACCGCAAGAACACATGCACGCGCGCACACACACACACACACGCACACACGCACGCACAAAAGCACACACACACACACATACAATAGTCGGGTTTCACATGCACATCGTGTGGGACACATGGCACACACACTCACACACACGCACACACGCACGCACACACGCACGCGCGCAGAACTGCGCCATCGAGCCGATGACCATGTACCGCAAGAACACACGCGCACACACACACACACACACGCACACACACGCACGCAGAACTGCGTCATCGAGCCGATGACCATGTACCGCAAGAACCTGTTCACCACGGGAAGCACCGGCCTGCCCAACGTCGCGCACGTGGAGAAGGTGTGGGGGCAGGTGTGGAGCAGGGTGTGTGGGGTGTGGGCGTTTTTTCTGTTTTATTCTTAAAGAACCTGTTCACCACGGGCAGCACCGGCCTGCCCAACGTCGCGCATGTGAAGAAGGTGCGGGTTTGGGGTTTAAGGTGTGTGGGGTATGGGGTGTGGGCTGCGCGCGCTGGTGATTGCAGCCAGCAGCAGCAGCAGAAAGCAGCAGCAGCAGAAAGCAGCAGCAGCAGCAGCAGGGTGTGGGTGGGTGGTGGTTTGTGTGTAGAGGTGGGTGGTGGTGTCGGGGTCCTTTCAGGGGCTGCGTCCTCTGCCTTGGCACGTGCGCCCCAATCGGGAGTGTGGGGTGTGGGCGAGAGTGTGGGGTGTAAAGTGTGGGCGCGAGTGTGTGGTTGTGATGTGTGGGCGCAATTGTGGTCGGGACGCCCAACGTCGCGCATGTGGAGAAGGTGTGGGGGCAGGAGTGTGGAGTTCACGGGTTGGACCCTTGACTCCTGACCCGAGACCCCTGTGACTCATAGGTTCGGACAGGTGACGAGAAGCCCCCCAACTTTTGGTGGCCTTCCCCGCAGCGTACGATGGTGAAACTTCGAAGGTGTCTACTTAACATTATTTGCGAGCTGCTGACGATTGGCTGGTGGCTACCGCCCCTCACAAGTAATTGTTAGGGCCAGAACTGGACTTGGGTCTAGGCGGTGGTACTAGAACTAGAGGTAGTCTTTGCTGGAAAGCCGATGTAACTGTAACTGTAACTGACGATGGGGCTAGATCGTACGCTGCGGGGAAGGCCGACTTCCAAAGGCGCCCGTTTTTAGGGTTTACGCCCCTCTGGCGACGTCCAGGCCGCTCCTCGACACCCCTCCGTCAAGAACTTACGACCTAGAATGTATACCTCGAGGTGGGATGCGTCGGCGGGGACGGGGGTGCGTCCCAGGGGGCGCAGTTTGATCGTAAAGTTGGGTCCGAAATCAGGTGCCCCAAAACCATAAAAAAAAACGCGATCTGCGCCATGTCGTCACCCTCTCCAACCCCCGCGCCAAGGGAATCGCGAATGTACATGTTTGTCCCCGCTCATGACACTCTGTTTTGGGACACTAGAGCGACGCCATTTCTAGTGGGGCACACTGGGGCAGAGAGAGTTCGGGTCGCCCAAATCCGCCTGTCGTCGCCATCCGCGCATGCATTCGACCTAGTTATATATCATGAGACTCTTCTGAGTCCGCGCGGCGTGCCGGGGCGCCTTGTGTGGGGTGTTCTGTGTGGGGCCTTGCATGGCACAGTCGAACACCACCCTCATGGCCGCCTGGCGCAGCTCGGAGCCGTGCTCCACCCCATATGGACGCTACATAGCATGAACAACAGGTCTGCCGCATCTGGGTACATGCGGCGGGCCTCCATGCGGCGATGCTGCGGCGATGCAGGTGGCCCAGTTTTTAGCACACTCTCTCGCGCCCTGTGCCATCCAGGCAGCCTCCCCTCCCGCCCCAGTGCCTGCACACAGCTACCAGACACATATGGCCGCGCTTTGTGACGCGCGGCGACAGCGGGCGATTCCTGTGGGCTGCGCCAGGGTTATGCGAAGCCTCCTAACCACACACTTTCCAGTCCCCACTCGCCCCCGCTGCACGCACAGCGTCGCCGCTACGCTCAAAACAACGGTAGACTCATAAGGAACGCGCCTGGTGCATATTTTCTCGTCACCTAGGGCCTCAGTGTCCGAACCCTGGAGTCACAGGGGTCTCCCTGACCCCGACTCTTGACCCTTCACCCTTCACCCTTGGCTCTTGACCCCTGCTTGACCCTCAAGTGTCCCCTACAAGCCATTATAGCCCTGACTGGAGCATGGGAACGGGTCGTGTCAGGGGTGTGTGAGGTTGGGTGTGTAGGGTGTGGGGTGTGGGCCTGCCGCGAGCGCGCCGCGCAGTCTCGCTCAACACCTTTTCCTGCTGTCCGCACATCCCACACGCACACACAACCACACGTCACACACACACATCCGCAGAACTTCACCCCGCTGATCACGCGCGCGCTCGCCCTCCCCGGGTTTTGACGCGCAATGCCCCCTTCCCCCCCCCAACCCCAACCCCAACCCCACCAAAGCCACCGAAGCCACACACACACACACACACACATGCACAAGCTCACCCCACCCTACCCCCCGACAGACACACACAAATCCGCAGGACTTCACCCCGCTGATCACACGCGTGCTCGCCCTCCCCGACTTGACGCGCGCGGGGTCCCGCACGCCACCGCCGCGCGCGTGGGTCGCAAGAACCCCATACCATCAACCCTACAGCCCCCAAGCCCTGAAGCATGCAACCCTGAAATGCGACACGTCTACACCGCAGGACGTCACCCCGCTCATCACGCGCGCGCTCGCCCTCCCCGGGTTCGACGTGTAATGCCCTCCCCACCACCACCATCAAAGCACACACACATACACAAACACATAGACAACCACACCTCCCCCCCGACGCACGCACGCACCCGCAGGACTTCACGCCGCTCATCACGCGCGCTCTCGCCCTCCCCGGCTTTGACGCGCGCGGGGTCGCGCGCGCCGCCGCTGCGCGCGAGGGCCGCAAGACGAACGTGACTGTCGGGTTTGGTCACCAAGCTGTACTGGGCGTGGCAGGCGCGGTGGTGGACGCCGTCAAGACTGGAAAGGTGTGTATGGAGGGTCAGTTTATGTTCAATTCCCCCCCTCTCCTTCCCCCCCCCCCCCCCGGCAGCTCTCCCATATCTTCCTCGCCGGCGCCCCCCCCCCCCCCCCTTTCCTCCTTACTACCTACCCAACCAATCTTCTCCCCTTGACCTCCCCCCCCCCCCCCTGCTTCCCTCACCTCCCCGCCAGCACTCCCACATCTTCCCGGTCGGCAGAGCTGCGATGCCCACGCGTCGCAGCGCGACTACTTCTCCAAGCTCGCCTGACCACTCCCCACCCCCTGAACCTCCCCCCTCATCACACACACACCCCACACACACACAGCTGCCCCACGTCCTCGTCGGCGGCTGCGACGGCCACGAGCGCCCCCCTCGTCACCACCCACCTGACAACTGCCCCCCATACCCCCCCCCACACACACACACACAGCTCTCTTACAACTTCCTCGTCGGCGGCTGCGACACAGCCACGAGCCCCCCCCCCCTCTCTCCCACATCTCTCACATCTCTCTCACATCTCATCCTTCAGCTCTTTCACCACATCTTAACACACACACACACACACACACGCCAGCTCTCCCACATCTTGTCGGCGGCTGCAACGGCCCAAGCTCACACAGCTCAACAAGCAGCGACAAGAACCCCCACCTCACACAAACACACACACACACACAGCTCTCCCACATCTTCCTCGTCGGCGGCTGCGACGGCCACGAGCGCCCCCCTCGTCACCACCCACATGACCACTCTCCACACACACCCGTACCCCTGACCCCTCTTTCACCACGTCTCCCCCCCACCCCACCCGCCAGCTCTCCCACATCTTCCTTGTCGGCGGCTGCGACGGCCACGAGCCGCAGCGCGACTACTACTCCAAGCTCGGCGAGCAGCTGCCCAAGGACACAATGCTGCTGACGCTGGGATGCGGGAAGTTCCGAGTGTACGACCAGGTGGGTTGTTGGGTATTCGTGGTTTTTGGTTGGCGGTTGGTGGTTGACTGTTTGGTAGTTGGTTGTTGGTTGTTTGCTGTCAGCTGACCAAGGACACGATGCTGCTGACGCTCGGATGCGGAAAGTTCTGAGTGTACGACCAGGTTGGTGTTTGGGTGTTGGTGGTTTGTGATTGGCTGTTGGTTGTTGGTGGGTAGGTGTTGGTGGGTTGTTTGGTAGTTGGTTGTTTGCTGTCAGCTGCCCAAGGACACGATGCTGCTGACGCTGGGGTGTGGAAAGTTCCGAGTGTATCACCAGGTGCGTCTTCGCTTACTGGAAGGGTTTGGGGTTTAGGGTTTAGGTTTAGGGTGAATGGATTCGTGTTAAGGGTTTGGGTTACAGTTTAAGGGTTAGGGACTCAGGCGACACCGGACCGCCGCGCCTGCTTGACATGGGCACACACACAAACACACACAACACACGCACATGCAAACACACACACACACGCATGCACACACACACACACACGCACACACACACGCTCGAGCACACGCAGGAGTTTGGCACGCTCGGCGACACCGGCCTGCCGCGCCTGCTGGACATGGGCCAGGTGAGCTTCACTGTGGTGCAGCTGTGTGTGTGTGTGTGCGTGTGTGTGTGTGTGTGTGCAACAGTGTGAACCTGTCCCTGCTCTGTGCAGCTGCGTGTGTTTGTATGCGTGTGTGCAGCTGTGTGTGTGCGTGTGTGCAAACGTGTGCACCTGTCCCTGCTCTTTGCAGCTGTGTGTGTGTGTGTGGCGGTGTGTGTGCAGTTGTGTGCATGTGCAGCTGTGTGTTTGCAGCCGCCTTTGCTCTGTTGTGCAGCTGTGTGTGTGCAGCTGTGTGTGTGCAGCTGACTTCGCTATGTTGTACAGCTGTGTATGTGAACATATCAGCTGCTCTGCCCTGAAGGGGGGGGGGGGGCTGGGTGAGTGAGTGCTGCTGCAGGCCCCAGCCGGGCCCGCCTTCTCGCCTGCTCAAATGCACAGACAGAGAGAGAGGAAGACATGGGGAGAGATGTCGTCACAGATCACTCTGAACGGGACATACCTTGACTGGCTGCTCCTGGGCATCATTGAGGGGACTCCGTTTGAAGGCGGGTGACCAACCAACGCACTCACACTCACCCATACACTCCACACACCGCAGTGCAACGACGCGTACAGCGCGCTCGTCGTGGCGACCGAGCTCGCAAAGGTGGGGGCGTGTATGTGTGTGTGTGTGTGTGCTTGCATGCGTGTGTGCATGCGTGTGTGTGTGTGCTTGATGGGCCAGTGCAACGACGCGTACGCGCGCTGGTCGTGGCGACCGAGCTCGCAAAGGTGTGTGTGTGAGAGAGAGTGAGTGTGTGTGTGAGTGTGTGGTGATGGGCCAGTGCAACGACGCGTACAGCGCGTTGGTCGTGGCGACCGAGCTCGCAAAGGTGTGTGCGTGTGTGCATGGAGGGGGGCGTTTGTGTGTGTATGTTTTTTGTGTGTGTGTTTTGTGCGTGTGTGCGTGTGCGTGTGTGTTTTGCTGATAGAGGCCAGTGCAACAACGTTTGTATATCGTGATCATTGTGTCGACCGTGCTCGCAAAGATGGGAGGGAGGGAGGGTGGGAGGGGAGGGAGGGGAGGGAGGGAGGAGGGAGGGAGTGTGCGCGCTCTCGTGGTCTCTCTCTCTCTCTGATTTTGAGCACGCGGGCTAACCCCTCACACCGGCATTGACCACGCCCCCGCCCCCCCCAAACACACACACAAAGCACTCACACACACCGACTTTCTTCCTGGGGTCTTATTCGCCATCACAGGCGTCCGACGGACTGTAGTAAAATCGACCACACACACAACACACACACACACAGGCCTTCAAGACCGACATCAAATCGCTGCCTCTGTCCATGCCCAAGCCCCCTCCTCCCCCAACACACACATAAACACAAAACACACGCACACACACACACACACACACAAACAGGCCTTCAAGACCGACATCAACTCGCTGCCACTGTCCATGCCCAAGCCCCCACACACACACGCGCGCACGCACACACACACACACACACACACAGGCCTTCAAGACCGACATGAAATCGCTGCCGCTGTCCATGCCCAAGCCCCCCCCCACACACACACACACCTAAACACAAAACACGCACACACACACACACACACACACACAGGCCTTCAAGACCGACATCAACTCGCTGCCGCTGTCCATGGACATCTCGTGGTTTGAGCAGAAGGTGGGGAGGTTTAAATATATATATATATATATATATATATATAGTTAGGAAAGAGGGTAGGCAGTGCACAACGCAACTGTGTGTGTGTGTCAACGTGTGTGTGCGCATTTATAGGTGGCAGTGCACAACTAACTGCGTGTGTGTGTGTGCGTGTGCGTGCGTGCGAGCACGCCACCCGCCCGTGCGTACCATTGACACTGCCCACTACTCCACACTTCCGCCCACCACTGCCCCCACCACTCGCCACTGCTCGCCCCAAACCCCAAACCCTATCCTAACCCTTAGCCCAAACCCTTGATAACCCCAAACCCTCGAAACTCTAAACTGACCAGAGTACCCCAATCCCCCCAAACCCTAAACTCAAACCCTCAACCCTCAACCCTACCAGGTAGCCAGCAAGTTTCAGCCCGAGTAAAACTGAGTTATGGTGTTATACTTCATTGCTGGTGTCACACGGACTGTAATATCCATCACCATCATGCATGGATGCGGGCGGGTCTCCCTCTCACTGCTCGCTTAACCCCGACCCTAAAACCCTGACCCTTAACTCTGTACCCTGGACCCTTGCTAAATCCGTATGCATGTGTGCAGGCGGTCGCGGTGCCGCTCACGATGCTGTTTAACCCTAAACTCACACTGCTCGCCAACCCCCAACCCTGAACCCTAAACCGTTAACCGTCAATCCTAAACCCTCGCTAAACCTATAGGCGGTCGCGGTGCTGCTCACGCTGCTGTCGATGGGCGTCAAGAACATCCGGCTGGGGCCGGTGCTCCCCGCGTTCCTGACGGACGAAGCTGTGCAGGTGTGTGGTTCTGCGTGCGTGTGTGTGTGCGTGCGTGCATGCGTGTGCGTATGTGTGTGTGTGCGTGAGTGTGGCCGGCGCTCCCCGCGTTCCTCACCGCAGACGCTGTGCAGGTGTGTGTGTGTGTGTGTGCTTCTGTGTGTATGCGTGTGCGTCTATGTGATTGTGTGTGTGTGTGTGTGCTTTTGTGTGTGCTTTTGTGTGTGCGTGTGCCCCTTGCGCCCCCGACGGCCGACGCTGTGCAGGTTGGTGTTGCTGTGTGTGTCTGTGCCGTGCCCTGCCCTCCCTTTCCCGCTGCCTCGTCCCTGGCGTAAGTAGCCCCCTCATGCACGCATCAATACGTTCCCCACCTCGAGCCCTGAACCCTAAACCCTGAAACCCTAAACCCGTGACCCGTGACCCCGCACGCAGCTGCTCATCGACACGTTCCTCACCTCGCTCCCTAAACTCTGAACCTTAAACCCTTTACACTGAACCTCAAACCCTAAACCCTGAAACCCGTGACCCCGCAAGCAGCTGCTCATCGAAACGTTCCTCACCTCACTTCCTAAACCCTGAACCCCAAACCCTAAAACCCGGGACCCCGCACTCAGGTGCTCGTCAAAGCCGCCCGACGTGTCCAACCCAGACCAGGACACACACACACGCGCGCGCGCGCGCGCCCACACACGCTCACACGCGCACACACACGCGCACACACACACACACACAGGTGCTCGTCGAAAAGTTCGAGCTGAAGCCCGCCGACGTGTCCAACCCAGACCAGGACACACACACACGCACACGTGCACACACACACACACACACACACACAGGTGCTTGTCGACAAATTCGACCTGAAGCCGGCCGACGTGTCCAACCCGGACCAGGACATGCTGAAGATGATGCAGCGCCAGTGAGCGGCCAGGCTCACACACGGTCAGGCTCACACACGCGGCCAGGCTCTCACACACATGGACAAGGAGGCCTCATGCGCGCACCCCCCATGTGCACAGCCGCGCACGCATGACGGTGGAGAGCCGCTCGTGCGTGGCGTGCGGCGTCCCGCGGAAGATGATGGTGAAGAAGAACGGCCGGCCTCTGTGCGGCATAGCCCCAGCATGGCCTCCTGCGTCAACGCTTCCTCAGTGGCCGCCCCTGGTGTGGCGGCCCACAGAGCGATGGGACACGCCTGTTTTCGTTTTGTAAGTTAGGTCATCCTGCAACATTTTTTTCTCGCCCCACAACAGGTGCTGATGCATCGATCGGTCATTGGTGGCAACAGGGCGGAGGCCAGGCACATGGCGTCCGGTCTGCGCTAGGCGCGCCCCAAATCCCAACCCACCCGACCAAACAGTGGCGGTAGCTGTCACGATTGGTGAATGGCAGTCCGTGTGGGTGGCTTCCTGGCTTGTCAAGGATTCATATTATACAGTCTGTGAGACGCAGTCGTGTCGATAATAAAGCCAAGGCCGCTGCGGATCCGTTGCCTCTGGAATGGCAACACTGCGCGCGTTAGTGTAAACCGCCAAGGGGCTGGGGCATCAGTTGAGCGCCTCATTTCTGTGGAGAGGGGCACGCTGCGCCAGGGGTGGCCCAGCTTGTGAGGAAACAGAGTGCTGGCCCAGCGCACTGGGTGCCGCCGGCCCAGCACCGGGGGCCGCTGGCCCAGTACCGGGGGCCGCTGGCGACTCATAGTGCTGGCAAGTGCTGGTGCCACTGGCGACTGGTACCCAGCGCACCGGGTGCCGCTGGCCCAACACCGGGTGCCGTTGGCGAGTGCTGGTGCCGATGGCGACTTATGAGTGCTGGCGGTGCGGCAGCAGCAGAGGGGGCGGAGGGGGGTAAGCAGCAAGGGCACGCGACGGCAGCGGCACAGCAGGGGGGGAGTGGGTGCAAATGGAGAGGATGCGGCGGGGGGGGGGCGCACAGGGGCAGCATCCTGTACAGCATCCTGCTGGGAATGGGGCTTCGCCATCGCCACTGGCGCACTGATGCTGCCGAAGGCTTCTGGTGGGTCCAGTGGGGCTGCTGCGCCAGTGTTTAGGGGTTAGCGGTTAGGGTTTAGGGTTTAGGTTTAGCTCGCTCCAGCAAGGCGTGGACCGTCGTGGAAAGATTGCATGGGTCATTCACGGGCGGCATGAGCTGCCCACCCGTTCCCGCATCCCAAGGTGGTGGAGCGTCGACGCGTGCCCACCGGGAAGTTGAGCGTATCCACGTCAGCTCTGAGCTGTGTTCCCCGAAGCGCCGCCTGCAAGCTCTGGTTGGTCAGTGCGGTATTTGCGTGCAGCCTTGGCTGTGTGCGCATGATGCAGCCTACTGGTTTGCCGGGACCACCTGTACAGTGCAGCCCTCACACGCACGCACACACCAGGCGTGCGCCCCGGGCCCGAGGTCCCAGGCCACCCACAGGTGCAGACATCATGCCTGGTGCTGCATCAGAGCATGGGGTGCGTGCAGGCTGCCCCGCCGGGCCTGCCGCGTTGCGTGCGACCGCGTCTGCTTCTCCCCTTCTCCCCTAGGGCTCTCCCAGCCTCCCCTCCTGCAGCTCCCACACCGTCACTCTGCCAACCTTTCCCTCCACCTCATCTTGTTGCCTTACACGCATCCATGGATGACACCACGTATCTCCACGCGATCCCATCACAGCTGAGGGTGCTACCACTGAGCCGATACACACACAGTGGATCCACTCGCTTGCATGCATGCGGCATGGACGCGTGTCCGCGTCCCTCGCGCCAGCAAGCTGACCAGCGAGCTATTTAACCACGCATGATGGCTGTGGCGCGGCGTTGGCGCTGCTGCATGGATGCATTGGCTCGGTGCTTGCATGTGTGCATGGGGGGGAGCTGACCGTGCGCTGCCGGCCGTGCCCTTCACCATGCTGGTGCTGCACGCCATCCTCAAAGCTCTAAGCAGGCTGTGATATGGCGAATGGAGCAGGTGAGGTGTTGGAGCATGGGTGTGGGGCATTCCTGGACACATTTCCCCTCACTCCACCCTCAAATCTCCATAGTTCGTTCTCAAATTGAGACAAAAAAATCCAGACACCGCACAAACACCCGTGCTGCACCACCTGGACCCTGCTGAGACAGCACAGAGAGCTCACTCGTTGTGTCGTCGCCCTTCGGATACGGCCTAGGCATCACCGGGGCCCGCTCTTACACGCAGAAGGCTGGTGGCGGTACCTACGGTACTTCAAAGAGGTGAGTGCGACGCGCGCACAGGTCAGGCGGAGTGGTTACAGGAGGCATTCGGCATTTACATGTCGACATGGAGAGCCGCGGACGCAGGGATCTCCCTCGCCGGCCTTAGGATGATGGACGTGGGGTTAAGGGCCTACATTAACCGTGTAAGGGAGGCTGGCACGGCGCGATGAGGCTGTGAGAAACGGGCCCGCCTATGCCGACGGTACGCGCCAGAAAGCGAGCGAAGAAAGCAGCGCAGCCAGCGGGAGGGAGAGGAGGGAGAGGCGCAAGTGCCAGCCAGTGGCTAGTGGCGTGGCAGGCAGGGAGAGCGCCTCCACTCAGTCACCCCCCTCAGCACCTTCCCCTCAGTCACCCTTGGGGACGCATGCGCACGCACACGTTTGTCTTGCCTTCGCGACGCGCGCATCAAACCCCGCCCTCCCCCCCCCTGTCCCCCCCCCCTCCCCAGGCCTGCAAACATGAGAACCGCGAGGCTCAAGATGCGCGCAGGGATGCGGTGGCTGAGTGGGGTGCTGCACTGCGGCTCGCAGCACCTGCCGCGCGAGGAGGACACGCACGAGCCCGACGCGTTTGCGCGCGGCAGCCGCGCGGCCGCGCATCAGGGAGCGCTGCAGCGCACAGAGGATGAAGTGGCGGCAGCAGAGCGGGCCGAGGCTGCGGAGCTGGCAGCCGCTGCGGCAGAGGCGCAGCGCCTGGCTGTCGAGCTCCAGGCGCTCGAGCGCCTGGAGCGCCGGGCTGCCGAGACTGCCGAGCGCGTGGAGGCTGAGTGCCATGCAGCTGCGTCCGCTGCGGCAGAGGTGGAGCGCCAGGCAGCTGCGTCCGCTGCGGCAGAGGCACAGCGCCTGGCTGTCAAGCGCCTGGAGCGCCAGACTGCCGAGCGTGCCGAGCGTGCCGAGCGCCAGGCTGCCGAGTGCGTGGAGGCCGAGTTCCAGGCAGCCGCGTCTGCTGCGGCAGAGCTCGAAGCACAGCGCCAGGCTGCTGAGCGCATGGAGGCTGAGCGCCTGGCTGCTGACGAGCGCCATGCAGTTGAGCTGATGGCTGAGCGGGCTACCGCTGAGGCAGCCGACAAGTACCTGGCTTCCGTGTGCCTCTCCGTGTCACTGAGCTCCCCACGGCCGTACGAGCAGGCTGACGCCGAGGTGCAGGCCAAGCACCAGCAGGCCGAGCGCCTCGTCTCATCGCTGAGCGGCTCCTCACGGCACTCACCCACGGCACACGCCTCGCTTGTCAGCTCCGAGCGGTCGTCCGATGGCAGCGGCTCACCGACGGCGTCTGCTGCACCTGCCACAGCTGACAGAGACGACGACGGCGCCGCCACTGCCCCCGAGAGGGCGCAGAGCCGTTTACACGCGCCCTGCAGGAGTCTGGGCTGCCCTTTGTCCCAGACGCCAACCTGTGAGGCTCTGGTGTGCTCGGCCAGGGGGGCCAGGGCATGGCGATTGGGTGCAGCATGCAGCAGCAGGATGGCACCGAGCTGCCCCTGGTCTTCAAGTGCGGGTGGTTCTCGAACTGTCCCGCGGACAAGAACACGGAGCGCACGAGGGACCTGCTGTGCGAGGCGCTCATGATGCGCGATGTCGAGTGCCGCGGCGGGCTGCCCGGCGTGCCCCGCACCGTGCTGCGCGCGCTGGGCCTTGTCAAGAGCAGCAAGCCTGGCACAGGGTACCCTGTTGTGTGGGTGGACGAGGAGGGCCGCCAGCAGATCCGCAGGCTACTCGGCTTCCTCACAGAGCGCATGTCGTGCGACATGAGCGTGCTGCTCACGGAGAGGTGTGTGGGCTGTGTGTGCTGTGTGTGCTGTGTGTGCTGTTTTCTGTTTTCTGTTGTGCTGCGTGCTGTGTGCTGGGTCGTGGGCGTCGTGGGTTCTAGGTTCTGGGTGCGATCCGCTGTTTGCTGGGTGCACGCGCAAGAGAGAGGCCCACTGCCTCCGCACCTTGCCTGCTGATAGCTGCTGCTGCTGCTGCCACTGCTGACACGCCCGCCCGCACCCGCCCTGCCGCACCGCACTGCGCCCAGGCCCTCGAGCTTCCCCGCGCCCGAGATGCTGCCGCTGATGCGCGACTACGCGGCAGGCATCACCAGCATGCACGCCATTGGAATCGCGCACAACGACGGGAAGCTCCAGAACCTGCTCGTCGAGCTCGACGCAAGCGGCAGGCCGGTAGGCCTCAAGGTGGGCCCGCAACCTTGTAAACCTGAGTATGGGGGGATGTCAGTCGGTCGGTCGGTCGGTCGGTCGGTCGGTCGGTCGGTCGGTCGGTCGGTCGGTCGGTCGGTCAGCAACGGATGTCACAAACACGGTCGGTCGGTCGGTCGGTCGATCGGTCAGTCAGTGAGTCACACAGTCAGCAACGAATGTCGCAAAAAGGCAGGGATACCTCACTCAAGGCGTATAATGCCGTGCTCGGCATTATGCACGCAGCGCCCGAGCATTTAACTGGGATGGCTGGCTACTGGTGATAGGCCCCCCCCACTATGTAGGGGCGTGGCATACCGCCCCCGCGCACAGAAGTGCCAACCTAGGCCATGCGCCGGGGCTGGGCTCGCCCGTGATCCAACTTGGCAGCTGCACGCTGGAGTGTGTTCCTGTCGCAGGACTTTCCCTGGCAGTTAAGGAGGTGTGCAGCGATGTAGGTGCCATGTGGTGGGCAGCAACGGCCGCCAACATTTTGATATCCCCTTATAATTCCTCCTCGGGGGGGAGGCTTGTGGTGCGGTCGCTGCTGCCCTGCGCCAGCGCCTGCCTGAAGGTCTGGCTTGGAGGCATGCGCACCTGACCTCATAGCTCACTCCCATCACCGCCCTGCTGAATCACTGCACTTTTCAGGTCGCCGACCTGGGCGTGGCGATGGACGTGGGCACCGAGGTCAGCAGTGTGGGCTCATGCAACTACACGTCACCCGAGATTGTGGTCGCGAGGGACTCCAGGACCAAGGTGGGGCGCGTGTGATGGACCCGAGCGGTGGTGGTGCCGGTGATTTTGTTTTCAGTTTTTTTGTTATTTTCTTGGAGCCGACGCGTGGGCCGCTGCCTTGGCATTGACCGTTGGCCATCAAATATGGTAATTGTCAAGCTCTTGACAAGCTCTATCTGATGGGACTGTCAGACCATCATGCAACTTGTTTGGTTGAGCTCTATCTGATGGGGTCGTCAGAAGCCAGATGGTTCCCAATGGCTTCTAGGACCCCAAAACAAAATGACTGGGTGCGCACCTTGCCGCCCGATTTCACCTCACTTTGTTTGTGATAGGAGGAGGCGGGGGAAATTAGCACAGGGGCACATTCGCACATTTTGCTACTTGGGAACTGATTCCTGCTGCCTGGCTGTGTGCCCGGCGCCCCCCTTCTGGAGTGAAGCTGGGCATATGTTAGGGAACCCAAGGCCCGGGGGGCGGGCTGGGCGGGGCAGCCTAGACTCGTAGTGATGAGCCCTTGTGCCTTCCCTGCTCACTGACGAGCAGCCTTGGTGGCATCTGTGCTTGAGGGCTGCGACCCACTGGGCTGTGACCAGTGTCCCCTGGGAAGGATTTTAGTTAGTAGTAATTTCCCACTGCACTGCCAGGCGGGGACCGTTCCAGTCAGCGCCAGTTTTCTTTGTCGGCTTGACTGGCCACAAGGCCACTACTGTGACCCTGAGGAAGGTCCTTTTCTATATGCTCCTTGCCAGACATGTCTCTCAGAGACCGCTGTTTGGGGTAGTCTAGCCGGCGGGAGCGGTAGTCTATTGGCCGGGAGCCGGCGGTGCTCTAGTACACTCAAGTGGGCTGGAGTATCGGCGGGTGATCTCTAGTAGAAGAGTAGCCTGCTTAGCTGGAAACCCCGTGTTACTTGTTACTTGTTACTTGTAGTAATTTCCCGGCTCGAGCAACTTTGACCGCGCATACCAGGCGCAAGGCATAGCGGGTATTCACGCAACGCATGCCGTTGTGCTCCTCTCGCCGAGAGCTTTCCCACGCATCCCTCCGCGCCCCCTCCCACTTAATGCGGGGTGGTTTTCTGGGAAATGGGAAATCCGGCCCCGAGCGGTATACGGCTTGCAGGGGGATCACTGGCTGTGACCCACTCTCTAACGATGCACGCACGCGCCACCTCAACGCCAACCGCAGGTAGAGACTCCGGGCGACGTGTAAGCGATGGGCCAGGTACTGCTGGAGATGTGGACGGCAGGGACCTCGGTCTTTGGCATGGGCGGCCACCAGGACGCGTCGCTCTTCAAGTGGCTCTTTGACCCCGACGTCCATGTGTACGTCCTTGAGCACATCGACGGCATCATGACGTGGGCGCTCGCGCAGCTGCCCGGGGAGCTGCCGATGCTCGTCCACCGCTGCCTGTTGCTCGACCCCGCGCAGCGCCCGGCCGCGCGCGAGGTGCTGGGGGAGCTCAAACGGCTGGTGGCCATGCAGTCGCAGCGCAGCAGCAGGCACAGCCACAGCTGGCGGTAGCCAGCCCACTGTGGCAGGAGCGCGAGCGGCTGGTGGCCCTGCAGTTGCAGCCGCAGCAGCAGGTGCAGGCGCAGCCGGCGGCAGCAAGCCCGCTGTGGCAGGAGCGTGAGCGGCGGGGTCAGATGGTGCAGCTGCACCACGAGGCGCACGCGAGGGCGATGGCCACGGCGCTGGCACAGCGCAGCGGGCGGGGGGCAGGGCGAGGCGCGAGTGCCAGCCAGTGGCGTGGCAGCCAGGGAGGCAGCGCCACATGCGCCCCCACGCAGCCGCGCCTCAGCCGCGCCTCCGCGGTCGCCCCTGGGGTCGCACGCGCGCGCACGTCGGTCTCCTTTTCGTGACGCGCACCAACTCCCGCTCGCACCTGAGGACCAGCGGTGGCAGCGGCCGAGAAGGAGGAAGAGAAAGAGCGGCTGCGCTCCGCAGTTTTGTTGGCGGCGGCGGCCGAGGAGCCGGAGGAGCCTGAGGAGGAGAGGAAGCGGCAGGCGGACTGCCAGAAGTGGCTGGTGCCGCGGGAGGGGGCCCTGTCGTAGGGCACAGGCGCGCTGCGGCGGGGGAGCAGCAGAGCCTGGGGGCAGGCGGAGGAGCTGCTGGTGATCTGCTGCGGCAGCCATGTTGCGGAGGAGGGTGCAGAAGGCGGGGGCATATGAGGGCAGGCACTGTAGTCAAACAATTGCAGCATTGCAGCACTGAAGCGTTGAAGCATTGAAGCATTGAAGCAGCATTGAAACATTGAAGCATTGAAGCATTGAAGCAGCAAGCCATAAATCATGCATAGGACCCTGCATAGGGCGCGATTAGTAAGAGCTCCTTGGCCACTTGAGCTGCGGGCCTTGCCTAGCTAGTAGGCGAGAGAGCACACGCAGGGAACCCATCTAGTCTGAGTCGCAAGATCGGCCAGAGTTGTAATCACTGAGTCCCAGGCTCCGCTCTTCCTAGCAGCAATGCTCTGAGCATCAGCCCTTCCGGACCCTTCTGCTGCTCCTTAAAATGCACTTCATGTTGCCCTCCTCCAGAGAAGGCCTGGTCCACTTCAGCTCAACACTTGCCGCCAGGTATGCAGAAGGCGTCAGCAAGTGCGC
This sequence comes from Chlamydomonas sp. UWO 241, assembly GCA_016618255.1. NCBI lineage: Eukaryota > Viridiplantae > Chlorophyta > Chlorophyceae > Chlamydomonadales > Chlamydomonadaceae > Chlamydomonas > Chlamydomonas priscui. The sequence continues at coordinate 68,912 of VFSX01000395.1, read as the reverse complement.
ATGGCCACCAGGGCCACGCTCAGAACACGGCGCGATTGCTTGGGGTGCACGCAGTGAAGTCCACGATGCAGGCGCTTGCCCGCAGGGGTAGCCGGGGTAGTGGCCGTGGATAAGGGCAGAGCGACGGGGCAGGCCGCGACGCACTCAAGAGGTGCGCCTGCCGGTGGTCACCGCGCCCTCTCTCTCACACAGCCAGTCGGGCGGGGAGACGGGGCCACAGGTACCTAGGGTCAAACGCGGGCGGTAGAGCTACTCTTACACAACAGTTTTCCAGATTCTTCTCTCTATCCATTGTGGTGGAACCCTCTTGAGAGCGTGCAACCGCACCACGGCCCATCCCGTCAAGCAATGATGATGGATGTGACAGTCTGTGTGACACCAGTATGTGTGTATTAGACCTGTGTCGGCGCTAGCGCCCGACACCTAAACTCAGTTTCAGGCTGAAACTGGCTGGCTGCCTGGTAGGGGTGAGTAAACCCCCACGTGCGCACACGCCCTGGACCTTGTCAGGGGCACAAGGCCCCCAGCTCCACCCTATACCACCCAGGTAGTGAGAGCAACGCATTCCTCTGGGGGGGAACGTGTGCACCTAGAATTTATACAATGTGACTGCGCAGGCCGCAGGTGTGCCTTATGCTAGTTCCCGCCGCCGCCTTGCTCCACCGCCGTGCTCCGTATTGCTACAATACACAGCTCCTGTATGTGCGCGCGCGTGTCACGGCGCTTCGTCGACCCCCTCGACCTTGGGGCCAGCGTTCCAGCTGCCGTGCGTGGCGCCCGCCTGCGTCGCGCAGCTGCCGTCGTTCTACTGCTGGTACATCGCGGTTACGATGTTTCCCAGCTCCTGCTTCTTGTGCTCGAGCTCTTCTGGCCCCGCCATCTGGTTGGCGTCGAGCCACTGCAGCGTCTCGTCAATCGCCGTGGTGACCCTGGCCCTCTTGCGGGACAGCTGGTCCGCGTAGCTCTTGAGGCTGTTGCGTGCGACCATGCGCTCGATCTCCGTCTTTGAGAGGCGCCCGACCTCGTTAGTGATCATGATCTTCTGCTTGACTCCCGTCAACTTATCCTCCGCCGAAAGGTTGAGGATGCCGTTGCCGTCGATGTCAAACGCGACGTTGATCTGGGGCACGCCGCGCGGCGCGGGCGGGATGCCGGTCAGCTCGAACTTGCTGAGCAGGTAGTTGTCCTTTGTGTGCGCGCGCTCGCCCTCGAAGACCTTTATGAGGACGCTGGTCTGGTTGTCGGCACAGTTCATCAGAGCCTCGGTTGAGAACATTCGCTCCTTCTTGGTGGGGATTGTCGCGTTGCGGTGGATGAGGGTGGTCATCACGCCGCCGGCGGTCTCGAGGCCGAGCGACAGCGGGGTCACGTCGAGCAGGAGCAGGTCCTGCACCTTCTTGCTGCCCGTGCCAGTGAGGATGGCGGCCTGCACAGCCGCGCCGTACGCAATGGCCTCATCGGGGTTGATGGACTTGTTGAGCTCACGGCCGTTGAAGAAGTCGGACAGCAGGGACTGCACCTTGGGGATGCGCGTGGAGCCGCCGACGAGCACGATGTCGTGCACCTGGGCCTTGCCCATCTTGGAGTCCTTGAGGCACATCTCCGCAGATGCCATGCACTTGCGGAACATGTCCATGTTGAGCTCCTCGAAGCGCGCGCGCGTGAGTGTTGTCATGAAGTCGATGCCATCAGCCAGGGAGTCAATCTCGAGCGTCGTCTGCGCGGTCGATGACAGCGTGCGCTTGGTCTTCTCGCACGCAGTGCGCAGGCGGTGCAGCGACCTCGGGTTGGAGCTGATGTCCTTGCCGTGATCGCGCTTGAACTCGGCCACAAGGTGCGTGACGAGCCTGTTGTCAAAGTCCACCCCACCCAGGTGCGTGTCTCCGGCGGTCGTCACGACCTCGAAGATGCCCCTCTTGATCGACAGCAGCAACACGCTGCACGAGCCGCCGCCCAGGTTGAAGATGAGCACGTTGCGCTTGCCGGTGCTAGCGTTCATCTTGTCGAGGCCGTACGCGAATGCTGCAGCAGACGGCTCGTCGATGACGCGCAGCACGTCGATGCCTGCGATGGCGCCAGCGTCCCTGGTCGCCTGGCGCTGCACTTCGTGGAAGTAGGCGGGAACGGTGATGACTGCCTGCCTTGCGCACGTGCAGCCCCAGGTATGCCTCGGCCGTTTCCTTCATCTTCACCAGCATCATCGATGAAATCTCCTCGGTCACAAACGTCTTGGGCTTGCCCTTGTACTGCACCTCGATGAGAAGCTTGTTGCCCTCCATCGGCTTGATCTTGAACGGGTAGTGGCCGATGTCGTGCTGGACGGCGGGGTTGCTGAACGAGCGCCCGATGAGGCGCTTGGCGTCAAACACAGTGTTGGATGGGTTCATCGCCACCTGTGCACGGGGGGGGGGGGGGGGCAACAGGCAGGGGGGGGGTGAGTGTCGAGCGCTGGGGAGGCGCTGCGGCGTGCCGTGACATGCAGGCCCGGGGCGCGATGCATGGGACACGGCTCTCTCTGTGCGCGTACCTGGCTCTTGGCAGCATCCCCGACGAGGCGCTTGGTGTCAGTGAACGCCACACACGAGGGGGTGGTGCGGCTGTCCTGGTCATTCGCGATGACCTTGATGCGGTTGTTCTGCCACACGGCTACGCAGCTGCACGCGTGCAACCCGGAGGAGGGGAGGAGGATCAGTGCCCAAGGCAGAGGTAGTGGCTGTTGTATGCGCGCGTGTGTGTGTGTGTGTGTACGTATGTGCGTGTGTGTATGTGCGTGCATGTGTGCGTGCGTGCGTGCATGCGCGTGTGCATGCATGTCTATCGTGTGTGTGTGTGTGTGTGTGTGTGTGTGTGTGGTGTGTGTGTGTGTGTGTGTGTGTGTGCGTGCATGTCTACCACGCGTGTGTGTGCGTGTGCATGTCCATCGTGCGCGTGTCCGTGTATGCGTGTGTGTGCCCCACACAGCGCTGCCATGGTCCCATCTCGGGAGATGGGGCTCAGGGGGGCATATGAGCAGTCAACCAGGCAAGGCGTCGTCTGCAGGGTCTGCTCCGGTCTCACCTGTTGGTCGTGCCCAGGTCGATCCCGATGGCGGGGGCGTTCAGGTCCAGGCATGGCAAGCTCTCGCGTTCTTGTTGCGACTCTTGCTTGGAACTGGATGCTGCGTGCCTGTGTGTGTCGCAATGCGCGTGGCTATGACGCACGACGCACGACGCAAAGCCCTAGGCCCCCACACTTCAGAAATCAAAGAGTGGCACCCAAGAGTGGCACCCTACGCAACCTGCCAGCAACCCTAGGCAACCCTAGGCAACCAGCCCTAGTCATCAGCCACCAGTCGTGATTGCTGGCGCCGCGCCACCATGCGTTTGACATGGTGGAAACCAAAAGCACCCACGCGTGACGCCCAACTGCAAGGGGCATGCACTGGGTGCTTTGGCGCCGTTGAGCAGCAGCGCCCCCCTTGTTGAAACGCCAGGAATATCCACTCGCACGCCTCCAAATGACGCCTACCACACAGCCCCCAAATGCTGTGTCCGACCCGGTGCAGTGAACAGTTTTTACATCGCATCGCTGCTGGAACCCTCTGCACCCTGGTCCAGAGCACACATGTGCATGCATGCACACGCACACACACAGGCCAGTGGTGTCATTAAGGAAACCGAGAATTCCCTGTTTGCCCCCGCAACATTGGAGGGGACATGCCGACTTGCCCCAGGAGGCGTTTTTTCCCCGGAAAAGTGTGAAAAATGCCGATTTTAACTGCGCTAGCTGGGCGTCCTCGCTGGCTTTGGCTCCACTGCGACGTGGCCTACCACATTCAAAACGCCTGAGGTGGCGCCTCAGGCGTCCCAGTCCATGGCGCGGAGCAGGCGGCACCTCAGGCGCTCAGACCGCCTGAGGCGCACCCCTGATCGCCTCGGGCGTCGCCTCAGGCGTTATCCAAACCGCCTCAGGTGCCACCCCGACCGCCTCAGGCACCCACCACCGCCTGAGGCACACCCCGGACCATCTCAGACGCTACGACCGCATTCCATGGCGTGATCAGACGTTGGGATTTTGGTAGGGACATGCCACGTGGCGCAGCAGGAGCTGCAGGGGCTCACCGCGGGAGCGCAGCACGGGAGAAACTTGGATCGATGTATTCCCGAACAGCAAAGACCGCAGCAAACGTATTTCGAGAACCACAATTTCACAATTTTGGTGAGATGCACCGTGAGATGCACCATAGAGCTGCTGCATCCGCGGATGGGTGGTCGAGCAGCAGGCACATGGCGTCCTTATCTCCATGGAGCCCCATGAGGGCGCTCCACCGGTCTCATCACCGATCATGGCCATGCCTGGGTCAGCACTCAGGTGGCCTCCAAAGCGGCCACATCGCCGCTGCCAGCTGCGACCCAGAAAGACTGGCAGCTGTCGGCGCGCTCCTCTTGCTCGGCCGCTCGCTTCCTCGATCTCGTCGCCATCTCCACGCATGTGTGTTGAGGTTCCAGGAATCGCTTTGTCACATAGGGCACGGCTAGGCATCTCCCTCTGCACCTCCAACCGGCTTTCACAATAGCTGACTCTGACAATTTCACACTTTCAAGATCCACACAAAAACTTGAAGTATGCACAGGCTGGACGCCGTGGTACTAGTCTCGAAAGCATAGGATGGCCGACCCACCTCCAGCCTCCACCTCCACTCAAGAGAAGGTGGTCGTAGATGGCGAAGAGCGTCGAAAAAAAGAGCTGCGCCAGGCTGGAGCAGATTACTTGGAAGCGGCTCTGGCGAGCGCTACCAAGGGCGAGGACCCTTTGCGGTTTGAGGATCGCATTCGCAAGGAGCGCAAGGCCAAGAAGGCGCGAGCGGACGATCCCGAGTTTGTAGCGTTTGGTGACTTTTTGAAGAACTGGCTGGTGTACGTCTACATCGCGCTATACATCGCGTGCCAGGCTTCAAGCTACGTGCTGGTCAAGGTGGGATGGGGGACGCCCATGCACACACACACGGCCACGCGCGTCTCTTGCATGCTCTCCATGCACGCACATGGCGAATGCATGCATGTGCGAATGCCGCAGCCCCGCCATGGCACCGCCATGGCACCGCCCAAGCCCCCCCTTCCCCCCTCCCCCGTGCGACATCACCCCTGTGCGCGCCGCTGCTGCTCCCGCAGATGTCGTTCCACTACATGCAGACGCCTGCGGTGCTTGCGTTCCTGCACATGCTGGCTGGCGCTGGGGCGGTCGCGCTCGGCTGCCGGGTCGGCGTGTTCGAGGTGAGGGGCAGCTACTGGGCGTGCCAGCAGGCGTGCTGGTGGCGAGCAAACAGTTGCCAGGGCATCCCTTCCAGTGGTTGGGGGGAGGGCCTTCTGGTCCCATACTGGTTTTATACCTCGGGCCCGCCCTCCGGCCACTGGAGGGGTTGGGTGTGGAGCCTGCATTGTGGTGCTGCTTGCTTGGCGCCCGCCACTACGTGGTTGGCGCTACCGTGGGCTACTTTTGTAGCTTGACCTTTTTGGTGGGCCTTGTGCCTGCTCTCTTAAGTCCCGCTGGAGCTTTGGAACCGAACGTGTGACCGCCGGCAGTGGATTGTAAAACTCTCATCATCATCCCTTGTGATCTGTTGGTGCCCTCGATGTGCACAATTCAACGAGGAGAGGACGGAGGCGGCCACGCCGCAGCTGGGCCGCCTGCCAGCAGGCACGCGTGTCAGCGTGTCGGCATAACCCATGCAGGCGTACCGCGTGTGTGTGCAGGCGTGCCCGTGTGCCCAGGCATGCGTGTGCGTGCAGGCCCAGACAGACCCAGGCAGGCGGGCAGACGCACGCACGCGTGTGCACAGACAGGCGTGTGCACAAGCAGGCGTTTGCACAGTGCCCAGGCAGGCGTGTGCACTGGCAGGCATGTGCACAGTCCCAGGCAGTCCCAGGCGTGCCCAGGAAGCCAGGTCGCGTGTCCACTCCCCCGTGACGACGCGTGCACGCCCCCCCCCTGTGCCCTCCTCTTGACCCTCTCTGCCTCCTCGTCTCGTCCCGTTGTCCCCCCGTCACTGTCCCTCTGTCGGATCCAAGGTAACGTGTTCCACGCCCCTCCACCACCACCAGTTGTAAGTTAGCAGGAGCTAGTTTTCCCAAGCGCAACACAAGCTGGACTGCCCCCCTCCGCTGCCCCCCACAGACGCTGGGCATCGTCGGGCTGCGTGGCTCGTCGAACGACACGTTGCACGTTAGGACCTAGGGGTCCCAGCTGCGCAGGCTGAAATCCCATCCACCACCACGACACACACACAACAATGTGTCCCCCCTCCCCTCCCACTTCCCTCCCCCCCTCCCCCTCCCCTCCCCTGCATCTCCCACCCACGCTGCAGCTGAGCATGGTCAGGCTGCGCGGCTTGTCAAGTCACAAGTTACACACGTTAAGAGCTAGGGGGTTTCCAGCGAAGCAGACTTGCATATTTTCCACCACCACACCCACAAAAACGGTGCTGCCCCCCCCCCCCTCCCCCACAGACGCTGCAGCTGAGCATGGTCGGGCTGCGCGGCTCGTCGGTGCGCATCGTTCTGTACGCGACCCAGCTTCTGTGCACCTTCTCCGCGCTCCACCACAACAGCTTGAACGTGGGTGACAAGCTGGCTGGGGCACGGGGCGTGTGTCTGTGTGTGTGCGGGGGGGGGCTTCACCACAACAGCCTGAACGTGGTTTGCGTACTGGCGGGGCGCGGGTGCGGTGGCGTGTGTGTATGAGGGGGGGGGGGCGTCGAGGGATGCTGATGAGTTGACAATCCAAGTTTTAATCCAATGCTGTGCGCGACCCAGCTTCTGTGCACCTTCTCCGCGCTCCACCACAGCAGCTTGAACGTGAGTTTACGCGCTGGCTGGGGCAAAGGGGCGTGCGTGTGTGTGTGGTGGGGAAATAATGGGTTGCAATGCAACGCTGTACGCGACCCCGCTTCTGTGCACCTTCTCCGCGCTCCACCACAACAGCTTGAACGTGGGTGACAGGCTGGCTGGGGCGTGTGTGTTGGGGAAGGGGGTGGGATGGGGGCAGGGCGTTGAGGGATGATGAGTTTGCAATCCAATGCTGTACGCGACCCAGCTTCTGTGCATGTTCTCTATACTCCGCCACAACAGCTTGAACGTGGGTTTACGCCCTGGCTGGGGCATGGGTGGGTGGGTGGGTGGATGGGTGGGGACCGCGTGTGTGTGCGGGGGGGGGAGGGGCACTCCACCACTACAGCATGAACTTGGGCGACTGCTGGCTGGGGCACGGGAGCGTGCGTGTGCGTGCGGTGGGGGAATACTTAGTTTGCAATCCTACGCTGCACGCGACCCAGCTGCTGTGCACGTTCTCCGCGCTCCAACACAGCAGCTTGAACGTGGGTGGCAAACTGGCTGGGGCGTGTGTATGCGTGTGTGTGTGTGTGTGGCAGGGCGTCGAGGGATAATGAGTCTACAATCCAATCCTGTACGCGACCCAGCCTCTGTACATGTTCTCTGCGCTCCACCACAACAGCGTGAACATGGATCCACGACACGCGCGCGCAGGTTGCGCTCGTGTGGACGACAGCCGGCAGTGTCGCGATCGAGCGAACCCCAAAACCCGAACCTCTCAAGCTGCATCCCTCATCCCTGTATCCATGACACGCGCCCCTGGTAGGCTGGCGCGCTGCGTGGCCGTGCGGGCTCTCTTAGTAGAGCTCCCCTAGACGTGTAGTCTAGGCCTTAACTCACGCCCCGGGGTCCTCCGGGCGCGTACGTGTAAAACCTGTAAAACCATGACACGCGCGCGCAGGTCGACTGCTCGTGTGGACGACAGCCGGCGCAGCGTCGCGAACCCCAAAACCTGAGCCCTAATACCTAAACCCTAAACCTCAACTCAATGTCATTGATTCACCCTGTCTCCATGACACGCGCGCGCAGGTGGACTGCTTGTGTGGACGACAGCCGGCGCAGCGTCGCGATCGACAAACCCAAAAACATAAACCCTTATCCCATCACCTTCATCCCTCAACCCCGATCCCTAAACCCTAAACCCGAATCACATTGATTTACCCTATAATCACCACACGCGATCGAGTGAACTCCCAAAACCCAAATCCCTCAATCTGCATCCCTCAACCCTGTATCCACGACACGCGCGCGCAGGTGGACTGCTCGTGTGGACAACAGCCGGGGCATTGTCACGGTCGAGTGAACTCCCAAACCTGAGCCCTAACCCCTTAACCCTTAGCCTCAATCCTGCCTCAATCCCATTGATTAACCCTGTATCCATGACACGCGCGCGCAGGTTGTGCTCGTGTGGACGACAGCCGGCAGATCGAGCGAACCCCAAAACCCGAATCCTAATCCCTTCAGCGTTTAGAAACCAAAACCTCTTGAGGGCCCTTAACCCTGTATCCACGCACGACATGCACGTGCAGGTTGTGCTCGTGTGGACGACAGCCGGCAGCGTCGCGATCGAGTCAGCGGTCAACTCAGCGCTCGGAGGGCGCCCGCTGTCTCCACAGGCGACCACGGCGCTGGCCGTTTCGTTTGGCGCGGGAGGTGGGATGGCGCGCGTTCAGGAACCCGAGAAATACAAGCGGGGGACAGGGAAGGGAGGGGGGAGGGAGGGTGCGATGGGGAAGAGACTGGGGGCAGTCAGATGCAGCGCTCGGGGGGCGCCCGTTGTCGCCGCCGGCGACCACAGCGCTGGCAGTGTCGTTTCTGGCGGGAGGTGGGCTGGCACGAGAAATACAAGGAGCGGAGAGGGGGGGGGGAGACTCTGGGGCAGTCAACGCGCCGGAGGGCTGTCTGAGCAGTCGATCTCAGCGCTGGCCGCTTCGTTTGGCGCGGGAAAGGGGGGTGGCACGAGGA
>VFSX01000395.1:45000-60007 GCA_016618255.1 Chlamydomonas sp. UWO 241 | reverse complement strand
GAAGGAGAGATGCGGGGGCAGTCAGCGTGCTGATGAAAACACTTTACACCCTAAACGGGATCTCAGAGCAGGCGGCCGGCGCGGGGGGGCGTGAGTTTGGCGCGAGAGTTGGGCTAGCTCGCGCACACACACCCCTCCAAAGCCTCCCCCTCTCCTCCCCCCATCCACACACACCTCCCCCTGAGCCCTCTTGAACCTTGACCTCTTGAATGCAAGTGACAGCGTGGCAGCGCTCACAGCCGCCGGGGCACTGCTCTGATGGCGCTCTGATGATGATCTGATGAATGCTCGGCTTGCAGAGGAAGGGGAGGGGGAGGCGGCGGAAGGGGTTCTTGGTGGGGAGCAGCACTCACCTCCCGAGGCACTGCTCTGATGATGCTCTGATGATGCTCTGATGATGATCTGAGAGGTACTGCTCTCATTATTGCTTGCTCTGCTTGGTCTATATCCGCGCACACGCAGTGCTCGAGCTGGTGTTCGACTCTGACAAGGTCGCGGTCGGGCTGCTCATGCTGCTGCTGTTCAGCGTCAGCAAGGTGCATGCGTGTGTGTGTGCGTGCGTGTGTGTGTGTGTGTGTGTGTGTGTGTGTGCTTGTTCAGCGTATGCAAGGCGCGCGTGTGTGTGTGTGTGTGTGTGTGCATGTGCGTGTGTGTGCGTGTGCGCATGTGTGGGTGGGTGGGTGCGTGCGTGCGAGCGGCCGCTCTCTGTGCGCACACACTGGTGGCAGACTCGCCACACGCCTGATGCCGTCAGGCCCCCACTCTCTCACACACACACACACACACCGCCTGCGATCAAGTCCCCGACCTTACCCACCTACTCTCTCATAGGCTGCCGAGAGCGTGTGGCGCCACATGTGCACCGCCTGCTGCCGCCAAGCAGCGCCCCCCCTCACACACACACACACTCACACACACGCCACACACTCCCCCCCAGGCTGCCGAGAGCGCGTGGCGCCACATGTGCACCGCCTGCTGCCGCCAATCACCCCCCACGCACACACACGCACACACACGCACACACACACACACACACGCGCGCACACACGCACTCTCACTCACACGCACACATGCACACACACACACAGGCTGCCGAGAGTGTTGCGCCACAGGCGTGCCGCCTGCTGCCGCCAATCATCATCCCCTCTCACACACACACACATGCACACACACGCGCACACACACACACACACACAGGCTGCCGAGAGTGTATGGCGCCACATGCGCACCGACGCGACGCTCGGCGGACGCATCATAGACGACCAACTGCTGTCGCGAATCGAGCGGCTGGTGGATGACGAGGCGCAGCTGGGGGGCGCGACGCTCGCGCTGATGCAGGTGTGTGGGTGTGTGCGTGTGTGTGTGTGTGTGCATGGAGGGGGGGCGAGCGGCTGGTCGATGACGAGGCGCAGCTCGGGGGTGCGACGCTCGCGCTGATGCAGGGGGGTGTGTGTGTGTGCGTGTGTGTGTGTGTGTGTGTGTGCGTGTGTGTGGAAGGTGAGGGGGGGTTAACGAGGCGCTGATGCAGGTGTGGGTTCTGGATCTAGGAATCAGGTGAAGGGTCTAGGGTTCAAGTGAAAGGTCTAGGGTCTAATGGGTCTTACAGGGGGGGGGGGGTGCAAGCCGGGTTAAAGCCGGTCGACGTGCAGCTGCTGCTGCTGCTGCTGCCGCTCCTGCTGCTGCTGTTGGCGGTGCTGCAGCTGCTGCCGCCGCTCCTGCTGCTGCTGCTGTTGCCGCTGCTGCGGCTGCCGCAGGTGCTCGAGGCTCAGACTGTGTGCAAGCCGCCAAGGACTCTCTCTCTCTCCCTCTCTCTCTTTCTCTCTTGTCTTTGTTCTCTCTCCCTCTATCTCTCTCTCTCTCTTTTTCTCCCTCTGTCTCTCTCTTCCTCCCTCCTTCTTTTTCTCTCCCTTTCTCTCTCTCTCTCTTTCTCTCTCTTCTCTGCCCTTTTTCTTTCTCTCTCTCTCTCTCTCTCTCTCTCTCTCTCTCTCTCTCTCTCTCTCCTCTCCTCGCACACACGCACACCCCTTATGTGCGCGTGCAGAACCTGGTGCCGGCGGTGCCGGTGCTGCTACTCGGCTTCGTGGCTCTCGAGGGCGAGGAGCTTGTCACACATGAGCTGTCGGTGCCGGGCGTCAAGGTGTGTGTGTGTGTGTGTGTGTGTACCGTAGTACCGCTTTGCCTTGCCGATTAAATAATTCTAAGGACGTGCCGGCAAGGCCGTTTTCTTTAAACATTGCCGAAAAAGTCGAAAACACACCAAAAGTGACGTCAAAACGGGGAAAAACAAAACAACGCGGCAAGGCACCCAAATTCTAAACAATTACCCCCCCTGTATAAAATTGGCGGCAAGGCAAAGCGGTACTACGGTATGTGCGCGCACACGTTGGACTGGGTTATTCTCACTTAGCGTCCCCCTGCCCCCCTCCCCCCCAAAAGTCACCCCCACCACCACCACACGCACACGCACGCTGCCCCACAGGTAATGCTGCTCGCGTGCGTTACGTACGCGGCCGCGACATGCTGCCAGCTGCTGCTCGCCACACACAGACACACACACACACGCACACGCACACGCTGCCCATGCGCAGGTGATGCTGCTTGCTTGCGTTGAGTACGCCGCCGCCACGTGCTGCCAAGTGCGTCTTGACACACACACACACACACACACACACACACACACACACACACGCGCGCGCACGCTGCCCCTGCTCAGGTGATGCTGCTCGCGTGTGTTGCGTACGCGGCCGCGACGTGCTGCCAGCTGCTGCTCGACACACACACACACACACACACGCTGCCCCACAGGTCATGCTGCTCGCGTGCATTGCGTGCGCGGCCGCCAGGTGCTGCCCACCTCCTCCCCGCCACACACACACACACACACGCACACACGCGCGCTGCCCCACAGGTCATGCTGCTTGCGTGTGTTGCGTACACGGCCGCGACGTGCTGCCAGCTGCTGCTCAACACACACACTCACACACACGCACACACACACACGCTGCCCCTGCTCAGGTGATGCTACTCGCGTGCGTTGCATACGTGGCCACCATGTGTGACCAGCTGCTGCTCGACACACACACGCACGCACACACACACGCTGGCCCTGCTCAGGTGATGCTGCTCGCGTGCGTCGCATACGCTGCCGCCACGTGCTGCCAGCTGCTGCTCGACGACCAGCAGCTGCGCCCGTCGACCAAGCTGTTTGTGCGCGGCGGCGCGCTGCTCGGGGCGGTCGTCATGTTTGCGGCGGAGGCGTGGGCGGCAGTGGGCGCAGGTGCGTGCGCATCTGTTGCGTTTTGTTCCTCTGGCAAGGCTCCTACTAGTCTCCTTGTAGGCCCATACTAGCTAGGCTCCTGCTAGGCCCCTTCTAGGCTCCTGATAGACTCCTACTGCCCTTTAAATGATATGGGCCCATACGAGTCGCATGCTCGGGGCGGTGCTCATGTTTGCGACAGAAGCATGGACGGCAGTGGGCGCTGGTGCGTTTAGCTGTCTGAGGCTCCTACTGGGATCCCAGCCCCCCCCCCCCCACACACACACTACCCCCGCACATCATCTGCACCCCTGTGATACGGCTCGCATGATGCGAGTCGCGTGTTTGCGGCAGGGGCGCGGGGCGCCGTGGTTGCACGTGCGCCTTTTTGTTTTTGCTGTGGCCCTCGCTGCAGTATTCACACACACACACACACACAAACACACACACACGCACCGTAACACGTCGCCCCCTCCCTCCTACCCTACTCGGCGCCTTTGTTTCTGTTTTGTTGAGCCCCCCCCCCTGCACTATTCACACACACAAACACGCCCTCACACGCACGCATGCACGCACGCACCGCAACACGCCGCCCCCTCCCTCCTACCCCACCCGGGCGCCTTCTGCAGGCGCGCTGGTGCTGACGCTCACGTCGGTCGGCGCCTCGCTGTTTGTTATTCAGCGCGCGTCAGCGGCGAGCCAGCCAGTGGGCGACAGCGGAGGCGGGGCGTTGCGGCCAGAGGGCATGGCGTGACACGAATGCTGCCACGCTAGCGCTGTGCTGCCACGCTTGCTGAGAGACAGGGGTGGCTTGCGGGGCAGGCAGCCCAGTGACCGTGTGTATGCTGTTAATCACAGCTTCACAACGACAACAACAACAACAACGCTGCGCTGTCACACTAAGTAAGGCTCGTAGTTGTTTGTGTCAGTTACATGGCAGGTCACAGTCAACAGTTTCCGTCGGGTCAGTTGTCGCCACTACAGGCAGGTGCCGCGAGCGACGAGGCGGGGGTGTCAGAACGTACCAAGCGGTAAGCATGCGCACTTGGTGCAGCAACCTGCCAGTTCCACAGTTAGCCACTCCTCTCCTTGAATTGTCAGATGGTCAGGCACCCGCGGACAAAAAAACTCCCGCCCCCCCACCCACCCCTCCCCCATCTCACCCAATGAGCACCCCTCACCCAAACGCCCACACACTGGTCGTGTGTGTGGTGCCGCAGCGCACAGCAGCAGCAGCAGCAGCCGGCCTCTCACGAGATCACCTGCTCGCGGTCAGGCTGCCTGGACCCCTGCCGTTTGCTGCAGGCAGGCGCTGACCGTCTGAGAGGCCGCCGGTCGGAGACCCCGGGCTGGGCGAGCCTCCGCGGGAGTGGTGTTGCACGGCGGGCGCAGTCTTTCCGCCACCCGATGCGCCGTGCCCCACCATGAAGCGCTTCAGGTGGTTGAGGTCGTCCTCAAGCGACAGGCCGCCGCGCCCGCCAATCGCGGGCAGCCGCTCGTTGCCGAGCCCCCTGAGGCGCTGGATCTCGAGCGCGGACTCGTTGCACTCGCGCTGCAGCGTGCGTACCTGCTGCTCGAGGCCCTTGCTCTGCGATTGTGTCTCAGCGCGGAACCGACGCAGCTCCACGTCCTTGGCCGCAATCTTCTCGTTCTGCTCCTTGATCACCTGCTCCTGCACCGCCATCCGCTTGACCATCTCGATGTGCGCCGCGGCATCGGCCTGCGCGGCCGCCTCCGCCTCGGACCGCGCCTCGCCCACGCCATTCGCACCCCTGTTCATCGCAGCCTGCATGCGCCTGACCTCGTCCTCGGCCTCCTTGCAGCGCCGCGTCACCTCGCGCATGTCGCGCGCCCAGCCGTCGGACAGCGCCTTCTGCACCGCCCCCTCCTTGCGCGCCTCCTCGTACTGCGCCTGCAGCTTGGCCTTCTCCACGTGCGCGGCCTCCTTGTTCACGGCGTCCGCGTCCGCGTGCTCCCGCTGCACCTTGGCCAGCGCAGCGGCAGCCGCCTGTGCCTTGGCGCCCGCCTTGGCCGTCTCCGCCTTTGCGGCGTCGCGCTCCCTGCCCAGCTGCCTCGCCTCGCCCTGCAGCGCGCTGAGCGTCTTGTTGAGGTCGCGCATCTGGATGTTCATGAGCCCGATCTGCTTGCCGGCGGCCGACGCCTCGGCGGTCTTTGTGAACGCGAGCTGCTCCTTGCCCTCGAGCTCCGCCTGCAGCGCCGCAATCTTGTTCGCCAGCTCCCCCTTGCCCCTCTCAAACTCCAGCTTGCTGCTCATGTGCGCCGTCTGCTCCTCGCGCAGCTTGTCGCCCTCCACCTTCTTGACCACCTCTGCCCACTCGCGCGCGCGCTGCACGTCGTGCGTCAGCTTGGCCAGCTCCGCCGCCAGGCGCGCCGACTCTGTGCTCCACCGCTCTGCCTCCCTCTCAAAGTTGATTTTCTCGGTGCGCGTCATCTCGAGGTCGGCCTGGCACGTTCGCAGGATTGCAGACGTCGAGTCGAGCGACTTCTTCAGCTGTCCGTTCTGCGTCTTGAAGTCGCTGGCCTGCTTGGACAGGTGCGCGACGTCGGCCTTGCGCGCGGCGAGGTCCTCCTTAATCACCGTCAGCTGCTGCAGCTGCTCATTCACGGTCGAGCGCAGCGTCGTGATCTCAGCCTCCATGAACTCGTTGTCCTGCTTGTAGCGCTCAAGCTCACTTGCGAGGTCGGCGCGCTGCTTCTCCAGCGTCCACAGCTCCTGGCGCTGCTGGCCAACCTCCTTGGACGCGGCGTCCAGTTTTGACGCGAGCTGCGGAGGTTTGGCAGGAATCAGGTGGGTGGGTGGGTGGGTGGTGGTGGCGGGGAGGGTTGGGGGGTTGGGGGGGGGGGCTCAGAGCGTGGTGGCAGCGTGCGCAGGCGTTTCGGGGCACATTAGCGGGCATTCGGGCATGATGGATGCGTGCGAGCTATACAGTAGCCAGCCATCTCAGTACGGTGCCCGGGCTCTACGCGCCGAGCACGGTTAGTGAGCAGTTAGCATCCATCATCAATATGCAAGCCACACAATATTCAAACGTGAGAGGACAGGAAGCCGAGGGGAGGGGGGGGGGGGCATGGAGCCATCAGCAGCTCAGCTCACCTGGCGAATCTCTGCGACATGCGCTGAGTTCTCCGCCGCTTGCTGCTCGCACGTGTGGTTTGCGTTTGCGAGCGTGTCCTTCAGCGTCACCACCTCGCTCTTGCAGTCGTCGTACTTGGCTTCGGCGCGTGCAATGTCGCCCTCGAGCTTGCTGGTCGTCTGCGAAAGAGGGCACACGGACGCTGGTATTCAGCTGCATGCGCTGCATGCAACCACATTGCGCATGGGGGAGGCATCCACATGGTCACCCGGTCCCTCACAGCACAACGGGCGGACGCTCGTATTCAGTTGCATGCACTGCATGCACTGCATGCAAGCAGAGCGCGCGCAGGGGTGAAACCTGCATGGTCACTCGCTCCTTTCAGTACACAGTAAATAAAGCCACCCAGGTGGCCACTCACTGGCATGGTGAGTGAGAGAGTGTGTCCGAGCCATGCTGGGTGTTGCTACCTCCCTCCATGCTGGCTGGCTACACATGCTTGCTTGCTAGTGGTTTGTTGCCCTCACCCCGGCTGACATGTCGACGAGGAACTCCATGTCGTCCAGCGCCTGGTTGACGCCGGGCCACGACGACGCGGTGCCGTCCAGGATGGCCAACACGCCCAGCTGGTCGCGCACGCCGCCCAGCCCAGAGCGCAGCGCGCTCACGAGCTGCGCGCTGCTGTATATCCGCTCACTGCTCTTGGAGTTGGCCATGGCTCCAGGCTCCAAGGCTTCGTGCATGCAACACTAGCAACAGTTCAGTGTTTGGAGGCGGCTGCTCCCCACGGCCATCCTCTACACCCACTACTAGTTCACATAGGCGGTCATGCACCGCTTGACGACTGGACAAAGCACCCTCACCTACAACGGTGCCAATGTATGTCGCGCCAATAACTCGGCTATTTTTTGTGAGCGAGCGAGCCTCCTCCTGAGCGAATCTCGTCGTGCCACAACACAATATGAATGAAACACGGCCTGCTTGTGGTTTGTGCCTCTGGCAAGATGAATGAAGTTCACACCACCACACATATTCAATTGAGGAATTGTTCCTTCGCCTTGCCACCCTTGGCCTCGCCATGGCGAGCAGCATGGGGAGCAGGCTGTCGGCCTGCAGCGGCCCTCGCCTTGTGTCGAGGCCTCCTTTTGCAAGGAGCCAGTCTCTGGCAGGAAGGTCTCCGCGCTGCGATCCCAGCAGCCCGCACCTCCTCTGCCGTGGCGTCACCGCTCCCATGCGAACCACCCATTTGCCGCGCATGCGAGTGGCGGCAGGAGCGCAAGCAGGAGCTCCCCTGTTCGCTGGTGGGTGCATCGACATGTGCCTGCATGCGCTCGCGCTCGCTCGTCGTAAATCACGGGCAACGTGGTGAATCCTGCATGCGGGCGCTGTTTGATGGTGGATGTGCCTCGCTGGGGACTGTGTTGCACCATCACAGGCGCGCAAGGCATCCGCACCATCGAGCTCTCGGAGGCAGAGCTGCTTTACACAGGGCTGCCCGACATGTCCAATGCCAAGCACACCATGCTCATCATGTACTCGCCCACCTGCACCTACTGCAAGGGCATGGAGGCAGAGGTGCGGCAAGCATGCGCATGTGTGCACACATGCGTCCCGCAACAATCAGCGCAGACGTGGCGAGGAAAGGGGGGAAGACAGCCATGCACGTGCATGTGTGCGTGTGTGTGTATGTGTGCGCGTTTGTGCATGGATGCTTGGAAACACAAGTTGGAAAGCGTGCCAGGCACGCACACACACACACATACACACACACACATAGTGGAGATTCGCATGCACGTCACATCACTCACACACACACACACACACACAACTCCCCTTTCCTCCCCTCCCCTCCCAGGTCAAGGAGCTGGCCAAGGCCCTCACCGGCGAGACTGCCCTTCAGTTTGTAGCGCTCGACACCAGCTCCCCCGCAGCGCGCTACTTTGCGAAGAACGTGCTCGGCGTGCACGCTCTGCCCGCCTTCTGCACCTTCCCGCGCCAGTCACGGACGTTCTATAAGTTTAAAGGCAGCACCCGCGACGCAAACTCGCTCCTCAAGTTCCTCAACATGACGTGCAACCAGCGGGAGGCCAAGCTGTGGGCGCTGCCTGGCGTCGCTGAGGCTGCTGCCGGGGAGGCCACCGCAAAGGCGGCGCCATCAACGGCGGTGGCGGCGGTTGGCAAGAAGGCGCTCTCTGGCGTGACCTCGATCGACGACGCGGCAGCCGGCACTGCGGCCAACCCCCCTGCCACGCCGGGCGGCCCTAGCAGCATCGTCACCGGCATCGCTACGTGTGCCGCAGTCGCCGCAGCTCTGTATTTTGCAGTCAGCCGCGGGTCAGCGTCCGCTGCGGAGCGGCACGCGAACTCGGGCGGGGTGTTGGTGAGCGCGCCAGCCAGTGCCTCCGCTGAGTCGCCGCCGTCGTCGTCGGCGCCTGCAGACTCGCCGCCGAAGCTGGAGCGGCTGCTGTCAGACATCGACACCACGATCTCGCGCACCGTGTCGATCATGGTGCGCCTCGTGCGCGCACGCATCGGGCTGGTGATCGCACCTGTGGACGACGACGTGCCAGCAGCTGCGTCGAAGGCGGCACCCACGGGCGGGGCCCCTCCGCCTCCACCTCCCCTGCCAGTCACCAACACGGGGCCTCCGGCGGGCGGCCTGGGTGCGCCTGGGTCGGGGCCCCTCGGCCGCGGCGCCAAGCCGACCGTTGCTGCGGCAACCATCTACTCTGCAGCCGCCGCCAGGATGCAGATAGAGGACAAGGGGCTGCAGGCGATGGAGTCGGCGCTCACGCACGAGCTGGTGTCGGTCACCGGGCTGTCGGCCGAGCAGGTGGGAGCCAGCCGCACGCGCCCCGCACGGCGTTCTGGACCTGACCTGGCTACTAGACGCATACCTTGTGGGGCAGCCCTCCCCAAGTTGCGAGATCGGCCTTGTGCACCTAAGCCCACCCTGCACCGACCCACCAATCAACCCCGCGTGAATCCACCCACCAACCGCGCCTGCCGAGCAGGTCATGGCCGTGATGGAGGAGGAGGGCGGCAACGTGTCGCGCACGATGGACCGGCTGCTCGCGTCTGGCTCTGTCAACGTGCAGATCAAGAAGACCAAGGCGTGACGCCATGCCATGCACGGCACGTGTCTGAAAAAGACACTCGTGATAGCAAGAAGAATGACCAAGAGAACCCTCTCCCCTGTCCTATGCCGGCGGCTTGTGCTATGTCTGGTTTCGCCCGCCCGTCTGGCGTGCACTGGGGGGAGCCAGGGGGGGAGCGAGGGAAGGGTGTTGTGCTAAGCAATGCAGGGGCGCACAGGTGCGATGGAGGCGCGACGGGAGCACACGTGGATGGTGGTGCGATAGAGGTGCGAACAAAGCAATGCAGGGGTGCACGGGTGCAATGGAAGGATGTGACTCTAAGCCCCCTCCATTGCGCCTGGGCCCGTCCCTGCGCAGCAGGCTCCGGTAGCTGCCTGCTGTGCTGTGATTTGATTTGAGTGTGGCTCTCGGCGACTAAGATGAAAGAAACTGCGACTCTTGGCGAGAATAAGTTGTAAGAAATAACACGTTTACAAGGTTTGCGGAGTCACAAGTGGTGGGACGGGTCAGGTCATGAAATCGATACGGTCAGGTCAGTTCACAACAAACACCGGGCGTCGCGGTGAGCGCGCACACGCGCACGCGGGGCAGCTTCCCGGATTGTGTCAATTGCAAGAATTAAGGAGCGGCGTCGGTGCCAAAGAGAGAGGCACTGCGCGCCCGAGTGTGTGTGTGTGTGTGTGTGCATGCACGAGGGCGCTGCCGGACCGGGCCTACGCGCCTGGCAGGTCGAGGCTGCTCATGTCCGAGTCGATCCCCACGCGCGTCGGGCTGACCTCGTCGTCGTCCACCGACTCCGCCGTCGGGGACACCTCCGCCCCGGCGCCGCCGCCCGGGGAGCGCACGTCGCCATATGAGAACTCGGCATCGAGGTCGGACGCACCGCCGCCGCCAGCCCTTCGCCCGCTGCGCCCGGTGCCGAGCCCCGCTCCCGACGCCGCCGACGTGGGCGTGGGCGAGTCCTTAGCGCCGCTGGTCCCGGTGGCAAGCGACCCCGGCGCGCGCGCGCCCGACGCGCCGCCGACGTCGACCTTGAGGGAGCTGTGCGGCGAGCCGAGCTTTGGGGCGTACGCGGGCGGCGCAGCCGCCCCCCCTCCCACGGGACCTTCCCCGCTGGACCCCGTGGCTGCCGCCCCTGTGGCGTGTTGGGGCCCGGGCGCCGGAGACTCCTTTTCGTCATTGTCGTCCTCATCGCCGTCCTCGTCCCAGTCGTTCGAATCGTCCGCCGGCCCGAACTCGACCTCCTTGTCCCACACGTAGCTCGCGTCGCCCGGCCTCAGCTGGTTTTCGAGGAAGGCCTTCTCCATCGCGGCCTGCGGGGTGGGGGTGGAGGGTGGGTGGGCGGGCGGGTGGGTGGGCGGGGAGATTGAGTCGGAAAGATTGAGTCGGGACGCCAAACCATAAAACGCGCATTGGCGAGCTTCAGCTCCGCCTTGGTCACGTGGTTAAGGTCGCCTCCTCCTCGCCTCCCACCCCCCCACCCTCCCTCCTCCCCACAAGCCCCAAAACAAAGCACGACAAGCACCAAAACAAAACCACGGCAAGCCCCACGCCAAACACTAAGACGCGCCTTGGCGAGCTTCAACTCCGTCTCTGTCACGTGGTTGAGGTCGCCGCCGATGTCCGGCTCGATCGTCAACATGCCGTCACCACTACCGTCGTCGTCGTCGTCGTCACCGTCGCCCGCTTGAGCTCGGCGGCTCGGCCCGGCCGGCCCTCGGCCGCCAACGTCCGAGTTAATCGACAGCACGCCGTCGTCGCTGCCGTCGCCCGACCGGTCCTTGGCCTCGGCGGCAAAGCGGCTCTTGCCGCCGCCCGGCTGCTGCGCGCCGCCCGCCGACGGCCCGGCGTCGCGGTCCGACCCGCTCGTACCCTCCGTCGCCGCGAGGCTGCGGTCGCTCAGGCCCCCCAGGCTCACGGCGCTCGTGCTGCTCGGGAGCGGCTGTCGCTGGTGCTGCTGCCCCCCCACGGCGTACCCGTTGGCGGCCGCGGCCGCGCCCGACGCGGGCGGGCCGTTGGTGGCGGACGACGGCCTGCTCGCCGGGGTGCCCATCTCCCTGCGCGTGAGACATGCGCGTACACACGTGCGTGGCCGGTGTCATGCACAGGTCGGTGTGGTGTGCCGACCCGGGGTTTCCTTTGGGGCTGCCAGACTGTCGGTTTCCCTGGAGAGGGCCTCCCGGACTCTCCGGGTTTCCGGAGAGCTCCCGGACTCTCCGGGTTTCCTAAGAGCTCCCCGGGTTTTCTCCAGACTGGACCCCGCAATTCTCTGGCTTTTCCGAACCCCCCTTGCGCTCCCCATCGGCAACCCGCCCTTCAGGCGGTCTCTTCATCGGAATCCGATCGGCAAGGAGAACCCTGGTGCCTACTTATACACACGTGTGGAGGCACACGCGCCCGAGAACGGCGGCCCGCTTTCTGGGGTGCCCATCGCCTTGCGCCAGAGGCACGGCCAACGTTTGTGCGCGCTCCATGCCATGGATCATGTGGATGCATACCTGTTCCTCCCTCCTGCCCGCCCTTCCCGCCCTCCCGTCCCGCTGTCTTTGAACACAACACACCAAGCTGGAACCTGGTTGCTGGTGAACAGCGGCACTCCCTCCCCACCCTCCATCCCTCCCCACCACACACGCACGCACACCCTCCTTCCCTCCTTCCCTCCTTCCCTCCCTCCCTCCCTCCCTCCCACGCACGCACACACGCAAGCACGCCCCCCCCTACCCCCCTACCCCCACCTATCCAGCTCCTGCATCAGGTCGTCCACATCATCCGCGTCGTTCCGCCCACTCTGCATCGGGCTGATTGCCGTGAGCGGGTGCGACGCGAGCGCGAGCGGGTGCTTTGCGCGCGGCAGAAGGCCGCCGACGCCCCCGGGCCCGCCCCCCCCAGCGGCCGGGGAGAAGGCGGGCGAGAACAGGCCGCCGCCCGCACCGATGGACGACGTCGACAGCCGTCCGTCCGAGTCGAGGCTCGCGTGGTGATGGCTGGACGACGACGCCACGCCTACACGCGTGCGTCCGTGCGTGCGTGGGCGCGCACGCTTGTGTGTGCGTGTGCGCGTGCTTGTGCATGCGCGTATATGTGCATGTAGGGGACCTGTTGCAACACCCACACGCCGGCTGCTCTATGGCCCGCAGCAGACCCCCCCTCGCCCCCCCTCTCCACACACCACTTCTAGGGGCCTTCATATATGTATGACCCATGTCTCCACTGAAGGGGTGGGTGGGGGGAGAGCCCATAGCAGAGCTTAAGGCTGAGGAACTGTCAATGGGATATTTCATGCCCCCGATGTTTTTATAGTATCCCCCCTTCCCCTGCCCTGCCCCCCTACGTGCATGTGCGCGTGCATGTGTGCTCATGTGCTGCTGCACTGACCTGGCTCCCTGTTTCCCCCAGCTTCTGGCAGCTTGGGCGACATGCTGTGCGCGAGGCGCGGCGTCGGCATGGTCAGCGCCCCTGCGCAGGACAAGACATGTGTGCGTGTGCCAGTGATGCTGCTGTTGCTGTTGCTGTTGGTGATTGGTTGTTGTTGTTTGTTGTTTGTTGTCGTTGTCGTTGCTGTTGCTGTTGTCTGTTGTTTGTTGTATTTGTATTTTTTTTGTTGTTGTTGTTGTTGTTGTTGTTGTTGTTGTTGTCGTTGTTGTTGGCGTTGTTGTTGGACTTGACAGTCGTGTGTGGCAGTGATTCCCCTGCTAGCCGTATACCGCTCCGAGCCGGATTTCCCGTTTCCCAGAAAACCACCCGAAACTTAGTGGGTGAGGGAGTGGAGCGATGCGTTGGAAAGCTCTTGCCGAGAGCAGCACAACGGCATGCATTGCATGAATATCCGCTGTGTAGTGTGCCTGGTATGAGCGGTCAAAGTTGCTGGAGCCGGCAAAAAACGAATTACTAAAATCCGTCCCAGGGACCACTCGTGTGTGGCGCACCTACAGGCAGCGTATTCGACTTTGCTCAGCGTATATAATAGCGCCCTCGGGAGCTCTACAGACAGGTGATGTACTTCCAGTTTCTTATTGACTGAGGTCTCTGCACCCTTCTCTCCAACCCCCTCCCACCCGATTGCAGAATGCCCCTACGTGGCGTAGCACAGCCCATGGTCAGCCCGTGGTCACAGCCCGTGGTCAGCCCGTTGGCCCTAGCACAGCCCGTTGACGGCCCACCCTGTCGCTCACACTCTCTCTTTCTGTCCCCCCTGGTTCTCGGCTGCCCCTCCCCCCTTTTCTGGACTGCATGGGCGTCAGCGTGGCCGAGGCATAGCCCAGGTGGGTTGACTGCCTGCCCTGCCACTCTCATCTCTCTGCCCCACCTGGTTCAAGGCCTCCGCCCCCACCCCGACCCGGACTGCAGGGCGCATACGTGGCCTAGGCACAGCCCATGGGTTGCCTGACTGCCACTCTCCTCTCTTTCTCCTGACTGTCTGCACGCCACTTTCCTCTCTCTCTCTCTTGGATGACTGCCCTCCCTCTTAAACTGACTGATTGCCACTCTTCTCTCTCTCTCTCTCTCCTGACTTACTGCCCTCCCTCCAGACTGACTGACGACTGACTGCCACTCTCCTTTCTCTCTCCTGAACGACTGCCTTCTCCCCTGATTGCCTGACTGACTGACACTCTCTCCTCTCTCTCTCCTGGATGACTGCCCTCTCCCCTGACTGACTGACGTCTGACTGCCACTCTCTCCCTCTCTCCTGGATGACTGACTGCCCTCTCTCTTGAACTGACTGACTCACACTCTCCTCTCTCTCTCTCTCTCTCCTGAATTACTGCCCTCTCTTCTGACTCACTCACTGACAGATTGCCACTCTCCTCTCTCTCTCCTGGATGACTGCCCTCTCCCCTGACCGACTGACTGACTGCCACTCTCCTTTCTCTCTCCCCTGGATGAATGCCCTCCCTCCCGACTGACCGACTGCCACTCCTCTCTCTCTCATTCTCTCACCTGGTTCCCGGCTGCTGGCGCCCACCGCTTGTGCACCGCCACCGACCGCAGCCTTGCGCACATGCTCCAGCACCTTGACGACCAGCTTGCGCACCTGTGTGCGTGTGTGCACGTGTATGTGTGTGTGTGTGTGTGTGTGTGTGCGTGTTCAAGTGTGTGAGCGTGAGTGTGAGCGCAACTGTGTGCGTGCGACCAGCATGCGTTGACCAACGGCAAGCTGACCGCACCTGGTCGTACTTTACTGATGCGGGGTCAATCTGGCGTGGGAACGAGCGAATGACCTGCGGAGTGTGTGTGTGTGTGTGTGTGTGTGTGCAGCGGGGGGACGGGCACATGAGTTCTGTGTGCAGCAGGTGCCCGTGCAGGCATGCACGCAGTCACGAGAAGGTCGTGCAGGCCCCGCACCTTACGCGTGAGCCGGTCGGCCTCCACATCCGGCGTCACCTTGCTCATTTTCACCTGCACCAGTGCGGGAGGGGAGGTCGGGCTGAGGGGGGGCTGGGCCAAGGGGGTCAGAGACTTGCATGGTGTCGCATGCCCTTGCATGGCGCGCTGTGACCTCAATTCTTGAATTGGAACGGGCTCGAACTCGCCTCGCGCACGCGCGTCTTGCCGCTGGC
>VFSX01000395.1:0-40000 GCA_016618255.1 Chlamydomonas sp. UWO 241 | reverse complement strand
TTCCGACATCCTCGACTCAGAGATCTCACGCCGGATCGGAAGTGCCTGGTACGCCTTCAACCGTCTCACTCCCCGGTTCTGGAACTCCAACTCAATCTCTCCCACTACCAAGATCCACCTCTACAACGCCTTTGTGATCTCTGCCCTACTGTATGGCTGCCAGACATGGACGTTGAACAAGGCCCACATCCACCGACTTGAAGTAACCCAGAACCGTTTCCTCCGCCTCATCAAAGGCATCCCTCCTCACACCGCAGAGCACACCTCCACCACCACTATGCATGCCTCCCCCCCCTGTACGTTCCCCATCATTGACACGATCAACAAGTACCGTGCTACGTTCATCGGCTCCCTCATCCGCCGCCTCCCACCTCCCCCGTCGCCCCGCCCCTACATCTCCACACACCCGCCCGTCCCTTCTCCCCCCCCACTCCCTCCCGACATCATATACCCCCCCACTGCCGCCCTTTTCGCGTACCGCCGACCGGACATGACTTCGCTCTATGCCGGCGGCGCCATCACATCCTACCGGCTCAGCGCCGGCGACTTTTTCGCCCACTCCGTCAAGTTCCGTTCCTCCGCAAACACTCACTTTTCCAACTTCAAACGCGACATCTCCAAGCACCCCGAGTTCATGGACCTCTTGTCCAAGCGAGTCAACCCCGAGTGGATCCTCTTAGCGAGATTTCCACAACTGTGGAGGTCAATCTGCCGAGACCTAGTTTAAACTCAGTCGAAGCGGAGTGACGAACACAGCCGTCAGTGACCCGCATTTGCCCCTTCCCCCCACTGCTTTTTGAATGAGGTTATTCACCCTCTTGTTGGCGCACGGTTGGTCACCCGCCTCCAAATGGAATCTCCTCAATGATGACCAGAAACAGCCTATTTAGGTCTGCCGTACAGAGTTCTCTGTAACGATATCTCTCTCTCTGTGTGTGTGTGTGTGTGTGTGCTTGTGTGTGTGTGTGTGCTGGCTGGGTCAGAGGACTTAACGATGTGGATGTGAAGCATGCAGACGGGCACGTGCATGCAGGTGTGAGTGTGTGTGTGTGTGTGTGTGTGTGTGTGTGTGTGTGTGTGGTGGGGGTGGGGGTGGGGGTCGCCGATTCTCATGTGTGTGTGTGTGTGCTGGCTGGGCCAGAGGACTTCACGATGTGGATGTGGAGCGCGCAGACGGGCACGTGCATGCAGGTGTGTGTGTGTGTGTGTGTGTGTGGTGGGGGTGGGGGTCGCCAATTCTCATGTGTGTGTGTGTGTGCTGGCTGGGTCAGAGGACTTCACCATGTGGATGAGGAGCGTGCAGACGGGCACGTGCATGCAGGTGTGGGTGTGTGTGTGGTGGGTGTGGGTGTGGGTGTGTGGGGGCGTGTGTGTTTTGTGTGCTGGGTCTGAGGACTTTTACGATGTGGATGTGAAGCGCGCACGTGCATGCAGGTGGGTGTGGGTGGGTGTGGGAGGGGCGTGTGGGAGCGCGCGGATGTTTGTGTGTGTGTGTGTGTTCGTGTGCGTGCTTAACTACCCCCCCCCCCCACACACACACACACGCGCTGCCGACGTGCCCCGCCCCCCCCCATCACCACCACCACCACACACACCACCACCACACATACACGCGCACACACAGGTGTTTTCCGGCCACTCTGGCGCCGTGACCGCCGGCACGTTCACACACACAGAGAGAGACATTCGTTACAGTTCCCACCGCACGGGCAACCTGGATTACGGCTCATGCCTGTGCTAACTAAAGCACACCCCTCGGCAATTGTTTCAGAAGTCGAACAACACCCATGGATCACACACACACACACACACTCACACACCACATGTTTCTCCGGCGTGGCCACACACACACACACACACACACACACCACACACACACACGCACACACACATGCACACACACGCACAGGTGTTCTCCGGCCACTCTGGCACCGTGACCGCCGGCATGCTCACACACACACACACACACACAATACACACGCACGCACGCACGCACACACACACACACACACGCACAGGTGTTCTCCGGCCACTCTGGAGCGGTTACCGCCGGCATGTTCACGCCCGATGGCAAGCACGTCGTGTCGGTCGGGGGAGAAGACGACTGCAGGTGGGGGGTTAGGGGGGGTAAACTATATAGAGTTTAGAGTGAACTTACCTCGGTTTTACCTCGTGCACTCCCAAAATTGTCAACACGTCGCGTCAGTCGGTGGGGAAGACAACTGCAGGTGGGCGCTCAGGGCTTAGGGGAGGAGGTTTAGGGGTCTAGGGTTGAGGGGTTCAGGGTTTTAGGGTCTAGGGTTCAACCTCATGCAGGAGAGGTTTAAGGGTTTAGGGCCTAGGGTTCAACCTCATGCAGGAGAGGTTAAGGGGTTTAGGTTCTAGGGTTCAACCTCATGCAGGAGAGGTTTAGGGGTTTAGTGTCTAGGGTTCAACTTCATGCAGGAGAGGTTTAGGGGTTCAGGGTCCAGGGTTCAACCTCATGCAGGAGAGGTTTAGGGGTTTAGGGTCTAGGGTTCAACCTCATGCAGGAGAGGTTTAGGGGTTTAGGGTCTAGGGTTCAACCTCATGCAGGAGAGGTTTAGGGGTTTAGGGTCTAGGGTTCAACCTCATGCAGGAGAGGTTTAGGGGTTTAGGGTCTAGGGTTCAACCTCATGCAGGAGAGGTTTAGGGGTTTAGGGTCAACATGCAGGAGAGGTTTAGGGGTTTAGGGTCCAGGGTTCAACCTCATGCAGGAGAGGTTAAGGGGTTTAGGGTCCAGGGTTCAACCTAATGCACGCCCGACGGCAAGCGCGTCGCGTCGGTCGGTGGGGAAGACGACTGCAGGTGCGGGTTTAAGGGTCTGGGGTCTAAGGTTGGGGATTGAGGGTCTAGAGTTTCTAAACTCTAAAGGGTCTAGGTTTTAACGGCATGCACGCCCGATGGCAAGCGCGTCGTTTCGGTTGGAGGAGCAGACAACTGCAGGTGGGGGCGTACGGGTTTTCAGGGTTATAGGGTCTGGGGTTGAGGGCTGAGGGCTGAGCATTAGTTGGGGTCTAGGGTCTAGGGTTCAGGGTCGAGCGTTTCGGGTCTAGAGTTTAGGGTAGTGTGTTTCACGGCATGCACGCCCGACGGCAAGCGCGTCGCGTCGGACGGAGGAGACGACGAATGAAGGTGGGGGTTTATGGCGTAGGGGAGGAGGTTTAGGGGTTTAGGGTCCAGGGTTTCTACCCTACCCTACCCTACCCTAGCTACCCCAGGTTGAGGGTCTAGGGTGCAGTGATCCCTGGGATGGATTTTAGTTATTAGTTTTTTGCCGGCTCCAGCAACTTTGACCGCTTATATCAGGCACAATACACAGCGGGTATTCATGCAACGCATGCCGTTGTGCTGTTCTCGGCACGAGCTTTCAAGCGCACCGCTCTACGCCCTCTCCCACTAAGTGTGGGGTGGTTTTCTGGGAAATGGGAAATCCGGCTCGGAGCGGTATACGGCTCGCAGGGGAATCACTGCTAGGGTGTCTACCCTGGACCCCAGGTTGAGGGTCTAGGGTTTCTAAACCCTAGACCCTCAACCCTCAACCCTAGACCCCAGACCCCAAACGGTCTATGGTTGAACGGCATGCCCGCGTCGTGTCGGCCGGAGGAGACGGCGACTGCAGTGTGCCCACTGATCCATTTAACCCTTTCATTCAAACCCTGAACCCTGGACGCGTTTTAGGTCAGGGTTTAGGGTCTGTTGTTTCCCAAGGGAAACCCTAAAACCTGAACTAAGTCTACACCCTGAACCCCAAACCCCAAACCCTGAACCCCTAAACATGTGTGTGCGTGCCTCCTGTTGTGTTTGCAGCCTGTCTGCCTGCATGGAACCCAAACCCTAAACCCTGCACCTTGAACATTTGAACACAAGCCCCAGACCCTGAACCCTAAAACCCCGACCGCTCACACTTGTTTGCAGTCTACGCGCATGGAACCCGAAGACGGGTGACTGCACAACGACCGTGAGCGGGCACGGGTTCCACGAGACAGGTGTGTGTGTGTTTGTGTGTGTGCGCGCGTGTGTGCGTGTGTGCGTGTGCGTGTGTGTGCCCCCTTCCTGACACAAATCTTTGCCACCATGCACACGCACATACACACACACACACACACGCACGCACCCCCCCACACCACCCCACCCCTCCCCACCCCATCCCCACACTGGCAGGCATCGTCGCCCTCGATGTGCACTCTGACTGCCTGACGGTCATCACCGGAGCGGACGACGGCACCCTGAAGATCTCAAACATCGGAAACGGGCGGGTCGTGGGCGCACTGATTGCGGAAGGTGCGCACGCGCGTTTGTGTGTGTGTGTGCGTGTGGTCAATTTACAGTCTTTTGGACACCTGTAATTGTTATACTAGACGCGTGTGTGTGTAGGTAGTGTTGTGTGTGTGTGCGTGTGCGTGTGTGTGTGTGTGTGAGGTGGGGGGGGGGGGGGGCGAGGGTGTGGGGGTGTGGGTGGGTGCGGTCAATTTTTCACATACGCACACACAAGGCCTGTGTCACACTCCCGCACGCGCGCACTGAAGCACACGCATGCACAAACATACGTTAACACACGCACGCACGCGCACACGCGCGCACGTACATGCGCGAACGCACGCAAGCACACACACACCGATACACATGCGCGTGCGCACGCACACACACACACACACACACGCACACGCGCACGCTATCACACACTGTATCCCGCCCGCCCTCCCTCTCTCTCACACACACACACACTCTCTCTCACACACACACGCACACTCACACACACTCTCTCACACACAGACACACACACACTCCCATCCCACAGACCAGGACGGGTCATCCGTTGAGTTAGTCGGATTCTGCAAGCAGCTGCCGCTAGCTGCATCTGCTGGCATCGACGGAAACACACACAAACACACACTCACACACATACGCACTATATTGTCTCTTTCTTTTTCTCTCTCCCTGTCTCTCTGTCTCTCACAACACACACACGCATGCACACACGCACACTCCCATCCCACAGACCAGGACGAGTCATCCGTCGAGTTGGTCGGATTCTGCAAGCAGCTGCCGCTAGCTGCATCTGCTGGCATCGACGGAAACACACACACACACACTATATTGTCTCTTTCTTTTTCTCTCCCTCTCTCTCTGTTTCTCTCAACACACACACGCATGCACACACGCACACTCCCATCCCACAGACCAGGACGAGTCATCCGTCGAGTCGGTCGGATTCTGCAAGCAGCTGCCGCTAGCCGCGTCTGCCGGCATCGACGGAAATGTTCGCGTGTGGGACATGGCGTCGCTGAGTCAGCGCGGCGTGTGCAAGCACCCCGACGGTAGGTCTGGGGTTTAGCCTCTAGGATTTGGGGCCAAGGGCTTGGGGTTAAGGTGGGATTTAGGTTTTCTGCCTCTAGGGTTAAGGTTGAGGGTTGAGGTGGGGGTAAGGGTTGAACCCTCCGACGGAAGCGTGCGCGAGTGGGACGCCTCGCGTGGCTGAGTCACAGCGCGGCGTGTGCAAGCACCCCGACGGTGCGTCTGGGGTTCAGTGTCAGGGTTTCCAAGGGTTAAGGTGTAGGTTGTCTTTAGGGTTTAGAAACCTCAGAGGTGGGGTTTGGGGTTTGACCCACTGATGGCACTCTGATGGTGTCTGCCGGCATCGACGGAAACGTGTGATGATGATGATGATGATGATGAACCGTGTGAGCTGCCTCCGAGCCGTGTGGCCCCCCCCCCCCCACACACACACACACGTGCAGTCGTCACGCGCATGGCGTTGCCCAGCCGCTTGTCATCGCACACACACACATACACACCCTTCCCCCCCCCACACACAGTCGTGAAGCGCATGGTGTGGCACCGACACAGCCGCTCGTTTTCACCCCACACCGCCACACACACACACGCACACACGCAGTCGTCATGCGCATGGTGTGGGACCCGACCCAGCCGCTGGTTTTCACCGGCTGTGTCGACGGCGTCGTGCGCTGCTGGGACATCCGCACACACACACACACACACACACGCGCACGCACGCACTCACACACACATACACGCACACACACACACACCCTTCCCTCCCACACACACACACGCAGTTGTCACGCGCATGGTGTCACCCGACCCGAACCAGCCGGTCGTCTTCACCCCACACACACACCCAGCCCCACCCCGACACACCCTCCCCCACACACACACACACAGTCGTCACGCGCATGGTCTGGCACCCGACGCAGCCGCTCGTCTTCACCGGCTGCGTCGACGGGGTTGTGCGTTGCTGGGACACACACACACACACTTCCCCCCGACACACGCAGTCGTCACGCGCATGGTGTGGCACCCGACCCAGCCGCTCGTCTTCAACGGCCACACCCTCATACACACATCCTCGCACACACACACACACACACACACACACACACTCCCCCCCCCCCCCGACACACCCGCAGTCGTCACGCGCATGGTGTGGCACCCGACCCAGCCGCTCGTTTTCACCGGCTGCGTCGACGGGGTCGTGCGTTGCTGAGACACACACACACACACACACACTTCCCCCCCGACACACGCAGTCGTCACGCGCATGGTGTGGCACCCGACCCAGCCGCTTGTTTTCACCGGCTGTGTCGACGGCGTCGTGCGCTGCTGGGACATCCGAACGGCGGCACCCGTGCGCGTGTGGCGCGGCCACACCGCGGCGATCCAGGACCTGGCCGTCAGCCCAGACGGGGGCATGGTGCTCACGGGCTCGGACGACAACACGGCGCGCGTGTTTGTGCTGTAGTTTGACAGGTTTACAGGGGGGGTAACTGGCCCTGGCAAGTAAGGCGGTGCGGCAATGGTACGGTGCCACATGTTGGGCGACAGCGGTCGTCAACCCCCCTTTGATCCGTCCTCAGGAGGGGCCCGCGGGGCAGTCGCTGCTCCTTGTTTGTCTCAATTGGCTTTTGAGTGACAGTCACAGGTTGCACGGCTTGTCACAGGTTACGTGGGTGTTGGCAGGTTGTTTGATATTTCAAGGCGTTCCAGCCGGGGGACCTTTCGCCTAACTTTAGGCCCGCACAGTACGTGGTCCTCTGTGCTCGCATCTAGAAATCTGCTGTTCAGCTGTAATTGTACTCGGTCGCCGCCTTTGCCTTTGTGATCCCGTTGTGGCTGTTGGGCCATCACCACTTGTGATTCACCAGTGTGCGGATGGTGTGTGGACGCGCGCTGGCTGCAGCCCGCGACGTCGCCGCGCGTGACTTCTGGAATTCCACGCAGCGGCACTGTGCCTG
Source organism: Chlamydomonas sp. UWO 241 (assembly GCA_016618255.1). Taxonomy (NCBI): domain Eukaryota; kingdom Viridiplantae; phylum Chlorophyta; class Chlorophyceae; order Chlamydomonadales; family Chlamydomonadaceae; genus Chlamydomonas; species Chlamydomonas priscui. The sequence goes on along the minus strand of VFSX01000395.1, from coordinate 32,726 downwards.
CCGCAACACACATGCCACACAGCCAATTGCGCAACTGCGCGGACGTTCTAATCTTGGCCCTGACCCAAGCCAGGGGGCCTCCAGGCGCGCGCGCATGTACCAACTGTAGGAACACACAGCGGCCACCGCCCAGCTCGCCACGCCGCCACGCGTGCGCATCAGGTGCTGATCCCCCCAAGACACCACCACCAGCATCCAGCATGGCTTACAGCTTTGGTGGGCTCTGGGGCTGGGGTTGCCGTGGTCCAGTGATGTCCTTAGCGCCCCCGTAGCCCCCGCAGCGGAGGCTGCGGGGGCAAAACGGGAAAATTGGGGAGAAACTGCGGGGGCGAATCGCGGAAATTTCACTCCAAAAAGCAGGGGCCCCTGCCAAAAAGTGTGAAAATCGGCAATTTTCACACTTTTCCGCAAAAAATCCTGCGGGGGCAAGTCGGCATTTCCCCTCCAATGTTGCGGGGTCAAACAGAACATTCTCGGTTTCCTTAAGGACACCACTGGTAAGGCCTGGTGTGGTGTTGACTGCACGCAGTGCACACAACAAACCATTGCGCTCAAATACAGTGTTGGCACTCGCCCGTATTGCCTGCACGTGCGTACCATTGGATACACGTCTCTCGATATTTTCAGTATAGGTTGGGCCAGTGGCGCAACACACGGGCCACCCAGTAGCACACAGCACCATGACGTGGGGGGCGTTGGAGGTAAACACGACCCACGACTCGCTCACGCCTCACTAGGTCCAACTCGTGCACTGCCTATGTCGAGGCGCGCGCAATGCCGGTGCACCCCACCCCCATGCGCGAGCGGGCGTGATCATGCACACACGCACACACCATGCGCGCGCGTGCGTGGCCGCAGCGCTCTTAGTCACCCGCGCGTCACCTCCCCGTCCTCCCCCTCCTCCCCCTCCCCCATCTCCCAGTCGTCCCCCTCATCCAGCATCTCTACGTCCAGCTCTGCCCACTCCTCAGTGTCCCCGCCTGCGCCCACCAAGCCCACATCCTCCCACTCCCCACCCTCCCACTCGTCCTCGCAGTACTCGCCCTCATGCGGCTCGGGCTCTGCGCACGCAAGCGCGCGCATGTGTGTGCGTGTGCGTGTTTGTGTGTGTGTGTGTCCTGTGTGCCTCAAATGGACCCGGCTCTGCGCAAGCACGCCCACGCACACTGCGTGTGTGTGTGTGTGTGTGTGTGTGTTGCGCACACTGTACGTGTGTGCGTGTGTGCGGTTGGTGCGTGTGGGTGGGTGGTGCGTGTGTGTGTGTGTGTGTGTGTATGTGCGTGATGAATGTGTGTGCGTGCGATGAATTGGGTACGCGCGCGTGCGTCTGTGTGCACCATTGCGCACCAAAATATACCTCCCCCTTTCCTTAAGGCAACAGGCTGCGTTGCTGGTGCTCCCCCTCCTCCGTTCCCCTTGAAGTCCCAAATGAAGACACAAGAGAGGGCTGTGGGTGGAGGGAGATGGGCTGGCACTGACCCTACAGGTTATTTTATCCGCGTCTCGGGGCCCTTCACAGAGAGCTGAGAGCGTGTTGAGTAAAACCACAAGAGAGGGCGCGGCAGGTGACGTTTTTTTGGCTGCGGCCCTCCTGATCACTGCCTGCTTCAAGCCTCCTGTGTCCACCGAGCCCCTAACCACAACCAGCCCTGAACCCTGCAGTGGTCCCTGGGCAGTGTTTTAATAATTTGTGTTTTTCCGGCTCGAGGAACTTTGGCCGCCCATACCAGGCGCAATCCAACCCGGGTGTCCGCGCAACGCGTGCCGCTGTGCTGCTCTCGGCGAGAGCTTTCCAACGCGCACCTCCACGCCCTCTTCCACCAAGTGTGGGGTGGTTTTCTGGGAAATGGGAAATCCGGCCCCAAGCGGTACACGGCTTGCAGGGGGATCTGGAACCCTGTAACCAAAACCCACGACCCTGAAACTTAAACACCCGCACGACGGCGCGGCTGCAGCGACCGCACGCTGCACGCTTGACACAACTGTCAGGGACGTAGGAGCTCTCGAAGAGGGTTGAGTGATTGTAAATATCAGGAGCCCCGCCTCGCTCTTGATTGGCCTCTCCATCCAAAGCTTAGCTTATGAGAGGTCCAAAGTGTGGAAGCGTGGGGCTTTCATACTGACACTCACTTGGAGCATCCTTAGAGGCTTGGCTCAGGGTACGGTTTGTGACAACGCTGCACCCACCTCGGTTCAGATTGCGCTGCGCAAACAGCAGGCGCGGCGCGAGCAGCCCCCCCGCTGCGGACGCCAGCGCCCGCCACCACAGCTGCGCTGCCACGGGGGACTGCACGCTGGTGCTGGCGATGGGCTGGTGGCTGGTCGCCGGCCACGTCCAGGTGATGTGCGCACCGAGCAGCCTGATGGTGTGTGTGTTGGTGTGTGGTGTGTGTGGGGTGGAGTGGAGGGGATCCGTTCAGAGAGCGCAGTCGCGGCGGCGGCGGCAGCAACTGACTGACGCCCACCCCCTCGTGCGGCACGCGTGCGCCCACGGACACGCGCCCTCGGCTGCATACATGGCCGACTGCATGAACACGCGCCACACACGCAGCCACCGGGCCTGCTAGCTGTATGTGCCGCGCACACACTCACTGGCTGCAGAGCTGCATGCCCGCTGGCATGGACGCATGGCCGCCGCTCGTGCTCGCCACCAGCAGCTCGGGCAGCGCTGCCCCTCGCGGAGCGCGCAGGATTTGCTGCGGTAGAAGGCAGGATACCAGTGTCATCATTGTCATACAGGAGTGGGAGGAGTGCGCCAGGTAATGGTGGATGGCGCATGCATGGGGTTGCATGGGGTGAGTCTCGCCACCACGTCGCCCGATCCCACCTGGCACCCGATCGTCCGAGCCACCGCCCACCCCAGCCGCAAGCTTGACATCTTCATGGACTGCAAGGGTGATGGCACACAGCCATGAACACGAACAACAACATTTTTAAGTGTGACATCTCCACACCTGAATACTCACGCGTGCGGCGCGTGCGCTCCCCATCTCCGCCGACATCATGGACATGGACGTGTTTGCAGCCCTCACCGGCGGTGGAGGGGTTCGCTTCGACCGCGCCCGCTTCGCAAAGGACATGGAGTCGTTCCGACCAAAGGCGGCGGCGAGTGGTGCGGCTGAGCCTGGTGCCGAGGCCTCCGGGAGTCGGGCGGAGCGACGAGGAGGTGAGATACCGGTCCCGAAACTGGCGGCGCCGCTGCTGCCGCATCAAGGACGCACTGTGCATGCATGCACACTTGCGCGCGCATGGTCGCATGCATGCAGCTGCTTGCCTCTGTTATGCACCTGGTGGTGTGTGCGACGGTGCTGTCAGAAGTGTTCAAGTTGCAAGATACTAGTGAGCCCCTGCGCCTGCCTGCCCCGCCCTCGCACCCACGGCTTCCCGCTCGACCCGCCCCTCTGAAGCAGGTGGCAGCAGCGGTGAGCGTGCCGCCGCCACCCCTCTGAACGCCGACCACGACCCGGGCTGCCCCGACGTGAGCTCGCGTGACCCCAACGAGGCCGACAACGCGGTGCGCAAACACTACCGGATAAAGGTCGTCGGGCAGGGCGTGCCGGCGCCACTGCGCGCGTTCGGACAACTGGCCTCGGTGCTGGGCGCTCCAGCGGGGCTTCTCACCAACCTAGCGGCTGCGGGGTATAGCGAGCCGACGCCGATCCAGCGGCAGGCCATACCCGCGCTCGTCGGAGGGCGGGAGCTGCTCGCAGTTGCGCCGACTGGCTCTGGCAAGACGATCGCGTTCCTGGTGCCGATCATGATGTGCCTGCGCTCGATGCGCACGGCGGGCGACTGGCCGGCGGCGCCCAAGGCCATCGTGCTGTCGCACACGAACGAGCTGGCTGCGCAGCAGGCGCGCGTGCTGAAGCTGCTCCTCCCTGGCTCCGGCCTGCGCGGCAGCCTGCTTTGCAAGTCGACGGCGTCGGGCACCGACTTCTCAAAGGTCGACATCATTCTGGCCAACCCCCTCCGGCTGCTGAGCATGGTCGATGAGAAGAAGATCGACCTGGGCCAGGTGCGCCACCTGGTGCTGGACGAGGCCGACAAGCTCTTTGAGGCCGGCTTCATGGAGCAGGTCGACGGCATCATCGCGGCGTGCGGACACGCGGATGTCGTGCGCTCGCTGTTCAGTGCGACGCTGCCGGAAAAGGTCGAGGAGCTGGCGAGGTCGGTGCTGCAGCGCCCGCTGCGCGTGACAGTTGGCGTGCGCAACAGCGCGGCGTCGAGCGTGACGCAGCGCCTGGTGTTTGCTGGGCGCGAGGCGGGCAAGCTCATGGCGCTGCGCGAGCTCATCAAAGACGGGCTCACGCCCCCGGTGCTGGTGTTTGTGGCGACCAAGGACCGCGCCAAGGCGCTCCACCGCGAGCTCCTGTACGACGGCGTGCGCGTCGACAGCATCCACAGCGAGCAGGGCAACGCCGCGCGCAGCGCGGCGGTCGACAACTTCCGGGCGGGCAAGACGTGGCTGCTCATCGCAACTGACCTCATTGGACGTGGCATGGACTTCATCGGCGTGCGCACGGTCGTTAATTACGACTTCCCCAACTCGACGTCGGACTACATCCACCGCGTGGGGCGGACCGGGCGCGCGGGGCAGCACGGCGAGGCCGTCACTTTCTTCACTGAGGACGACGGCCCCCAGCTGCGCGGCGTCGCACACCTGATCCGCGCGTCAGGCGGCGACGTGCCCGAGTGGATGACGTCGATGAAGAAGGACCGCAACGCAAAGGAGAAGATCAAGCGGCTGCCCAACGCGATCGCGAGCGGCGAGTCCATCAGCTCGGTGCCCAAGGTCGACCGCGACAAGCGCAAGCGCAAGCAGGAGATGATCGGTGGGTGCGCGCCCCACCTTTGCATGCATGCATCCCACCTTTGCACGCATGCACGCAGGATGACAGGCACGCGTGCTGCTGCGCCCATGGAGCAACAAACTCAAGTTGCCATGCATGCCCTGCTTGCTGGCTCAGACGGGTCGAAGCGGCGCGTGAAGAAGCAGGCTGCCAGGGTGGCAGCTGCTGCCGCCGCGCCAGCGTCAGCTGCGGCACCAAGGGCTGCGAAAAAGAGCACGGGCGGGCCCTCGAGCGCCTCGGCGGCAGCAGCCGGGCTCAAGCTAGCCAAGCTGTCCAAGAAGCCACAGGGGGGGACACCCCAGGGGGCGGAGAAGCCGCGGAAGCGCGCAAAGACGGCCGCCGCGTGAGCTCGGGCGAGCAGCGGACCCGTGCAATGCAGTGTGCTGTGTCCGGGCCCACCATTCATCGGGGTCTAGCGAGTTGCTGTTATTCCGCACGAGTCCACACTTTTACTCCTCTGTGCCAGCCAATTGTGCACAGCCTACGCGCCAGCCGACGCGTCCATGTGTGCGCATGTGTGTGCACGTATGCATGTGGGTGTTGTGCTATCTCGAACGAGAAACGGATGTGTGTGCGTGTGTTTGAGTGTCAGCGCAAAAGGAGGAAGTTGAAAGGGCGCCCTAGGGAGGCCTCACACGAGCTCCCACAACTAGGTCACGCCAAAACCTGGCGCCCCTCCACCTGGGCCGCAGCACGCTCAGATCTGCGTTCTACATTTGCACCGCAACACACGTTACCGAGGTGCTTGTACTCTCTCCAACCCAACAGCCAGATGTGGCGCCAAACAAACACAGTCGATGTCTCCTCTCTTGCTTGGAAAACCCTCGTGTTTTTGCTTCCCCAAGCACCATGCCGCTCGAGTTCTTCGCGCACCCGTTTTTTTGTGCGGAGCGTCCTGAATGCTGAGCGTCAGAAGCAGGTGCAGCACGCGCAGCAGTCCGCCAGCGCCAACGCCGCGCCCACCGACGCTGCAAAGCATGCCCAGCCTGCCGGCGTGTGACAGAGGCTCCTGCCGTCCGCCTCTGCCGCTTCAGCCTACAGCACGTGAGCGCCCTGGGGCGCGCGCACAACGGCGCTGCTTCCCTGGTGGTGCCATCATGGGCAGGCACCTTCAAGCCTGTAGCGAGCGAGGGCGTGTCCGGCCCAATTGAGAAGAAGGCTGCATACGAGCTGGTGGTCAACGCGCCCGACCTGGAGGCGCGTGACATCACCATTGACTACACGGAGTGAGATGCTGTCCGACCTGATCCGAGTCGCAGTGGCTTGCGGTCTCTTAAGAGTGGCTGCTGCTGCTGCTGCTGTTGCTGGTTGCTGCAGGGAAGAGGATCATTTGCACTTTTGCGTGCGCGAGGCAATTCTTGGTGTTACAACGAAAATTTGCGCTACCGTACTACACAAACCGCAACATGTTTGTTTGCGTATGTTGTTGTTTCACTATCAAACTGTACCATGTCTCTTGTCGTGCAACACATCAGCGAGAACAAGTGTTTTGCGCCTGTGCTGCACACTCGCATCGTGCGACAAAACCGTCAAAATAAAATCAACATATTGACAGCCGTCATCAACTTATTCTGTTGTGCACGCGCATGACTTCTCTCTCTGCGAAGAGCGGGAGTCGAGCGGGCGCCCCGTGGACGGATGGGCGCATCTACAGCATGTTGACCGCGATGCGCTTGGGCTCCTGCTTGGGCTGCTTCGGCACCTTGGGCACGCACACCTTCAGCACGCCCTTGTCCAGGTTGGCGCTGATGTCCTCTGCGTTGATGTTGTCGGGCAGCGTAAACGCGCGGGAGAAGGTCATCGCATGGCGCTCGCTGCGCCAGACCTTGCCGTCAGTGCCCTGCTCCTTGCGCTCCTCAGCGTGCTTGCCCTTGATGGTGAGTACGCCCTGGTCCAGCGCCACGGTGATCTCCTCGGGGGTGAAGCCAGGCGCGTCTGCCACAAACTCGAACTTGTCGTTGGTCTCGACGATGTCGAAAGCATGATGGCGCGGCGCCAGCATCCACGACGAAGACGGCCCACCAGACACGGCCTCCATGAGCTGGTCCAGGGGGTTCCTGTGGCCCTGAGCGTTGACTCCAAGCTCGAGGCCGGGCTCGAGCATCGCCATGAGGGGGTCGTTGAACAGGGAGAGGGCCATTTGTCTGGTTGCTTGCTTGGTGCTGTGGCTCAAGAGTGTTCGGAGTTGATTGATTTGCTTTCGTTGGCGATTGTATGGATGGAACCAGTGATGCCTCCAGAAACTGCGAAGAAAGTGTGGCAGCGACATCATCTTCTCGAGACCGCCACGTATTCAGAAGAAAAACCGCACAATCCAGTTGGAAGCAAAAGCCTCCACAGCAAGCCACAAAGAACCGATACCAGTCCACTACAAGCGATCCGTCCCAAGCGAGTCAGTTCCGAAGGTGTCCTAGTGAGTCGAAACACGCAGTCGCCAGGACACGCCGTCGCCCGCTGCAAACGACACACGTTAAGCTGCAGGTCAGGGCCTGCAGCTTGTACGCGTGTCATGCGAGCCCCCAGCTCCCTCCATCTGGAGGCTGAGATCTCCCAAAGCAGCACTCAGCATGCACACGCACCAGCCACACGCACGCACAACGCATGCACGCACACACACCAGCCACCAGCCACTTCTATTACTGGTGCAAACCTGGGGCACTGACGCGAGTCGCCCCCTCGCTCCCCCTAGAAGAGCCACCAACCAATCAAGCCACTCGACCCCAAGCTCGTCACGATGCCAATGGAGGGCCCCGCAATTGGCATCGACCTCGGCACTACCTACAGGTGAGTAGAACATGGCCATGCGGCCGACGCCTGCCTGTGCGCAACGTGTCTTGGGCGCTGCGAACTGGTCTGCTTCAAGTGCCCCCCAGCTTCCCCTCGCCTCCATCTCTCGAGGCAGCACTCTTTGGGCACGCACACACGCATGCACACACACGCGCATACACACACGCATGCACGCACACGCACACACGCATTCACACATGCACGCACCGACACCTCGCCCCCCTCCCTCCCCCTTTGCTGCACGTGCGCAGCTGCGTAGCCGTGTGGCAGAACGGCCGCATCGAGGTCATTGCGAACGACCAGGGCAACCGCACCACCCCCTCGTACGTCGCATTCACCGACACCGAGCGCCTCGTCGGCGACGCGGCCAAGAACCAGGTACGCGCACAGAGAGAGCCTCTTTCCATGCATCGCGCCCCCGGCCTGCACGCCACTGCACGCCGCTGCACCTCCGCAGAGCTTGACACACAACACTCCCCTGGCGCTTGTCCCCCCTCCCCTCCCTGTACACAGGTGGCGATGAACCCATCCAAGACCGTGTTTGACGCCAAGCGCCTCATCGGGCGCTCGTTCAGCGACCCCGCCGTCCAGCACGACATCGGCCACTACCCGTTCAAGGTGAAGCCGATGGAGGGCAACAAGCCGTTCGTCGAGGTGCAGCACAAGGGCGAGCCCAAGACGCTGGCGCCCGAGGAGGTCTCGTCGATGGTGCTCGTGAAGATGAAGGAGACGGCCGAGGCATTCCTGGGGCTGCCCGTGCGCAAGGCAGTCATCACCGTCCCCGCCTACTTCAACGACGCGCAGCGCCAGGCGACCAAGGACGCTGGCGCCATCGCAGGCCTCGAGGTGCTGCGCATCATCAACGAGCCGACTGCTGCCGCAATCGCTTACGGCCTCGATAAGAAGAACGCGAGCACCGGCGAGCGCAACGTGCTCATCTTCGACCTGGGCGGCGGCACGTTCGACGTGTCGCTGCTCACGATCGAGGGGGGCATCTTCGAGGTCAAAGCGACCCACGGAGACACGCACCTGGGCGGGGAGGACTTTGACAACAGGCTCGTCACGCACTTTGTGGCCGAGTTCAAGCGCAAGCACGGCAAGGACATCAGCTCCAACCCGAGGTCGCTGCGCCGCCTGCGCACTGCGTGCGAGAAGGCCAAGCGCACGCTGTCATCGACCGCGCAGACGACGCTCGAGATTGACTCCCTGGCTGATGGCATCGACTTCATGACGACGCTCACGCGCGCGCGCTTCGAGGAGCTCAACATGGACCTGTTCCGCAAGTGCATGGCGCCCGTGGAGCAGTGCCTCAAGGACTCCAAGATTGACAAGGCCCAGGTGCACGACATCGTGCTCGTCGGCGGCTCCACGCGCATCCCCAAGGTGCAGTCCCTGCTGTCCGACTTCTTCAACGGCCGTGAGCTCAACAAGTCCATCAACCCCGATGAGGCCATTGCGTACGGCGCGGCTGTGCAGGCCGCCATCCTCACTGGCACGGGCAGCAAGAAGGTGCAGGACCTGCTCCTGCTCGACGTGACCCCGCTGTCGCTCGGCCTCGAGACCGCCGGCGGCGTGATGACCACCCTCATCCACCGCAACACAACGATCCCCACCAAGAAGGAGCAGGTCTTCTCTACCTACGCCGACAACCAGCTCGGCGTCCTCATCCAGGTCTTTGAGGGCGAGCGTGCGCGCACCAAGGACTGCAACTCACTCGGCAAGTTCAACCTGGATGGCATCCCGCCCGCGCCGCGCGGCGTGCCCCAGATCAACGTCGCGTTTGACATCGACGCCAACGGCATCCTCAACGTATCGGCCGAGGATAAGAGCAGTGGCAAGCGTCAACACATCACAATCACGAACGAGGTGGGGCGCCTCTCAAAGACCGAGATCGAGCGGATGCTCGCTGACGCCGAGAAGTTCCGCGCGGAAGACGAGGCCGCGCGCAAGAAGGTTGATGCGCGCAACAGCCTCGAGAACTACACGTACCAGCTGCGCTCCACGCTGGCGAGCGGCCCCGCGGCCGAGAAGCTGTCGGCCGGCGACAAGGCCACGGTCACCAAGGCGATTGACGAGACGCTGCAGTGGCTCGACGCCAACCAGCTGGCGGAGGCAGAGGAATTTGAGTTCAAGCAGAAGGAGCTGGGCAACATCGCCAACCCGATTGTCACCGCGATGAACCAGCAGGACGGCGGGGCACACGCGGGCGCCGCGCACGGCGGCTCGACCGGTGGCCCCAAGGTGGAGGAGGTCGACTGAGCGCCGCGACACGCGCGCACACACGGGAGTTGTATAGTTGACGGGTCCGGCTGTACACTATTGAGTTGGGGTTGCACGTTCTGAAGAGGGTCCCACCGCAGTGGAGCGAATAGTCTGGGGAGTTGTCGTCTGTAAGCCCACGCGCATACGCAGGAGCTGTAGCTTGACGGGTCTGACTTTAATTGGGTTGGGTCATTGGTGAGGTTGCGCGCTCCGAATAGGGGGTCGCCGCAATAAAGAGAAGAATCTGGTTGTCATTTGTAAGACTATCTCACTGCCCGTGTTGGGACCTGTCTGCCTTCCTGCCAGCCTGCACAGTTCCAAGGGAAGATAAAATCATTACCCGCGCCATTATCCACGCCCCCCATCCGGCCGTCATTGCCTTCGGCACCCACTCACTCAACTTCCCTTTCAAGGGCACGTAGGGACCGCTCCTCTGTCCTGTAAAATTCACATGACATGCAACTCCAAGAATCTGCTGGAGCTTCGAAACCGAACGTGTGATCCCCAGACGTGGGTTACAGACTGATCATTGTCATTATTATCGCCAGCTGGGGGATTTTCCAGCCAAACTTCCTAGACCCCCAAACCAGTGCCCCAACCCCCCGGTTCTTAGAAGAACCATCCGACCATCCTGGAGCGCAGCGCCACCACCACTGCCCACTAATACGCTCTTCACGATGAGCTACACATCGAAACGCTTCCAGGTAAGGCACAGAGGAGTGCGGGTGGTGACGCGCGCGCATGCAAGCAACACCTGGTTGGCAGGTTTACGTTTCTGGGCGACCCTGGTCGGCGCGTAACCGGAAGGAAAAGCTCGACGGGGAGGGGCGGGGGCGCTTGGCAGTGCGCTTGGGCACTGCAATGGGGTGTTGCATGTCGCCCAAGGTGTTGCCCATGCACAGCTGCATGGCACAGGGGGGCTGTTAGTACTAGAGGTAGGTGGCTCCGAGGACATGCTACATATGCTGTGGCTAGCAACACATGGCGTACAGCGTGGCTGGCTGGGGTAGATCCACACGGAGTAGCACACACGCACACGCGCACACACACACACACACACATAACACACGCACCACATGCTGCCACCCCGTGCAGAAAAACTGGACCTATGACCCCCAGGGTACCACGCATAACGACCGCATTGGACAAATCCTGGCGGGCGGCAAGGACCTCAGCGCAACGCTGCGCATGGAAGCGATGGAGGTGTGTATTTTTTCTGTCACAAGCTGCATGATGATGATGGATCTTACAGTCTGTGTGACACCAGTAATGATGTATAAGACCGGTGTCGGCGCTAGCGCCCGACACCTTAAACTCAGTTTCAGTGGGAAACTGGCTGGCTACCTGGTAGGGGTGAGGGTAAACCCCCACACGCGCGCACGCACTGGACCTAGACAGGACACTGGGCCCCCAGATCCACCCTATACCACCCAGGTAGTGACAGCAACGCATTGTTGGTGTGCGCCTGTGTTCTACTACTAGTCCCGCCGCCGCCATTGGCTCCAGCAATCTCCTCCATGCCCGCCAGCAATCTCCTCCACGCCCGCCAGCAATCTCCTGTATGCCCGCCAGCAATCTCCTCCATGCCCGCCAGCAATCTCCTGTATGCCCGCCAGCAATCTCGTCCATGCATGGGCGCCGCCATGCGATCTCCATGCGCCGCGCCGCGCTCCATGCGCGCCAGCACCCGTACCACCCGCCTCATTCCCGTTCTTTAGCCATTCCCCGTGACACCTATGGCTGATCCTTGTTCCGCCGTCCCCTTTGGCATCTGTAACCCGTATCCTCTCCCTGTAGCCTCATTCCCCGTTCTTAACCGCCATCTCCATTATGGTGCCCGCCCGCTGGTGGGGCCTCGCCTCGCCCCATGCCGCACGGCTAGTGTATTGATTGCTGCGCCATCTATAATCTGCGCCTTGGGGCAGGGAACCCCTGCGCCACAACCTCCTCACAAAGCCTAGCCGCATGTGCCTCGCTTCCCATGTTTCTCAATTTCTCGCCATCCGCTTCCATGCTGCCGCCTGCAATCTCCTCCACGCCCGCGAGCAATCTCCTCCATGCCCGCCAGCAATCTCCTCCATGCATGCACGCGCAGAGCGCCGCCATGCAACCCCCATGCGCCGCGCGCGCCGTGCGCGCGCCGCGCCCGCCAGCTCCCGTAGCCTCATTCCCCGTTCTTTACCCATGCGCCGTGACGCATTAGCCTTGTCCGCCGTCCCCTGGCATGCATAACCCGTAGCCTCATCCCCGGTAGCCGCATTCCTCGTTCTTAGCCGCCATCTCCATTATGGTGCCCGCCCGCTGGTGGGGCCTCGCCTCGCCCCATGCCGCACGGCTAGTGTATTGATTGCTGCGCCATCTATAATCTGCGCCTTGGGGCAGGGAACCCCTGCGCCACAACCTCCTCACAAAGCCTAGCCGCATGTGCCTCGCTTCCCATGTTTCTCAATTTCTCGCCATCCGTCTCTCTCTTCCATCCAGGCACAGTAAACCATTAGGAGCCGCAATCTGCTTGAGTTCCGATCGTTGTGAGAGGGGGTGCATGCTCGCCGCAATTCTCGCCATCGTGCATCGTGCTCTCCATCGTACCGCTGCCCCATCTGCCACATAGCCTCGCCCCATCAGGACCAGTTCATCAGTAGCGCTGTGCGTCACAGCCGCTCAGGGTAAATTTCCAGATTTTCAGCCGCCCAGTACCAAGCGCAGTTGTCCCGGTTGTCCGCCATCGAGCGGCGCCAGGGCGGGAGCCCCTGGCGAAGAGCTTATGAACTATATAGTATGTGCGTGTGTGCGTGCGTGTGCACAGTGCATGTAATGTAAGACATGATCGGGTCCGCGGGTCCACTGAATAGAGAGAAAGATGTCAGCTGTGAGATTATGAGAGAAGACTACCGGTCCAGGTTGCCGCTGCACCTTGAAGTCGTACCAGTCCCTGTACTGTAGTAGGGCGGTCCAACGCCTCGCTGCTGCCTGTTGCCCGCTGCCTGCTGCCTGCTGCCTGCTGCCTGAGAGGCTGAAAAACCAGGGGGGCCGCAGTAACTTCTTTGTGGGTGAGGCTCACACATCACTAGCATTTTTTGTTTTGGCATTTAGTTATGGTAGAAAGAATTAATTAGGAATGGCTTACAAGTAGTCATTCCCGGGAGAGTACATGTGGAGCATGCTCTCTCTATGCACCGCATGTTGTCTCTAAAACGTACTTAACTCAGCACCCCATGTCCCGCGTGCAGGGAGTGCAAGCCGCCCGCAACGACGAGCTCGCAGTGATGGCGCATGCTCGCAACGCTCCCAAGCCGCTGCATGAAACGTCCGTCTCGTTCGAAAGCAAGGAGACCCAGGGGCGGGGGATGGTCTGGGTGAGTGGAGTGCAACAACACCTGCATGGGCATGCGCAACACCTGCATGGGCGTGCGCAACACCTGCATGGGCGTGCGCAACACCTGCATGGGCGTGCGCAACACCTGCATGGGCGTGCGCAATACCTGCATGGGCGTGCGCAACACCTGCATGGGCATGCACGCCCATGCAGGATGTTGCGCACATTATGCGCACGCAGTGGTGCCAGTGCCAAGGCAGAGCAGGTCAGCCACAGGTGGCCCTCCGGTTGGCACCTGTCTGGCACGTTTGACGCAGCTGCGCGCACACGACATGGCGCTAGCACGCACGCACGCGCACACACACACACACACACACACATAGGGCGCGGCAATATACCGTATACGTGGGCCCGTATACCGTATAATACCGTATAACGTATACCATATATATACAAGGGTAAACGTGTATTATACCCTTGATTCCTTGATCCGATCGAGACGGGAACAGTGGGTTCGGATGCCTGACATGATAGGCATAACAAACCCACCATAATCCACTCTAACAAGCTGACTTTGCCATGTTTGGTTTACAGGAACCACACAACTTCACAGGTTTTTCTCACTGCATGGCAGCCGAAGCGTCCCTGCGCCCCATGCAAACACCACTTTCTTCCCTCCACCCGATGCTGCATCCAAGCATTGTTTTGGATAGCCCTTGTTATTAGCTGTCCAATGCAAGTCAAATCGTCAAAATCCATGCAGTTTCAAGGGAGTTGGAGCCTTTACGCCTTCGACTTGCCGTGCGAAAATTGCTGTTTACGGTATACATGCCGCCGTATACGGTATATACCGTAACGGTATACATACGGTATACACGGTATACGTATACCGTGCCGCGCCCTACACACACACACACACACACACACACGCGCGTGCGCACGCACGCACACACACACACACACACACACACACATGCCCCCCACACCCACCCACACACAACACAACACACGCACGCATGCACGCACGCAGGTTGACAACAAGACCAAGACCGACCTGGGCGCCGTAACCGACGAGCCGTTCACTAAGCCGCTCCGCGAGGCGGGGCAGTTTGACACACTCAATGAGAAGCAGGTGCGGTGTTTGCGGGTTTGGGGGTGCGGTGTTTGCGGGATAAGACCAAGTTTCGGGTCTAGGGTCTAAAATCAGGTCCTTGGGCATGCGGTACTCTGTTGGTTGTGGCGTCAGCTCATCGGGCGGGCGTGCAGACGCGAGGCGCGGCAGCTTGACACGCTCAATGAGGAACAGATGCGGTGGTGTGGGGGTGTGGGGTGGGGACAAAGCTTAGGTCATGATGCAAAACCTCATCTTGCTTCAATCTTGCTTCCCACAGTTTAGGGTATAGGCAAGGGGGGGGGGGCAGGAAACACAAGAAATGGAACACAAGATGGAATCTCGTCTCCTTGCTGTGAATGTTCAAAAACCGTCAGAATTTTTGAATTTGGACACCTGGGGACCGAGATATGAGGGCTCAAAGTTGGGGGGGGGGGGAGGGGGGTCCAGAGCTTTCTACGGGGGGTTCAGCACTTTCTTTCCAGTGGGCCGTGTTCGACGGGAAGACCACCATTGGAACCACCTCGATGAGAGGAGGACGAATCCACTCTAAGAAGTGACCCTAGGTTATAGGGTGGGGGTCCTCACCCCCTCAACGCCCCCACTCCCCCGCGTGCTCCCTCCGGTGCACCTAGTGCCCACCTAGGGATTTGAGCAACCTTCATAGATTGAGATGGGACCGATGCCATCTGAATCTCCTTGGAGAGCACAGCAAAACACCTCAGGAAAGTCAACCCTGAATCTGCCTGGAAAGTGTGAACTGGAGGGTCCACACTCCTTGGTGGCGGCCATCAAAGCCATGGCATGGCTGCATTTTAGGGGTTATTTTGGCTATCTTCTGACGACTTAGACATTGCGATGGACAGCCCTCACTATTAGGAAGCCATGTGCATTGGTCCCGGCTCCATGCATGGGGTATTTTGTGAGATTGGGGGGGGGGGGGGGGGGCAGGGGGGCATATTTTTTTTGTATCATGTGTTCCAGTATTTTCTTTTCTGCCCCCCCCCCCCCCCGTGGGTATAGGGTTTAAAAATTAGGTCCTTACCCTGAACCCTGAGATACACTCGATGGCTGGCGGCCATCGCGTCATCACGTCGGGCGGGTGCGCCGCTGTCGTGTGTGCGTTGGTGCGTATGCGCACGTGTGCAGGTTACAGATTGCTCGCTGCCCCCCTCCTCTTTCCCATCCCCTCCTCTTCCCCCAAAGCTTGCTGCCCCTCCCCCCCCCTCCTCTCCCCCATCATCCCCCCTCCCCCCGCACCACCACCTAGCCTCACCTAGGTCACCTGGAAAATGTGGCATGCGCGCAGATTGCTGTCGCGCTTGTTTTTTTTGCTCAAACTGCTCCCCCATCCCTACCCCCCCCCACACCCAATCTGGCTCACCTCGCACCCTTAACCCTAACCCCCAAACCCTAAAACCCTAAACTTGGTGTGCATAGATTGCGGTCGCCGCACTGACGCCCAACCAGCGAAGCTTGCTGCCCCTCTCCTCACCGCCTCATCCCCTGTCCCCCCCCCTCCCCCCCTCCCCACCACACACACCTGATCTGGCTCACCATGCAAATGTGACATGCGCGCAGATCGCGGTCGCGGCACTGACGCCCAACCAGCGAAGCATGCACCTGTGGCGCAAGCTCAACCCGGGCTGCATGGAGTCGACGATCAAGTGAGTGCCACGGACGTTGTGCAGGGTGGTGGGGCGCGCGCGCACGCGTGGCCGTGTGTGTGTGTGGGGGGGGGGGGGCACGCACGGCCAGTTGTGCTCGGTCGTGGTTACCACATTCGCTGGGGAGTTCCGGTGCTCCAGAGTCTTGGTTACCATGCCATGCCCTCGCAGCTCCCGCCTAACCCCGCCCCCCCTTCTCCCCCACAGCAGCCCCCTTCTCCCCCCAGCCTCCCCTTACCCCCCCTTCTTCCCAGCCCCCCTCTCCCCCTAGCCCCCCTTCTCCCCCCCAGCAGCCCCCATTCCCCCCCGCCTCCCCTTCTTCTCCCAGCCCTCACCGCTCACCGCACCAACACGAATGCCCCCCCCCCCAGGGTGCCGATCGCGACCGCACAGGACACGTTCAAGATGCGCGACGGCATCGTCCACAACCCGGACAAGGAGCAGGTGTGTGGCACGTGCACAGCACACTCTTGCTCCTTGCTTCACTCGTGCTTCACTCTTGCTTCACCAGCAGTAGCCGGCCACCCGTTTGGAAGTGCTCGGGGTTTATTGTTTGTATGGGCAGTAAGCAGAGTTGTACCAAGTTGTACCGCATGCATTGGGCATCTCCAGGGCGCCTCTTGGTCCGTCGTTAAGAAGTATGTTAGTTTACACCTTCATCTCGACCTCCACAGGTGGGCCAGTCGATACACCCAGTCTATGCGCCGAGCAGACTTGAAACTTGCGCTGCCTCTTGCTAGGGTTCATGGCGAGAGATGCAACTGGAAATCCACCATCATCAGGGTTTGGAGCCTGCACTGTGATGTTGCTTGCTTGGCGCCCGCCACTACGTGGTTGGCGCTACCGTGGGCTCCCTTTGTAGCTTGACCTTCTTTGGTGGGCCTCATGCATGCTCTCTTAAGTCCCGCTGGAGCTTTGGAACCGAACGTGTGACCATGTGCCGCGTCCATGTGCCGGCAGTGGATTGTAAAACTCTCATCATCATATTGGGCGTAGCCGTGAGGACCCATACCGGCCCAGGGCCCTGCCCACCACATTGGGGCTCGGTGCTGTCACTCATGGACCCAGCAATGCGGCGCTGCTGGTGACGAGGATCTCCGTGCCGCTGACGAGTGGGGTAAAATACGACTGGCCCGGCTCCTGCTAGACTGCCCCTCGGTGGAACACTTCAGGAGCGGCTTGCCCGGCGCTGCCATGGCTTGGCGAGTAGCCGCGGCGCTGCCGCGGCCCGTGCTGGGAGACGGCCCTTATCCTCCCCCCATGCAGGACGCCATGCGGCACCGATCTCGACGAGTTGATCGACGAGCGGAGGAGCTGGCGCCCGTCAATGCATGCTGGACATTGGTCAAGATGGCTGCCCGTGGAGGCGGGCTACCATCACGGCTTCAGCGGTGGCGACCGCCGAGGCAACACAGAGTAAATCCGCTTCACCAATCGCAGCGTTCGTCACCGCGCTCATCCTCGGGGTCGCTCGTCTGCCGGTGACTGGCGTTGGAAGGTCTTCAGGCAGCCTCCATGACAACTCTGTCGTCCATGCCCCCTGGAGGGTGGGACCTGGCCATGCATGAGGCATGGGGCGCCGGCTGAGCCCCATGCAAACGAGAGCTGGACAGCCATGCACTGCCAGGCGGGGACCGTTCCAGTCAGCGCCAGTCGGCTCTGCCGGCTTGACTGGCCACAAGGCCACTACTGTGACCCTGAGGAAGGTCCTCTCCTATATGCTCCTTGCCAGACATGTCTCTCAGAGACCGCTGTTTGGGGTAGTCTAGCCGGCGGGAGCGGTAGTCCATCGGCCGGGAGCCGGCGGTACTCTAGTACTTAAGTGTGCTGGAGTATCGGCGGGTGTCTCTAGTAGAAGAGTAGCCTGCTTAGCTGGAAACCCTGTGTTACTGTTACTGCTGTCACTCCGTGTGTTGTGGTGGTCCTCTGGATGGGTGGTTGGATGGGTGATGATGCAGGAGCGGAGCTCCTTCTGCCCAGAACAGGACGGCAATGCGTGCCGGGCCTGTCACAAAGCCCGCAAGCCGCCCCCTCCCCCCGCCACCCTTCTTCGCCTGTGGCGCGCCCCCTCTGAAACACACGCGCGTGCGCGCGCCCGCTACACTCCCCGCACACGCAGTTCCGCAAGTAGGCATCTCTGACACACACACACACTCACACACAAACACTCCCCTCTCCCATACGCGCAGTTCCGCAAGAAGACCGAGTTCACGGCGTACGTGGAGGCCCAGATGCGCCACGTTGGCACCGACCGGTGACCGTTGGGCTGCGCATAGGAGCTCACTGGTCGGTGCCCGCGTTTGGAGCTAGTCCCTATGCAGCGTGCGCGGGCAGAGCCTTCGAGTGCTGAGTCAATCATGGCCGACCGTGGTGTGTTACAGATGGCAGTAGGAGCCAGGAGGGGGGTGGGGTGGGTGGGTGGGGGTGGGCTGGGAGCTGTGCCGGGCCCTTCTACATGCACACTTGCCGGTTCTGACGGTGCGCATGTCGAGGGGGCGGCCTACTAGGGACAGGGGGTCCACTCTGTAAATGAGCGTCTTGATTGACACCGTTCTGAGCCGCCGCCGCCGCGCGCTTCGACGTGTCCTACGGCCATCCACCCCTGCCCCGTGCCCATAACACTGTTTGGCGTATACAAATAATGTACTCTCGTGGTGCGCCCCCTCGGTAAAGTCGCAGGCAGCCCGTCGTCAAACCCGTTGTCACGTGTGTTTGTCGCACGGAGGGCGCGCGCTCGCTCGCCGCGCATTCCGCATGTGCACGGCGCGCGCGCACGCCGTTGCACGCCGTTCTCTGGGCCCAGTCGGCCGTCGCCCCCCCGCGCGTGCGGCCGTGTGTGCGACTGGCTTGGCTCGTCCCGTCATGTTACAGGCGAGCCACGCCAGTCCCGTCATGTGACAGGCGAGGGCAATGCCAGTGACAGCGTGCGTGTGGGGGCGCGCCGTGCCTCTCGCACTGTTGCGTTGTCTCGCGCAACATGCGCAACAGGTACAAAACTTTTGACGGCCAGCTTGGACGACCGTCCCTAGGGCAGGGGGCGCGCGTCAGACCCGACCGACCGATTCAGGTCAAGTCACAGAGAGGTTGTCGCGCGGGCGGTGGCGGCGGTCGCAGCTCCGTTCTCTCGTCTCTCCCATCTACTTCTTGGCCGACACGAGCAGCTCGGCGATCTGGATCGCGTTGAGCGCGGCGCCCTTCTTGATCTGGTCGCCGCACACAAAGAGCGAGAGCGCCTGCGGGGATACACGTGCATGGGGTGGGGTGCGAGGGTGGGGGTGAGGCGAAGGAGAGGAGGGGCTGGGTTGGTGGACGAGGAGGTGTGCTGAATGTGCGCGCGGCGCTTCTTCTTGATCTAGTTGCCGCACACAAAGAGCGAGAGCGCCTGTGCGGCCGCACTTTCACGGGTGGGGGCCAAGGGTGAGGGGGTGGGTTGGGGCGAGGGAAAGGAGGGACTGGGTGTTGGGCGAGGAGGGCCAGTGTTGAGTGAACACGTGTCGGCAACGCCCTTTCTTGATCTGGTCGCCGCACACAAAGAGCGAGAGCGCCTGCGGTCACACATTCACAGGGGGGATGCAGCGGGGGGTCAGGGGGTGGGGCGGAAAAAGGGGAGATGAGGGGCTGGGTGGGTGGGCAATGAGGGTGTGCGGAATGTGCGTGCAGCGCTTCTTCTTGATCTGGTCGCCGCACACAAAGAGCGAGAGCGCCTGCGAGGATACGCGTGCATGGGTTGGGGGTGAGAGTGAGGGGGTGGGTTGGGGCGAAGGTGAGGAGGGGCTGGGTGGGTGGGCGAGGAGGTGTGCTGAATGTGCGCGCAGCGCTCCTTCTTGATCTGGTCGCCGCACACAAAGAGCGAGAGCGCCTGCGGGGATACACGTGCATGGAGTGGGGTGAGGGTGTGAGTTGGGGCGAAGGTGAGGAGGGGCAGGGTAAGCGGGCGAGGGGTGTGCTGCATGTGCGCGCGTCGGCCTTCATGATCTGGTCGCCGCACACAAAGAGCGAGAGGGCCTGCGGGGATACGCGTGCAAGGGGTGGGGTGGGGGGGTGGACTGAGGCGAAGGAGAGGAGGGGCTGGGTGGGTGGGCGAGGAGGCGAGCTGAACGAGCGTGCAGCGCTTCTTCTTGATCTGGTCGCCGCACACAAAGAGCGAGAGCGCCGGCGAGGTCGCACGTGCGCAGGGTAAATGGGGCGGGGCTCAGGGGGGCGTCAGAGGGGGGGGGGGAGATGAGGGGCTGGATTGGTTCAGCGATGAGGGCGTGCTGAAAGTGCGAGCGTCGGCTTTCCTTCATCTGGTCGCCAAACACAAAGAGTGAGAGCGCATGCGGTCACACGTTCACGGGAAGGGGGGGGGGAGGGTGACGGGGTGGGTTGGAGCGAGGGAGACAAGGGGCAGGGTGAGCGGGCGGGGAGGGTGTGTGTGCTGCATGTGCGCGCGGCGGCCTTCATGATCTGGTCGCCGCACACCATGAGCGAGAGCGCATGCGCTCACACGTTCATGGGTGGGGGGCGAGGGTGACGGGGTGGGTTGAGGCGAGGGAGAGGAGGGGCAGGGTGAGCGGGCGAGGAGCAGTGTGCTGCATGCGCGCGCGTCGGCCTTCATGATCTGGTCGCCACATCACGAGCGAGAGCGCCTGTGCGGCTGCACGTGCGCAGGGGGGATGGCGTGAGGTAGCTCCCACAACCCCACGCATCAAGGGTGCGTACTGTGAGCTGTAAACTGCCCCCCCCCCCCCCCCTCCTCGTCCTCCTCTCATCTCCCGACCCCACATTTTTCTGTCGTCGCGCGAGATGTCGCGGCGGATGCGTCCGACAAACTGTAACCTCACCCCCTCTCTCATCTCCTGCTAACACCTTTCACACACACACACACACCTTTCCGTCGTCGCGCGAGATGTCGCGGCGGATGCGTCCGACAAACACGTTGTCCTGGTTGGTCGCGTCAAGCGGCATCGGGAAGCGGTTGTTCTTGCGGTCGTCAATGAGAGACACGCCGGGGAACTTGGAGAGGGCCTGTGGTGTGACGATGTGTGGGCATGAAGTGTGGACACGAAGTGTGGACACAAAATGTGCATGGGGAAGCGGTTGTTCTTGCGGTTGTCGATGAGAGACACGTCGGGCAACTTGGATGCCCTCGGAACCCTCACCAACGGTGACCTCGCGGTCGAACTTGAGCGTGATGTTTCACTCCATGCATGAACACTACCCAGGAAGAATAAGCAGGGTCCGCTAGAGTTCCCCCATCTCAACCCATGCATGCATGGAACCACACAGCTACCGACCCACCTCGGTGGCCTCAGCAACGGTGACCTCGCGGTCAAACTCGAGCGTGATGGACTCGGCGTGCGCGCGCATCACGGGCACGCGGATGCACGTGGCCGCAACCTTGACGGATCCGCCTGTCTTCCAGATCTTGGCAGTCTCCTTGGTGAGCTGCGCAAGTCAAGACGGGATGAGGGTGTGCGTGGGTGGTTGTGGGGAGTGGGGAGTAGGGAATGGGGAGGGCGGAGGGGGAAGAGGCGGGTGAGGGAGGTGGCCACATTGCCCCCCCCCATCCCCCCCGCCCCCCAGCGCCTCGCGACGCCCCTAACGCCCCCCCCCCCCCCCGACCAACCGAGTCAAGGGTGCTCCCCCCTCCCCACCCGCAGCGGCCCTTGATGCCTCCCCCCACGACCAACCCCGTCCGACCGACCGAGTCAAGGGGCAACCCTCCCCTCCCACCCAACGCCCCCAAACGCCTCGCGACGCCCCCCGACCCCCCCCCCCCCGACCGACCAACCGACCGACCGAAGGTTTGCCCCAGCCCCCCCCCCCCCAACGCCTCGCGACGCCCCCTGAAGCACCCCCACCCCCCCACGACCGACCGTCCAACAGTGTTTTACTTTTCATAAATTTCAATTGATTATTCCACAGCCGGATTTTGCTTTGACCGCGTTGACCGTTGACCTCCCGTTGACCGTTTGTCCTCATACATAGGTAATTTGAAAGCTGCTGGCGTGCTCTGTCTGGTGGGCTTGTCAGACTCACAATCCACTGGATGGGTTGAGCTGTGTGCAAGGTCAAAGTAAAGCCGACATACAGCCACATGGCTGTGGACAGCCGAAAAGAAAATCACTGCCGTCCAACCTGCCGACAGAGTCAGGGGTTGGACAAATGTGATCCCCCCCCCCTGAACGCCTCGCGACGGCCCCCCGACGCCTCGTCCTCACCTGCCCTTAAACGCCTCACTACGGCCCCCAACTCCCCCCCCCAACCGAACGACCGACCTTGAGCTCCTCCTCCACTGTGCCCGGTCTCCACGTCCATGCCCTTCACTGTGCATGGCTCACCCTGCATGCCTCACCCTGCATGCCCCATCCTGCATGCCCCACCAT
Source organism: Chlamydomonas sp. UWO 241 (assembly GCA_016618255.1). Lineage (NCBI taxonomy): Eukaryota > Viridiplantae > Chlorophyta > Chlorophyceae > Chlamydomonadales > Chlamydomonadaceae > Chlamydomonas > Chlamydomonas priscui. Next base: position 10,365 of record VFSX01000395.1, on the reverse strand, counting down.
GCAGAACGCCCACGCCCACAACTCATCGCCCGCAACCCCCCAACCGACCTTGAGCTCCTCCTCGTTGTATCCGGTCTCCACGTCCATGCCAGAGTTGTGGCTGAACAGGTTGAACGCGTAGACGCTGGGGAAGATCTTGGGCACAGCGGGCTTGCCGTCAAGCACGTCGCGCGTCTGCTGGCGCAGCTCCTCCATCGCGGCGGCGCCAGCGCCAGACGCAGCCTGTGTGTGTGTGTGTGTGCACGTGTGTGTGTGTGTGTGTACGTGTGTGTCTGCGTCAGCAGACGCAGCTCCTCCATCGCAGCGGCGCCAGCGCCAGACGCGGCCTGTGTGTGTGTGTGTGTGTGCGTGTGTGTGCTGACGCAGCTCCTCCATCGCGGCGGCGCCAGCGCCGGACGCGGCCCGTGTATATGTGCGCGCGTGTGTGTGTGTGTGTGCGTGTGTGTGTTTGCTGACGCAGCTCCTCCGTCGCGGTAGCACCAGCGCCAGACGCGGCCTGCGTGTGTGTGGTCGATTTAATAGTCCATCCGGCGCCTTTGATGGCGCACTATACTTGTGTGTGTTTGTATTGCCTGAAGCAGCTCCTCCGGCGCGGCGGCGCCAGCGCCAGACGCAGCCTGCGTGTGTGTGTGTGCGTGTGTGTGCGTGTGTGCGTACGTGTGTGTCTGTGTCTGCTGACGCAGATCCTCCATTGCGGCAGCTCCAGCCCCAGAAGTTGTCTGATGAGGAGCGCGTGCGCGCTGAGTTGTGGAGGGTGTGTTGTGTGTGGGGGGGGGAGGTTTAAACACGCCTCCTCAAGACGGCATTCGTAAGGGATTTTTGCCTACGTATGCGCTTGGAGAGCGTGTCGAGGCCGTGCCAGGTGGAGAGTGTGCACCAAAAGGACTCTTACATGCGCGGCCCACCTGGTACACACACACACACACACGCTCGCACGCACACACGCACCTGGTACGTCGACACCATCATGCGCTACACCGGCAACACGCGGCGACACGCAGTGCAGCGGCGCCCCGCCCTCATAACCGACACACAAACACACACACACACACAAACACGCACGCACACACGCACGCACACACGCACCTGGTACGTCGACACCATCATGCGCTTCACGGGCGAAACGCGGTGCAGCGGCGTCGCGGCCATGAGCGCGATGATTGTCGAGCAGTTGGGGTTAGCGATGATCGCGCCCACGCCTGACCCGAGCTTGATGTGCGCCATGTCCTCGGGGTTGACCTCGGGCACGATCAGCGGCACGCCGTCAGTCATGCGGAAAGCGGACGAGTTGTCGATGACCTGGGGGCGGGGGTGGTATGACGTGTGGGTGGGTGTGCGTGGGGGGAAGAAGGGGAGCTTGGGAGCACACGTGCGAGCAACGGGGGGAGAGGAGGGCACCCCGGCGTCGACAGCCAGCTCATTGTTGACCCCCCGCTGGTGACACACCATGTGTGCATGCGACCTCACGCACGCACACCCTGTGAGGTGCTGCATGACTTTTGCAGCGGCCCTGGGTGTCCGGGCGGCATGCTATGCACAACTCACAATCGAGCCAGCGTCGCGAGCAAGGGGCCCAAACTTCTTGGAGATGTCGCCACCGGCAGAGAAGAGCGCGATGTCGATGCCCTTGAAGCTGGGGTGAGATGAGGGTGGTGGGGTAGGGTCAGGTGGGCTATGCATGCGCGGCATGCATGCATGCTACCATGCAGGGTAGGTCCCCCACCTGTCCTTGGTGAGCTCCTCGATCGTGTAATCCACGCCCTCGAACTCCTGCTTCTTGCCGGCAGACCTGCGCGCCGTGGAGAGCGATGATGAGAGCGGGATTGCGGGCGAAGCATGCATGTCGAAGCGAGATGGTAAACGCAGCCGCACGGTGCCACGCAAGCGCCATCGCCGCCCCCGCTTCAGCCAATCGAAGCCCCATCAAGGTGCACACTCGTGCGCAGGCCAAGGAGGGGGTCTGAACGCGCTGGAGGTGGCTCTTTGGTGCTAAGCCTCTCGGCGAATGCCAAGCAGCCCCTCGCCACCAGCCTCCCCCTTCTCCTCGCCCCACCTGGCAGACGACAGCATCTTCATATCCGAGTAGGGGAAGTTGTGCTCCTTGAGCACCTGCGCATGGAGAGAGCGGCATTTGCATGATCACAGCGTGTCGCTAGTGGTGTGCTAGCCCAGCCGCCGGGCCTGTGCTCTCTGCAGGGTATCCGCGGCACGCCATCGACCCCACCGTGAGGAACTCCTGGCCCACGGCACCCGTGACGCCGACGATGGCGACGGTCGGGCCATCAGCCTGCTTTGCGGCAGTGACGACCGCAGTGCGAGAGCGGGTCACCCGCGCGGGGGCGGCAGCGCGCCGTGCGAGGCGGCTGGAGCCGGACACGCTGTTCGACTTGAGACCCTGCATGGTGGAAAGGCCTTGTCCTACGCGCGAGGCTGCTCAATTGACGCCCCCACACTTTAAATTTCGGATCATAATACTTCAGGTATCCCCGGTATCTAAGTCAATTGAAAGCAGTATGTTATGTATGTGCGTGTGTGTGCTGTGTGCAAACTTACAAGCTGTCGTGTGGATGTTGCATTTTCATTACGGTCGGGCAGGTCAGGGTGCCATCCCTCCACTGGTGCAGCTGCTGAGGCCTGCCTCTGACAAACTTCCGAAAGAGTCTGCAGCACGAGCACTGGATGCACTTGGTCACCACAATGCCACGAACCGTACATTCATTGCTGCAGCCGGTGCCAGTGCGGACGGGGATGTGCTGGAGGAGATGGGGCGCCTGGGTATTTACAACGACAATGCTGATGAAGAATAAATAGGGCAGCAACGAATACGAGACGGACGAGGATGATGATGAAGTCGAAGCCTGGTCAGCTTGGTGCTCCGCGGCACGTTTTGACGGGCTCAATGCAAGCCAGGATGCTGAAGGGAGCAACCGGGGAAGCAGACAGGCACAGGGATGCAAGGGACACTTTCACGCTTCCTCTAGCCAGGGGGGAATCTCAGGGGTGATTATCTGCTGTGCGTTTCAAGGAAGGGACAATGCTTGGTTTGCACTTTTGGGGCGTTTGGGACAGATGAGGAATTCGAAGAGACGCTGCAGCGCGCCACAACCATGGCTGACAAAGTGATATGCAGGCCATGGCATTGATTGTGCATCCTGGTTGTGCACCCTGCCTGTGCACACATGAATACGCACACTTGAGGCGCGCTGGGCCCGTCCATTGTAAACACGGTCGAGTTTCATTCTGGGGCCCGCCCGTCGTCTGCCGCACGGACGCGACGGCTCTTGCCGTTATACACATTGCGCCTTACAAACGTGCCTGTGTGTTCGTGACCCACGCAGCCGGTTTAGCCCATCGTCATTTTGCCTGGTTTTACAGGTTTTACACGAACGCACCGGGAGGACTCCGGGGCGTGATTTAAGGCCATTTTGCCTGTAACGTCCGCTTGCCTCCTTCGACGATCCTCCGTCCACATTAATGTGCGCACACGCACAGGCGAGTGCTTCCCCTAGGTGTCCCGTCATTTTGCGCTTGTGGCGAAGAACGGACGCTGCAACTAACGCGAGGCTACATCTGACTGGAGCGTCATCCACCACCACACGGCCGCCACCGCCCACCGTTTTCGGATGCCTCCGAAGGAAATAAGCAGCGGGCACGAGTACTCAACGCTTGGCTCACCGAGGACGAGGTGAGCGCAGCCCTCATGGGCATGGCGGCGGGCAAAGCGCCGGGCGTGGACGGCGTACCGGTAGAATTCTATCAAAGGGCATGGACTGGGGAGGGGGAGACAGGGGGTGGGGGAGAGGGGGAGGGGAGCGAGCCGCGACACGCGCTGCTTGAACCGATCACAGTTACAGTTACAGTTACATCGGCTTTCCAGCAAAGACTACCTCTAGTCCTAGTACCACCGCCTAGACCCAAGTCCAGTTCTGGCCCTAACAATTACTTGTGAGGGGCGGTAGCCACCAGCCGGCTGCCTGCCAACGTGTAGTCCCAGAGCAAAAAGGAGAGCTATTGTGCGACGCCTCCAAAATAGGTCCTAACTGCTTCTAGGGGATAGGGGGTCAAGTGGCGCTTGCCAATCTACTGGGCCTGAGGGATGTAGAGGGGTGGACGACCTACTTTGAGGGCCTGGTTGGGGGCGAGCATGCCCATGGGGAGCTGCAGGAGGGAGGGAACCCGTTTTCGGATGCCTCCGAAGGAAATAAGCAGCGGGCACGAGTACTCAACGCTTGGATCACCGAGGACGAGGTGAGCACAGCCCTCCTGGGCATGGCGGCGGGCAAAGCGCCGGGCGTGGACGGCGTACCGGTGGAATTTTATCAAAGGGCATGGACTGGGGAGGGGGACACAGGGGGTGGGGGAGATGTGGAGGGGAGCGAGCCGCAACACGCGCTGCTTGAACCGATCACACATCTACTCAATCGGGTCTTCCGCGAGGGGTATCCCAAAGCATGGCACATGGGGGCAGTCACGCCGGTGCCGAAGAAAGGCAATCTGGACGAGCGGGACAACTATAGGGGCATCACGGTGGGTGGGGCGCTTGCTAAGCTCTATAGTCTGGTGCTACTCCGCAGACTAGACGACCTTGCTGAGAAGGGCGGCCATAGAGCCGCCGGGCAGGCAGGGTTCCGGAAGGGGCGGGGGACCCCTGACAATGCCTTCATCCTACAGCACATGATTGAGAGGCGCAGCCATGAGCGAAAACCGCTGTATACTGCCTTCATCGACTTTAGAAAGGCATACGACTGCGTGCATCGGCAGCTCATGTGGGAGTGCCTTAAGAGCCTGGGGGTGGGGGGGGCGTTTTTAGCAGCCCTGACATCACTGTACGATGGGGCTGGCATGTGCGTGCGCATAGACGGCACGGTGGGACCAGGCTTCACCACACGCCAGGGGGTCATGCAGGGCGACCCAATGTCGCCGCTTTTGTTTGGGCTGTTTATCGACTCACTAGAAGGGGAGCTTGACGCACAGATGCCAGAGGTCGGGGTCCCCCTAGGGACAGGAGCAAACAGGCGGCTCCTACGGTTACTCTTGTATGCAGATGACCTCGTGCTCATGGCAGAGACGCCGGAGGCGCTCCAGCGCTTGCTAGATGCACTTCACGTTTTTTGCAGGACGCACGCTCTCACTGTCAATGTCCGCAAATCTGAGGGGTGGTGTTTAACGACCAGTACTGCCCGGTCACGAGCGCCAGGGGAAGGGTGACCCTGAAGTACGCTGGTATGGACCTGCCCATCAATCACGAGTTTAAATATCTGGGCATGCTTTTTGGGAGCCGTCGGGCAATAGGCGCGGGGCTGGAGCAGAGGCAGGGGGCGGGCCAGCGTGCACGCTTCGCCCTAGCGCGCAGATACGATGCCATGGGCCTCCACAACGTGGGAGTAAAGGCGCACCTGTTCAACGCACTGGTGCGACCTGTAATTAACTACGGGTGCGAGATCTGGGGCCCAGGGTTGATGGCGGGGGCGGGCATGGGGGTACAGGGGATCTTCTCGGGGGCAGCCGACAAGTGGGGGTTGGCTGGAGGGGACGGGGGCCCCTCCAAGGCGGCGCGCCGCAAGTGGCGCGCCATGGAAGCCCTGCACTTGCAATCTGTGCGCGAGGCCCTCCGTATTCGCAGGTGTGGGCAACAGCTATCGCTGCTGGCGACGGAGGTGGGCTGGCGACCGCTGTCGACCGACTGGCTGCGGCAGGCGGCGCGCTTCTGGGCGAAAGCGCTACGGCGGCCGGATGGCGATCTGCTGAAGGCGGCAATGCGGGAGAGCTGGGAGCTAGCGGCGGGTGGCGTGCGAGAGAGCTGGGTGGCACAGCTGAGCGAGTGCCTCAGCACAGTGGGGCACACGCTGGTGTGGGGCCAGGAGGCGGGGGGCATCGCCCGCCTGCTAGAGACAGCAGCGGCAGGTTGGCTGGCATCAGAGACCAGCACACCAGAGCTGCCAGAGGACGCCAACCAGCTCAGCGTCGTCCGCTCAGTGCCTGACTCATGGTCACACCGCTTCAAGATGCTTACTTACTTGCGGTGGATGGCAGACGACTGTGGCGGCGCACCAATGCTCTGGACGGGGCTGAACAGCGCCGCCCAGATCACGACACTCGCACGCTTTAGAATGGGGCTGCATGAACTGCAGATAGAGAAGGGGCGCCACACGGCGCAGGCAGAGCCACGCAGCCAGAGGCTCTGTCGCCTTTGTGGCATGCGGGAGGATGAGGCACACGTGATTTTTGAGTGTCCAGCGTATACGGAGACACGCGTACAGTTCCACACCCTTTTCCTGAGCGTCCCTGGGGACGATAAAGGCTTGGATGCGAAGATGCGGGCGTTTATGAACCCCAGCCCGGGGCTACTTTACCCTTGTTTTTGGCGTGACATGGCCAACTTTCTGGTCTCGTGCCTTGATATACGTAACACAAGCCTGGAGATGGTAGAGGATCGGGAGGAATAATTGACCTGAAGCGAACGATGTTTTGAATTAGGAGTCAATGAGGCAGCCACGATAGTGGCGGGGACCCAAGCGTGGGTTCCCGAGGAGCTGCGGTGGACTGTGCCGTTTGCAGTGCACCGCAGCTGGCGCACCTGAGAAATGCCCACGCTGGGTCTCACACGTGAAAGCTGCCTCAAAGATGACGACCTCAAAACGGAGTATGCAGAAGGAACAAATTTATCCGCTATAACCGGGGGGCAAGCTTGCTCTCTAACCTATTACCAAATCCCACACTGTTGGTCACTACTGACCGCCTTTTCCAGCCCCTTTCTAAGTAGTTAGGCTTAGGGATGTGCCCCTCACCGAGTCCTTCTGTGCCTCCCCCCTTCAGCAGGGGGGGGGCCTGCGACACGTCCAATGTCGTGCTCGGTGCAACAACAAGGGGTCAGCTTCTGCTCAGAGCCGGGTTAAGGGTAACAGGTTGAGAATCCTGTGAATGCTGGTTGAAATCCCAGTTAGAAAACCCCTTAACACGTTAGAGGTTGCGGCCCGGCTGGATATCCTTTTCGGCCACGTCTTGGCCTTTCTCCCCACGGGGGGATGTCTCTTTTGGCGATTGGCGACGAACCTGCCTTGCGTTTCCGTTTCCCAACATGCGCTCACCGACTTCAACAAGCGTTTGCTGCCGCTGCGGTAGGGGACCTAGGGGTGCGCCCACGCTCTTTACAGAGTTGGGGTTCCCTACCACCAACAGCCAGCCATCTCAGTAAGGTGCTCGGGCCATACGCGCCGAGCACGGTCTTATACGCCTTTAGAGGTGTCCCTGACTGTAACATCCATCATCATCATCACTGCAGGCAATGCCACATCCCGTTGCGTGCATGCGCCTGGAGGGGCTTCCCTTCCTGGCGGCGCGTGCGTCACCAGGGCCGCCCGCCGTGCGCACTCCCCAACTCTGTCTCTTGCGCTCCCAACATGGCCTGTCTCAGCCGACTCCTGCGACCTGCCTACTACCCCCCTGTCAACCTCTCTACTTCTACCTCTTTCCTCCTCACAGCCGGCTCTTGGCCTCGACCAGGAGGGCGACGCTCACGTCCCCTCCCGCCGCCGCGCCGTCAGCCGCGCCATCTTCCTCCTCAGTCCGCAGCGTCGCTGATGCCGCGGTCCCGACGCTGTTGAGGTTCAACGCATGGGAGCCTGCGGGGAGAGGCAGGCAGAGAGTGGGGGGTGGCCGGTGGGGGGGGGGGAGAGAGGGGGGCAAGTCAATTGTGGCACGGAATGCAAGGCGTGCGCGCGCGTGTGTGCGTGTGTGTGTGTGTGTGTGTGTGTGTCGCGCGCGTGTGTGTGTGTGTCGCGTGTGTGTGTGTGTGTGTGTGCGTGCGTGTGTCATGATTGTGCGTGTCGGGGGGCGAGCGCGTGCCCCGTACGCTCCCACGTTGTCCTATCGTGCACCCCATGCCCGTTGCCGCCACCTCCCACCCCACTCCCCGCCCCCACCCCCCAACCCTTATCAACGTCTGCTCCGCAGTGCCACCTGCAACCACCCTTCCACCACTCACCCTCAACCACCACCCAGGCCTGCTTGCGGCCGTGTGTGTGTGTGTGTGTGTATGTGCGTGTGCATGTGTGTGTCGGGATCGTGTGTGTGCGTGTGTGTGTGTGTGTGTGTGTGTGAGCGTCGGGACTGTGTGTGTCAGGATTGTGTGTGCGTGCCATGTGCGCTCCCAGGTTACCCTATCATGCACCCCATGCCCGTTGCCGCCACCCCCACCCCACTCCCCACCCCCCACCCCCAACCCTTATCAACGTCCGCTCCGCAGTGCCACCTGCAACCACTCTCCCACCACTCACCCTCCACCACCATCCAGGTCTGCTCGCGGCCGTGTGTGTGTGTGTGTGTGCGTGTGCATGTGTTTGTCGGGATCGTGTGTGTGCATGTGTGTGTGTGTGTGTGCGTGCGCATGTGTGTGTGTGTCGGGATCATGTGTGTGTGTATGTGCGTGTGTGTGTGTGTTTGTGTGTACATGTGTGTGCGTGTCTGCATGGCCGTTGCCCGCCATTACCCACCCTTCATCCACGTGCGCTCCGCCGGCAGCCTGTGTGCCGCGACATCCGCTGCCCACTGCTTGCGGTGGGCGACTGCCTCGGTCAGGACGGGATGCATGAGCGCGGTGACGATCGAGCACTGTGTGTGTGAGTGCGTGCGTGTGTGTGTCCTGACGTCCGCTGCCCACTGCTTGCAGTGGGCGACTGCCTCGGTCAGGACGGGACGCGTAAGTGCGGTGATGAATGTGCACTGTGTGTGTGTGTGTGTGTGTGTGTGAGGGTGTCGTCTGAGGGAGTGAGTGTGTATGAGTGTGCGAGTACGTGTGCGTGTGTGTGTGTGTGTGTACGTGCGTGCGTGGTGCACACAATAACGACCTGCGAGGTAAGTGCGTGGTCTAATGTGTGTCTTAACACGCCAACATAGCAGGCGCCCGACGAACGCCAAAATCGACACACGCGCACAAACACACACACACACACACATACACACACCTGGTCCCCGCTCGCGCAGTACGCGTGCGTCACGCCCGGCACCCACGTGGCCTGCAGCCCCGGCAGTCGCTCCTGCAGCTCGGACCACTGCCGCGCACTGAGCCAAACGTCCTCGGGGCAGCTGCGCGTGTGTGTGTGTGTGTGTGTGTGTGTGCAGGGGGGAGAGGTTGGCCCACTGCCGCGCGCTGAGCCATACATTATCAAGGCAGCTGTGTGTGTGTGTGTGTGTGTGTGTGCAGGGGGGAGAAGGTCGGCCCACTGCCACGCGCTGAGCCAAACCTCCTCGGGACAGCTGTGTTTGTGTGTATGTGTGTGTGTGTGTGCGCAACCGCTCCTGCAGCGCGGCCCACTGCCGCGCGCTGAGCCAAACGTCCTCGGGGCAGCTGCGTGTGTGTGCACGTGTGTGTGTGTGTGTGTGTGCGTGCGTGTGTGTGTGTGTGTGTGTGTGCACATCTGCATGTGTGCATGTGTGTATATGTGTGTGTGTGTGTGTGTGTGTGTGTGTGCAGTCGCTCCTGCAGCCCGGCCTACTACCCGCGCTGAGCCACACATCCTCGTGGCAGCTGTGTGTGTGTGCGTGTGTGTGCGTGTGTGTGTGTACGTGTGTGTGTGCGTGTGTGCATGTGCAGCCGCTCCTTCAGCTCGGTCCACTGCCGCGCATTGAGCCACACATCCTCGGGGCAGCTGTGTGTGTATGTGCGTGTGTGTGTGTGTGGGTGCGCGTGTGTGTGTACGTGTGTGTGTGCGTGTGTGCATGTGCAGTCGCTCATTCAGCTCGGTCCACTGCCGTGCACTGAGCCACACATCCTCGGGGCAGCTGTATGGGTATGTGCGTGTGTGTGTGTGTGCATGTGTGTTTGGGTGTGCGTGTGTGTGTCAACGGCCGAGGGGTTCACACGTGCAGCCGCCGGTCGAGCGCCTGCAGCACGCGCCACGCACACGCAAGCCGCCTGCCCATCGACCTCGTGTCTAGGGTTTAGAGGCAAGGGTTCGGGCCTGAAAATGGCTCACCCGTTCACACGCAGCCGTCGGCCGAGCGCCTGCAGCGTGCGCCACGTGGGCGGCCGGACGAGGCCTACACACTCGGTTGCCTCAGCGCTGCAACATCTTCCGTTGTAATGGCAGTCCCGAGATGCCTATAAACGCGTGACCACTCACCCATACACGTGCAGCCGCCCGGCCGAGCGCCTGTTGCACGCGCCACGCTGGCGGTCTGTCAACAAACTCTGTGTGTTCTTCCTAGGTCCTTAACACCGTACCCTAAGCCCCACCCACCCACCCACCACCCCACCCAAACACGTGCAGCCGCCGGCCGAGCGCCCGTAGCATGCGCCACGCGGGCGGTCTGCCAACAGACTTTGTGTGTTATTCCTTAGACCTAAACACTGTACCCCTCCCCCCC
>VFSX01000690.1:22500-60829 GCA_016618255.1 Chlamydomonas sp. UWO 241 | reverse complement strand
CCGAACGACCACGCGCACGCCCCGACCCGTTAGGAGCTCTTTGAGGACGTATGCACGATCACCACAAACCCCCTCGCACATGCCCGCTGCACGCGCACATGCGCCCCTTCTGGCATGAGGGGCGTCCACCAGGCTGGAAACTCACCATCACCCACTATCCTTTGAGCGCAGATCTGGATGCTCTTTGAGTACGCAGGCGCGTCTGCGCTCGCGCTCGAGAGGGCGACCGACGCGACGCCCATTTACGACGCCGACGTGTGGGCGCCTGCGCGCTTCTTCATGTTGCGCAAACAGGTGACAGTAGCAGTAGCGTAGATTGTCCCGCGAAGACGGCCTTCTCGTCCAAGTCCCCCCGCCTATAGACCGAAGTCCAGTTCTGGCCCTAACAAGCACTTGTGTGGGGCGGTAGGAGCGGCTGCCTGCCAACGCGCAGTCCTAGAGAAAAAAGGAGGGCTATTATGTTGCGCAAACAGGCAGTCTCCTAAAAAGACAATGGTTGTGGACCACCTTGCTGCGCATGCCCGAGAACACAACGAGCCCACCGCCGCTGCCAGTCGCCGAACTCACACACTCACACACACACGCAGGAGCCCAACATCACAGTCACGTCCACCGGGTCGCCGGTCCCGCGCCCGGGCGAGCCGGGGCGCTGGGCGCTCCCGGACGACACGACCGGGATTGACGCGCTCGCGACGCTCCACTCGTACCTCGACGACCTTCGCACCAACCGGACGATCTACGCGTTGCTGCTGTGCACCAGCCTTATCGCGCTTGTCGGGCGGCTCCTCACCATGTGCACGTGCGTGGGGGTTGAAACTCAAACCCTGTTTCGGCTTTACCCCAAAACCTTAACTCCTGAACCTACACAGTCAACACGCCCACCATCCACGCACCCCCAACCTCAACCCCAACCCAACGCACACCCATTTCTCCCCATTCTGTCTCCTTCTCAGGTTCCAGCCGCGCCTCGCGATCATCCCGCTTACGCTGTGGCTCGCTGCGACCGAGATTGCGCAGGTGTGTGTGTGTGTGCGTGTGTGTGTGTGTCCGTCTCCATGCCCTCGCGAGTGCCGAACAGCTCCTCGGCAGACTATAGACCGCATCCCAGACCGCCCGCCACCGCCTGACGCCGAGCAGATCCTCGGCCGCGACCCACTGCGGCGCCACGACACCATTCACCACAGAGAACCTCACATTGCCATGATCCCCCCCTTCAGCACCCTTCACTCCCCCTGACACGCTCCAAACTACACAGTCCAATTCTTCCCCACCGTCACCCACCCACAGTCGACCACCCACCCACGCTTTCATCCCCACATGGAGCTCGCCGTCCCATGTGCGCGCCATGTAGGCCCATGCACCCCCGCCCCATGCGCCTCCCGCCCATGCGCCCTCACGCACGCCGACCCCATGCTAGCCCTCCCTCCCCCCAGCCTTTCCTCCCTTGCCCCTGCCTCCACCCCCTGCCTACCTCCATCATCGCCCCATGGACTTCACAGGCCCATGGAGATGATCCGCCTCACCACCCCCCACGCACCAGCCTCTCCTCCCTCGCCCCTGCCTCCGCCCCCTGCCTACCTACATCATCGCCCCATGGAGTTCAGAGGCCCATGGAGATGATCCACCGCCCCATCCCTGCGCCCCTGCCTACGTTCATCATCGCCCCATCGAGTTCGCGGGCTCATGGAGATGATCCGCCGCCGCCCCCTATCCCAGGCCAGCCTGCGTTCGTCCGTCACCCCATTGAGGAGCTGATCTGACGTCCTCTAGGCCTGCCTACACCCAACTATCGCCCCATGGAATTAATCGGCCCATGGGGAGATGATACGCCGCGATTGAAGTTGAAGTTGGTTGGCCAGAGTGGCAACCCAAGTTGTAGTTGGTTGGCCATAGTGGCAACCCAAGTTGAAGTTGGTTGGCCAGAGTGGCAGCCCCCCCCCCCAGGCCCCCCCAAACCAAGGATACTATCCACTCGATTCAGGCGCTGGTTGGTCACCCGCTATTCGAAAGACATCCCAGTGCACGGGTCAGACATCGTAACAATTGCCGGGGTGTATTGCTGTTAGTAGTACAGGCATTGCCGGTGCATGCGGACGGCTTCATGTAACGCTTGGTTGGTTGGTTGGTTGGTTGTGTGTGTGTGTGTGTATGTGTGTGTGTGTGTGTGTCCTGGGCGGCCCACTCCCTGGGCGGCCCACTCCCTGGGCGGCCCACTCCCTGGGCGGCCCACTCCCTGGGCGGCCCACTCCCTGGGCGGCCCACTCCCTGGGCGGCCCACTCCCTGGGCGGCCGACTCCCTGGGCGGCCCACTCCCTGGGCGGCCCACTCCCTGGGCGGCCCACTCCCTGGGCGGCCCACTCCCTGGGCGGGCCACTCCCTGGGCGGCCCACTCCCTGGGCGGCCCACTCCCTGGGCGGCCCCCTCCCTGGGCGGCCCACTCCCTGGGCGGCCCACTCCCTGGGCGGCCCACTCCCTGGGCGGCCCACTCCCTGGGCGGCCCACTCCCTGGGCGGCCCACTCCCCGGGCGGCCCACTCCCTGGGCGGCCCACTCCCTGGGCGGCCCACTCCCTGGCCGGCCCACTCCCTGGGCGGCCCACTCCCTGGGCGGCCCACTCCCTGGGCGGCCCACTCCCTGGGCGGCCCACTCCCTGGGCGGGCCACTCCCTGGGCGGCCCACTCCCTGGGCGGCCCACTCCCTGGGCGGCCCACTCCCTGGGCGGCCCACTCCCTGGGCGGCCCACTCCCTGGGCGGCCCACTCCCTGGGCGGCCAACTCCCTGGGCGGCCCACTCCCTGGGCGGCCCACTCCCTGGGCGGCCCACTCCCTGGGCGGCCCACTCCCTGGGCGGCCCACTCCCTGGGCGGCCCACTCCCTGGCGGCCCACTCCCTGGGCGGCCACTCCTGGGCGGCCCACTCCTGGGCGGCCCTCCCTGGGCGGCCCACTCCCTGGGCGGCCCACTCCCTGGGCGGCCCACTCCCTGGGCGGCCCACTCCCTGGGCGGCCCACTCCCTTGGCGGCCCACTCCCTGGGCGGCCCACTCCCTGGGCGGCCCACTCCCTGGGCGGCCCACTCCCTGGGCGGCCCACTCCCTGGGCGGCCCACTCCCTGGGCGGCCTACTCCCTGGGCGGCCCACTCCCTGGGCGGCCCACTCCCTGGGCGGCCCACTCCCTGGGCGGCCCACTCCCTGGGCGGCCCACTCCCTGGGCGGCCCACTCTACACTCTACACTCTACACTCTCCACTCTCCACTCTCCACTCTCCACTCTCCACTCTCCACTCTCCACTCTCCACTCTCCACTCTCCACTCTCCACTCTCCACTCTCCACTCTCCACTCTCCACTCTCCACTCTCCACTTCTCCACTCTCCACTCTCCACTCTCCACTCTCCACTCTCCACTCTCCACTCTCCACTCTCCACTCTCCACTCTCCACTCTCCACTCTCTCCACTCTCCACTCTCCACTCTCCACTCTCCACTCTCCACTCTCCACTCTCCACTCTCCACTCTCCACTCTCCACTCCACTCTCCACTCTCCACTCTCCACTCTCCACTCTCCACTCTCCACTCTCCACTCTCCACTCTCCTCTCCACTCTCCAACTCTCCACTCTCCACTCTCCACTCTCCACTCTCCACTCTCCACTCTCCACTCTCCACTCTCCACTCTCCACTCTCCACTCTCCACTCTCCACTCTCCACTCTCCACTCTCCACTCTCCACTCTCCACTCTCCACTCTCCACTCTCCACTCTCCACTCTCCACTCTCCACTCTCCACTCTCCACTCTCCACTCTCCACTCTCCACTCTCCACTCTCCACTCTCCACTCTCCACTCTCCACTCTCCACTCCCTGGGCGGCCCACTCCCTGGGCCGCGGTCGCGAGTCACGGCGGTCGGCCCATGTGAGTCGCCGTCGCCCATCCCCCCTCATCGCCCCGCCCCCCCCGTCGACTGCCGCCTATGTACTGCGGCCCACCCTGGACTATCCACCATCGTCACCGTCCGAAGGGGGCAGCCTCAGCGAGCCGAGCAACCTCTTCCACAGTCCCAATCCTTATCCTGTCGCAGAGCCAGTCCCATGCCCTCGCCAGCGCCGAACAGCTCCTCGGCAGACTGTCGACCGCATCATGGACCGCCCCGCCACCGCCTGACGCCGAGCAGATTCTTGGCCGCGACCCACTGCGGCGCCACGACACCATGCACCACAGAGAACCTCACCTTGCCATGATCCCCCCTTCAGCACCCTTCACTCCCCCTGGCACGCTCCAAACTACACAGTCCAACTCTTCCCCACCGTCACCCACCCACAGTCGACCACCCACCCACGCTTTCACCCCCACATGGAGCTCGCCGTCCCATGTGCGCGCCATGCAGGCCCATGCACCCCCGCCCCATGCACCTCCCCAGCCCCCCCGCGCACGCTGACCCCATGCTGGCAATCCAGGCTGGCAATCCCTCCTCACCCCACCCCCCCCATCCGTGAGCGCACACGCGCACGCGCACTCCCCCCTAGCCTCCCACGCCTCCTCCGACCCCTCCCAACCCCCCTCCCTCTCCCCCCTCGCCTCCCACGCCTCCTCCGATCCCTCCCACGCCTCCTTTGATCCCCCCACGCCCCCCCTGATGCCTCCCATGCCTCCCCTGATCCTTCCCACGTCTCCTCCGATACCCCTGATGAACCCTCACCTGACCCCCCCCCGATGCCTCATCTGACCCCTCCCACGCCCCTTCCAAACCCCCCTTTCCCGTCTACCGAGCCCCTATCCCAGGCCCGCCTGCCTTCGTCCGTCGCGCATCGAGTTCATCGGTCCAAGGAGCTGATCCGACGTCCTCATGGCCTGCCCAACGAAAACTCAGTCTAGTAGGCCGCGGCCGAACGGATCTAGTAGTTGCGGCGACGTTTACATTGCACGACGGACAACCCCGACTATCGCCCATGGAATTAATCGGCCCATGGGGAGATGATACGCTGCGATTGAAGTTGAAGTTGGTTGGCCAGAGTGGCAACCCAAGTTGTAGTTGGTTGGCCAGAGTGGCAACCCTAGTTGAAGTTGGTTGGCCAGAGTGGCAGCCCCCCCAGACCCCCCCAAACCAAGGATACTATCCACTCGATTCAGGCGCTGGTCGGTCACCCGCTATTCGAAAGACATCCCAG
This sequence comes from Chlamydomonas sp. UWO 241, assembly GCA_016618255.1. Classification (NCBI taxonomy): domain Eukaryota; kingdom Viridiplantae; phylum Chlorophyta; class Chlorophyceae; order Chlamydomonadales; family Chlamydomonadaceae; genus Chlamydomonas; species Chlamydomonas priscui. Next base: position 55,675 of record VFSX01000690.1, on the reverse strand, counting down.
TGCACGGGTCAGACTTCGTAACAATTGCCGGGGTGTATTGCTGTTAGTAGTACAGGCATTGCCGGTGCATGCGGACGGCCTCATGTAACGCTTGGTTGGTTGGTTGGTTGTGTGTGTGTCACTCTCGGAAAGAGCACTCGTCCAAACGGCGTCCAGGGGGCGTCTTGCCGTCCAGGGGCGTCTGAGAGGCGTATTGTGTGTGTGCTATGTGGTGTGTGCTCTAGCACAGGCAAGAGCCGTAATCCAGGTTGCCCGTGTGTGCGTGTGCGTGTGTGAAATCATGTAGGCCGTGGCTCGCCTAGGCCGAACTTATATCACATATATGAATCCCGCTGCTGAGCTCCGTTAAACCCTGGGGGTCTAATCATTTCATCCCAACTTGAATCGAAAGCGCCCAACCTCAAGAGAATCCAGAAAAAAATGTGATCGAATGAGTGACACACACACACACACACACACACTCCAGCACGCGCGCCCACCCGCAGGTGATGCCTCAGCTAGCAATATGAATGGTGCATGCATAAGACTAGGCCGAGATCGTGCATGTTGGTTGCGCCATGCTGCCTCTGCCACTCTCATGATGCACCCACCTTCTACCAACAACATATCCGACAACAACAACAACAACAACCGCAGCTCGTGGTCGTGATCCTGCCGATGGCGTGCATGTTGTTACAACAACAACAACAACAACAACAACCGCAGCTCGTGGTCGTGATCCGGCCGATGGCGTGCATGTTGTTGCAACAACAACAACAACAACAACAACCGCAGCTCGTGGTCGTGATCCTGCCGATGGCGTGCATGTGGGCCGAGATAATGGTGCTGACCGCCGGGCCGTACTGCGACGACGTCGCGACGTTGAACTCTGCGTGAGTACGACCCCTAAACCCATAACCCGAATGTTGGGGTTTTAGGTTTTAGGATACATGTACCCCTCAAACCCCAGTCAGCGCACGTACGACCCCGGTCATGCGTGCGACCCCCCCCCCTCCACCCTCCAACGCCCCCCGCCCCACTCCGCATGTTCCCCCCCCCCCCTCTCTCAGGTTCTACCTGCTCATGGCGTCGACTGTGGGCATGGACTTTGAGATTATGTTCAACACACAGAGGCGGTGCATGCGGGGGTTGCCAGCGGCGCAGGAGGTGCGTGGATCGGTTGGGGGTGTAGTTTGTAGGGTTTCCCATGCACCCCGGGGCTGCCAGCGGGGCAGGTGAGGTGGGCGGGGGCGGGGCAGGGCTTAATAAGGGTTTAGGCGCTCCCCATCGTGCCCACCACCGCGTGCTCCCTCTGCACACTTACTCCCACGCACACAGGCGTTGTTGCAGTACCAGCTGTACCTCGGCCCGCTCTTCTTCCTCATCATCGGCGGCCTCTTTGTGCTGACCATCCTCATCTCTGTGTTCACCGCCCTGAAGGCAACCGTCAAGAACGTGAGTCGTGGGAAGCTTGTGGGGGGGGGGGGGCTGATTTGGTGGCACCGATGCGGCGTGTGTCCTTGACCCGCATCCGAAAACCACAGCATGCAGCCCGTTCCGGAGCTGCATCGCATGTTGTGTGCGGTCTGGTTCAACTAAGGTACGTGGTGGTCGATGTACAAGCTCTGACCTGCGCCACGGTGTCACGCAGGATGGTGTGTTGAACGAATTGGGGCTCGCCAGGGTGCCCGTGCCTCGTGCCTAGAGACTGTCAAACCCATCATGACGAAGGGATGTGGTTCGTCCCACAGGGCCCGCCCACACCGTGTGCCCCACATGGCGGCCTCATACCCCTTTAACTACCTAGAAAGCACAGGCTTCCTTAATAACAGCTGCTTGGAGGCGTTAGGAGGAAGTCTGTGACATACGGCACGTGACGCACATACACCCCACCCCCCGCCGCGGCCGCCCACAGGAGGTCTCCCTACTCTACGAGTCCAAGTTGTTGCTGTCGTGGGGCTGGCAGCAGCTGCCGTCACCCGTGGGCGGGGGCGCGCCGTCCAACGCGCGCGCGCACCGCATGCTTGCAGACATGACCGCCCTCCCGACGGAGGCCAGGTGTGTGTGTGTGTGTGTGTGTGTGTGTGTGTGTGTGTGTGTGTGCAGGCCCCCTCCCCTGTTAGCCTGCCCCAAGAGGCAGCTCCCTCAATCCCACGCCCCGAGGGTTCGTTCTGTACACTGTGGTGCTGGCATGTGCTCGCGCCAAAGCCCTCCCGCGTGCATGCGACACACCCACGGGTCTCCCGCGCAGGCGCGCCAAGCTTGGGCTGTTCCGGACCGCCTCGGTCGTGCTCCCTCGCTCGGGCACGATGCCCCGCTCCTCCACTCTGACAGGTCCTGGGGCGGCAGCTTGGCCGAGCGCGTCGGCGCTGGCAGGCCTCTCTACGTTGGGAGGCGCGGCAGACGCGGGTCGCCCCAGGTGGGTTTTTTGGGGTGTTTGCGTCCATGAAATGGGCCTCGAAGGATGACCTTGGCCTTCGAAGGAGTAGAACACAAACGTAGGCTGGGTACATGGGAGAGGCTTGTAGTGCTGAGTGAATGGCATGGCGCGACTCTCCCCCCCCCCCCCGCGCCCCCCCTCTTGCACACACAGGTTCTTTCGCAGTGTGAGCGTGTACCACCGTGCGGCCGCAGACCGGGCGAACAGCGCCGGACCGGACGTCGCAGCAACGGACGCACACACACAGGAGCAGCAGCAGCTGCAGCGCCACGCATCTGAGGCCAGTGCCGGCAGCGGCGTCCTTAGCGGCATCTCGGCCGCATCGTTCACGGGGATCCTCGCGGGGCGCGGCAGCGTCGGCGCCGGCAGGGGGGGTGGGGTCAACAGAGGTGGCGTTCAGCACTCCCACCACTCGATGGGGCTGCCAAGCGTGCGTTGGGCGTCGGGCGCGGGCACGGGCGACCTCTCCCCCCTCAGGTCCAACAGGGGGGCGGGAGACGGCTCGCTCGCTGCGACCGCGCACCTCTCAGCCGCGATGCACGCGTCTGGCGGCAGCGGGGGGGGCGCCGACGACTCAACGACCTTGGGCGGCATCCGCAGCGGGGGAGGGGGGCTGCTGGCCGCGAGCCCGCGCCAATCGCTGCTCGCAGCACGCCCGCCGGCGTCGCCGCTGTTGTTGCGCGGCGCGTCAACCCCGCGCTCGCCGCGCCAGCAGCGCGACGGCCACGGCGACGGCACCTTTCCCGCGCCCTCGGTGCGGGCGTCGGCTGTAAGCGTCTCGATGGCATCCCTGGCCGGTGGTACTGGTTCGCGCCCCCACAGGTCGGTGCACACTGGCACACACATGCACACGCGCACGCACACGCTCGGGCACGCGCACCCTCCTACGGTATGGGGCATACCACCTACACCTCCGCTTCTATGGCATGGCGCATGCACCCACCCCACCTTGGCCCACCCATGCCCTGAACAAATCACTGCTGCAACAATGTAGGCTGGAGACGACCGACCCGCTCCATCTGATTCACCTGCTGAGGACGGGTGTTGCGCGGGCGACGGGGCGCTCGAGCACAGGTGCGCCCCAGATCCCCCACCCCACCCCACCCACCCGCATGCGCGGCACGTGGTTGTCCTCTTGCTGGGAGTCCCTGGCTTACGCCGCGGTCGCAACCCGCTACTTGCCGCCAGCCTGCCCCCCCCGCCCTCCTTCTCCCTCCCCCTCCCCCACTGCCAGCCATCCGCACACTCCACCCCGCGTTGCCGCACGCCTGGCGCCAGCTGCTGGCAATGCCTATGCCCCCCCCCCCTTGTGCAACCCCCAGATAACTTCAGCGGCCCGGTCGATGCAGAGGACTTGGGGGGTATGCGCCCAGAGCAGGTGAGGCTTGTCCGTTCCGCGCCTTGCCACCCTCCCCTTCACGGCCGATGGTGTGCGGCCGCCGACCACCCCTCCCACCCCAGCCGCCTGCCGGCAGCGGCAGCTGCCTCGTGTCTCGTGCATGCCGTGCTCGCATGTGCTTTGCTGGTGTGTTCTTGCTCTCATGTTGCTCTTCTGAATTCCCCAGCCAGCACCCCGACTGACGGTACCCCCCGCCCGCCCGCCCGTTGCCACTGCCGCACCAAACAGGTTTTGTCGATGTTGGACGCGCAGCTGCACCCGTCGCGCCGCGTCCCGCGGGGCCACAATTTGTGGTCCAACGTGCAACTGCCCGCATCCCGCGCCTCCTCGGCCACGTTCCCCCGGGGCACCGGCGCCGGCGCAGGCGCGCCCACCTCACGCCCACCCCCGTACCGCAACAAGGGCGCCCACGCCCACGCCGCCACAGCAACAACAGGCGTGCGCTCGCCGGCCGGGCTGCGCGACGGCGCCGTGAGCGGCGCACATGTGAGCGGGGAGCTTCCCGACAGCTTCATCATCCGCGCGTCTGTGCAGTCGCCCACGCTGCCCGCGCAGCACAGCCCCGCGTTGGCAGGCCCCCTCCAGGCCATGTTCACGGGCTCACGTGCGATGCGCAGCGGCAGCGGACCCGGCGGCGTTGCCCCCTCGCAGCCGTCACTGAGCGGCGGCGCCGCCCCCGCACGCAAGATTCACTTTTCGGAGTCAACGAGCCTACTACCCGAGCGTGTGGCGCCAGAAGCGGCAGCAGCAGGTGGTGGTGCCCGCCACATCCCCGGCGCATCACCGCTTGCGCCCGGCACAGTTGAAGCCGACCGCTGGCCTGGCAACAACGGTAGTGACCCGACGGTGCTCGGACTCGATGATTCCAACGACCCCGATCGCGACAGGGGGGGCAACGGGGGTGCGAGCACCAGAAACAGCGGCGGCGGTGGCAGGAAGCGCGTTGCTGCGGGTGCAGGTGCGTCGCCACTCGCTGCTTCGTCGGCTGCGCGGTGGGTACAGCGGCAGGCCGTTGTGGGCGCGGTCGCGGGCCTGGAGGCCCACGCGGCGCAGGTGGCGGTCCAGCTGTCGGCCGCGGGCGCGCAGAACGTGGCACTGTCAGACACGCTCGCACACGCGGCCGACGCGCTGTCGGCGCGCCGCGCCAAGCGGCAGCAACAGGCGCAGCAGATGCAACAGCCGTCGTCGCCCACGGCCGCGTCAGCGACTGCCGCGGAGGCGGGCACGTTGCACCCACCGGCTGCCCCCCACCTGCCGGTCGCACACGGGCAGGGGGCAGGTGGCAATGTGGAGGAGCAGCCGGTGTTGCAGCGCAGTAGCGGCACCGGCAGCAACGGCGACGGCGAAGCTACGACCCGCGCGACGCCGACGCTCAAGCCTCTGCCGCTTTCGGCAAGCTCAAGCCCACCGTCTGCCAAGGGCGGCGGCGGCGACGTTGTTGTTGCGGCGGCGGCGGCGGTGGTGACCAACCCGGACGGGAGTGAGGACGGCGGCCGGGATGCTGTGCTGCGGCGGCGGCGCTCTGCAAAGACCTCTACCATACCAGACACCGGTCTTATACATCATTACTGGTGTCACACAGACTGTAAGATCCATCATCATCATCACCATGAGCAGCATTGGCGATGCTTTCGTGAGCCACGCCTCGTTGTCCGACCCGTCGCCCACCTCCTCCGCTGCCTCGTCCGGCTCCACCAGGGGGTGCCTGTCGTCCGTGCTGGCAATGGCGTCGGGCAAGGCTTCGGACGCCGCCACCGCCAGCAGCAGGGATTCAGCCGCGGCCGCTGCTGTCGCTGCCACCGCGAGCAACACCAGCAGTGCAACCCAGAGCAACGGCACCTCCGACCGCAGGTCGGGCCTGTCATCCGTGCTGGCGCTTGACCAGGCAGCCGCGCCCGCCGCGTCCGCCACCACCTCATCCCTCTTCCCGCATATCTCAGAGCCGACCCAAGCGGGCGGCGGCAAGGGAGGTCGGGCGAGCCCTGGGTCATCTCCGGGCGCATTTCCACTCGTGCATCAGAGCGGTGGCTCATTGAGCCAGGGAGCCGGCCGAGCCGCACTTGACGACGTCCACGTGCTCGACCACGATGCCGATGAACCAGCGGTGACGCGCTCGGGGCGCAGCCAGCTGCTGGCGCGCACGGTGTCTGGGAGGATAGGCTCAATGGATGCCTCGGCGGCTGCTTCGGGGCTGCCATCGCCACACAGCGTGACGCTGGACTCGACGCCCGAGGACCTGCGGCCGTCGCCTCGCAGACCTGAGTGAGCGAGTGGCCTCGGGAGGCACGCCCGCGCACCACACACACACACACACACACACACACACACACACACACACACAAACGACGTTTTAAGATCATCTTGACAAGACATGCTTTCCCACCAAGTTGCTTGGATGACCTGCCCCCGACTCTTACCTCCAACCACCTAAACTCAATAAATTCGTGTCTCAAGTTTATTCATTTTTTGTACCATCTCAACTGCGTGCCAAGCTTTGATGGCGAGATTTCCCTGACGAGCTGACCTTAACTCTCACTCTGACAACTCTCACATTGTCCCCGATCGATGAATGTAGTGATCACTCATGAGTAGAGAGGGATTCTCCAGTTGTCCATGCACGCAGTTTGATGATGATGGATGTTACAGTCAGGGACACCTCTAAAGGCGTATAAGACCGTGCTCGGCGCGTATGGCCCGAGCACCTTACTGAGATGGCTGGCTGTTGGTGGTAGGGAACCCCAACTCTGTAAAGAGCGTGGGCGCACCCCTAGATCCCCTACCGCAGCGGCAGCAAACGCTTGTTGAAGTCGGTGAGCGCATGTTGGGAAACGGAAACGCAAGGCAGGTTCGTCGCCAATCGCCAAAAGAGACATCCCCCCGTGGGGAGAAAGGCCAAGACGTGGCCGAAAAGGAAATCCAGCCGGGCCGCAACCTCTGACGTGTTAAGGGGTTTTCTAACTGGGATTTCAACCAGCATTCACAGGATTCTCAACCTGTTACCCTTAACCCGGCTCTGAGCAGAAGCTGACCCCTTGTTGTTGCACCGAGCACGACATTGGACGTGTCGCAGGCCCCCCCCGTGCTGAAGGGGGGAGGCACAGAAGGACTCGGTGAGGGGCACATCCCTAAGCCTAACTACCTGCACAGTGGTGCTGCTTGCTTGGCGCCCGCCACCAAGTGTGGATGGCGTTACCGTGGGCTACTTTTTTTTGATGATGTTTGGTTACAATCCACTTCTGGCGCCAGAAGTGGATTGTAAAACTCTCATCATCATCATACCCAAAAAGGGGCTGGAAAAGGCGGTCAGTAGTGACCAACAGTGTGGGATTTGGTAATAGGTTAGAGAGCAAGCTTGCTCCCCGGTTATAGCGGATAAATATGTTCCTTCTGCATACTCCGTTTTGAGGTCGTCATCTTTGAGGCAGCTTTCACGTGTGAGACCCAGCGTGGGCATTTCTCAGGTGCGCCAGCTGCGGTGCACTGCAAACGGCACAGTCCACCGCAGCTCCTCGGGAACCCACGCTTGGGTCCCCGCCACTATCGTGGCTGCCTCATTGACTCCTAATTCAAAACATCGTTCGCTTCAGGTCAATTATTCCTCCCGATCCTCTACCATCTCCAGGCTTGTGTTACGTATATCAAGGCACGAGACCAGAAAGTTGGCCATGTCACGCCAAAAACAAGGGTAAAGTAGCCCCGGGCTGGGGTTCATAAACGCCCGCATCTTCGCATCCAAGCCTTTATCGTCCCCAGGGACGCTCAGGAAAAGGGTGTGGAACTGTACGCGTGTCTCCGTATACGCTGGACACTCAAAAATCACGTGTGCCTCATCCTCCCGCATGCCACAAAGGCGACAGAGCCTCTGGCTGCGTGGCTCTGCCTGCGCCGTGTGGCGCCCCTTCTCTATCTGCAGTTCATGCAGCCCCATTCTAAAGCGTGCGAGTGTCGTGATCTGGGCGGCGCTGTTCAGCCCCGTCCAGAGCATTGGTGCGCCGCCACAGTCGTCCGCCATCCACCGCAAGTAAGTAAGCATCTTGAAGCGGTGTGACCATGAGTCAGGCACTGAGCGGACGACGCTGAGCTGGTTGGCGTCCTCTGGCAGCTCTGGTGTGCTGGTCTCTGATGCCAGCCAACCCGCCGCTGCTGTCTCTAGCAGGCGGGCGATGCCCCCCGCCTCCTGGCCCCACACCAGCGTGTGCCCCACTGTGCTGAGGCACTCGCTCAGCTGTGCCACCCAGCTCTCTCGCACACCACCCGCCGCTAGCTCCCAGCTCTCCCGCATTGCCGCCTTCAGCAGATCGCCATCCGGCCGCCGTAGCGCTTTCGCCCAGAAGCGCGCCGCCTGCCGCAGCCAGTCGGTCGACAGCGGTCGCCAGCCCACCTCCGTCGCCAGCAGCGATAGCTGTTGCCCACACCTGCGAATACGGAGGGCCTCGCGCACAGATTGCAAGTGCAGGGCTTTCATGGCGCGCCACTTGCGGCGCGCCGCCTTGGGGGGGCCCCCGTCCCCTCCAGCCAATCCCCACTTGTCGGCTGCCCCCGAGAAGATCCCCTGTACCCCCATGCCAGCCCCCGCCATCAACCCTGGGCCCCAGATCTCGCACCCGTAGTTAGTTACAGGTCGCACCAGTGCGTTGAACAGGTGCGCCTTTACTCCCACGTTGTGGAGGCCCATGGCATTTTAGGGAGGAGCTAGCTAGAAACAGGTGTTATTGTGCTTCTCATTTTGACCGCTTCGTCCTCCTATCCCTCCAGCGTCACTGCATCAAATTGTCGCTTCACGTAAGGCTGTGTAAAGCCGGCGGCTAGGCAGCATGCGCGCTTGTGTGCGCGCGTGCGGCTTACAGCCAGCAGGCAGCGCGCTGCAGCTAGGCTGCAAGAGCTAAGCAGCCAGGCAGCGTGAGTGCGCGGCTGCGCGTGCGGCTAAGAGCTGGCAGGCAGCGGTGCTGCAGCTAGGCAGCGGTGTTGAAGCTAGGAGGTGCGTGCGTCGACAGCTGTGAGCAGGCAGCGTGTGCTGCGGCTAGGCAGTTTGGAGGCGTGTGCTGCAGCTAGGCATGATTCTGCAGCTAGGTGTTAGTCTGTATCTAAGCGGCATAAATGTGTTCCTACGCGCCTAAGAGGCACCTAACTGGCAAATACCACCTCCACCAGACAAGCAGCAGGCAGCAGCCACATGAATCGATCGGAGCCTGAACATTACATGACTGCATGCGTGTTTGTTAAATGAATTCTTCCTGTGCAGCTCACTCTCCATCTTCGACTCTACTAGCTACCTCTCACAATGTTCACATGTGTTTCTGTCCGCTCCGCTCACAACACAGCGCTCTTCACTCGTACTAGTCCACTCAGAGGCGGTACACGCCACACACCACTCACACGAGGGTCGTGACCTCAAAACGGAGTATGCAGAAGGAACATATTTATCCGCTATAACCGGGGGGCAAGCTTGCTTTCTAACCTATCACCAAATCCCACACTGTTGGTCACTACTGACCGCCTTTTCCAGCCCCTTTCTAGGTAGTTAGGCTTAGGGATGTGCCCCTCACCGAGTCCTTCTGTGCCTCCCCCCTTCAGCAGGGGGGGGGCCTGCGACACGTCCAATGTCGTGCTCGGTGCAACTACAAGGGGTCAGCTTCTGCTCAGAGCCGGGTTAAGGGTAACAGGTTGAGAATCCTGTGAATGCTGGTTGAAATCCCAGTTAGAAAACCCCTTAACACGTTAGAGGTTGCGGCCCGGCTGGATATCCTTTTCGGCCACGTCTTGGCCTTTCTCCCCACGGGGGGATGTCTCTTCTGGCAATTGGCGACGAACCTGCCTTGCGTTTTCCGTTTCCCAACATGCGCTCACCGACTTCAACAAGCGTTTGCTGCCGCTGCGGTAGGGGACCTAGGGGTGCGCCCACGCTCTTTACAGAGTTGGGGTTCCCTACCACCAACAGCCAGCCATCTCAGTAAGGTGCTCGGGCCATATGGCGCCGAGCACGGTCTTATACGCCTTTAGAGGTGTCCCTGACTGTAACATCCATCATCATCATCATCACCAGGCCGAGCCAGGTCAGTCCCAAGGTAGCAGGGACCAATCGCAAACGGTGTACCACAGCAGTCGCAGCTGTGAGTTCACACATTAATGAGTAGGTACACAAGGGCCATACTTGTGGGCGAGGGTCGGCGGCAGAGGGTGTTCGTCCCCCAAAGCACGCGCCCACCCCGGGGTGTAGGTGTGTGCCATGAGGGAGTCTGGTAGGCCGGCGCGCTGCATGCCCTTGCGGGTTCTCCTAGTAGAGCCCCCTTAGACTGTAGTCTAGGCCTTAACTCACGCCCCGGGGTCCTCCGGGCGCGTACGTGTAAACTGCAAAACCACGAGGAAGCACAACCATTCACCGCTGCGCGGGCGCGGGCGCGGCCACGTCCGGGGGTGCTGCCGACCCAGGCGCTGCTCCGTCGCCCACCGCGCTCGCCTCGGGGTGCTGTTGAGGCAACTGTGGCAGCGGACGCGGCGGCAGGGGAGGCAGCTCGCCGCGGGGCATCGCCAGCACGGCGGCGCGGTGGCCCGCCGCGACGCGGCGCTCGCCGTCGGGCGCCAGCAGCGAGCACTTGACGGCGAAGCACGGCTCTGTGAACGCCGGGTCCTCGGCCCGGGGCGGCGGCGTCCGCCCAAACACAATGTTGCACGAGCGCGTGGCAAAGTCGGGCTCGAGGGTCGTCGGGATGCCGGCCTCGAGCGTGAAGAATGCCTGCGGTCGAGGGTTTAGGGTTACAGAGGTTAAGGGTTAAAACGTCGGTCGGTTCAACACATACAAAAGCAGCCCGCGCGCGTCGGGGCATCGTCAGGTCACGTGGTGCTTGTGTCAGTGCCCCACTCTGCCACACGCACGCACACGGACATGAACGAGTTGTTGCGCCGGTGTGCCACCCACACGCACACCTACAAGCACACACACACGCACACACACACACATGCACCGCGCGAGCACACACACGCACGCACGACCAGCACACCTGCGTCGGCGCCTTGCACAGGTTGGTGCACGCCGACACGCAGCCGCTCTGATCCAGGAAGCGGCACTTCTTGATGTGCGTCACGCTGGTCTGTGTGCGGAGTATTCCGTCGGGGCCCAGCACCTCGGTCGAGTGAAGCTCCATGTCGCCGACGAGCCACTTGAACATCTACGGGCGAGCGAGCGTGTACGTGGGTGCGTGTGTGTGTGTGCGTGTGTTGGGTGCAAGCGTGTGTGTGCGTCTCCGAGTGCACCATGGTGTCGAGCGTGTGCATGTCTGGTCGTGCGGCGACAGTGCCGTCAGCGAAAGTAGCCTACGGCCTACGACCTACAGCGACAGCGGCCCCGATGAAACAACAGCGCGTCACTGTCTGGTGTCCAGCGCACAGCCACCTGCGGCAGGCAGCCTGCAGGTGGCTGCCGTCCTCATGCGAGGCGGCGCTACTAGCTAGGACTGGTGAAGGAGGAGGGAATGACGTGCAAGTGCAGGGCTTGTGACACACTCCTAACTGCACCCACCAGCGACGCCGCGAGCGCGTTGAGTTCGTGGCACCACTTGGTGTACCCCCCGGTCTTGCCGAGCAGCGTGCGGAAGAGGCCGCTGCCGAAGGGGATGATGCTGTTGAGAGCGCGCCGGATGAGGAGCTCCTGCAGGGGTGCAGGCGAGGAGTAGGAGGAAGTGTAGGGCGCGAGTGTGAGTAGATGGGTGTGGGTGCGAGTGGGAGCCTGCATGCCGCGCGGTCAAAGGCCCTGGTCAAACGCCTTGGTCAAACACGCACCTGGCCCACGATACTCCGCCCGTTCGCCATAATCGCCTTGGACACGCGGACAAAGTCAGAGTACCTTCGCAGTGCGTGTGGGGAAGGGAGGGAGAGTGCATGTGAGCCAGGGTGTGTGGGATGTTGGCGCTGCCACAATTTGGCACCCCGACACATGCGGTGCATGGGGTGCATGGGATGTTGGCGCAGCAAACCCAAACAGGATGTGCGTGCGTGTATGCGTGCCGAGTACACGCATGCTCACCTGCACAGCCACGGCACACGCACCACTTGCCCTTCAGCTGCCATCTGCCGAGCGAGTCCGTGGCACAGGAGCGTGAGCGCCATGCGGGACACCAGCCAGTCCTGCTGGTCCACTGGGTCGGGAGCGTTGATGCCGCAGGACTGGACGTCTTCGCCGTCGCCGGGGGCATTCGCAGGAGGCGGGAGCAGAGAGTACAAGTCTCTTGCGCGTGCAACTCCAAACACATCGACCAGACCAATGAGCGCACGCTCAACAGGCCCCGCGCGTTCCATCGAGGCAAACGAGTTCAGCGGTCTGCTGGACTGCTGTCGCCGGCTGGTGCTGGTGCTGGCTGCGCCACTGGTGCTGCATCTGCCATGCGTGGCCATGCTGGCTCCGGGGTGCTCATGAGTGGTGCACGCCGCACGCGCACTCCCACGCCCCGCCACCCCGCGGCATGACAGCATGGTGCCTTGACGGTGGCGTTTCGGGCCCGTTTAGAGTCGGGGAGGTAAGGAGCAACGGCCCTCGTTCGATTGGTCGTTGCAGTCCTCTTGTAGGCCCAGCAGCAGTTGCAGCAGCAAGGTGGGGATGGAGGGAAGTAGTAGCAGATAGGAGACGCTGGTGAACTGATTGTGTGGCCTGGATGTCGAAAGCAACAGTTGCGTGGGTGTGGGCAAGAGTGTGAGGCGGGCGGGCCAGTTCGTTTGAGTTCGCATGCTTCGTGAGCCACCCCTTCATCTATGTGTGTGATTGCGTAGCGGCTAGCTAGCTAGAAGGCTCGCCTGCACTGCGCCCGCCAACGCACAAATAGCAGCAGCAGGCTGGCGCAGCCTGCTGCTGCGCCCCCCAGCCCAAGGACAGCGTGTGTGAGACGTGGTAACCAATGAACGTTGAGAACGGCGCGATGGAGTCGGCGTGCAATGGGGCACATGTTCGGGCGCATATGAGCGAGAACAACGACGTTGCGCTCTGCCGTGGGCTACAGAGCGCGCAGCAGCATCGGCGATGGTGGAGGGTGTCGCTGTTGGCGGCAGCACTCGCCTGTGAGTTCCTTCGCGCGGCACACCCCGTTACTCTACCTCCATGGGCATGGGCCGCGCCACTTCCTGCCATGCCCCACAGGCGCCTTGCCTACTTTGACGCGCTGTTTCTCCACCCCCCACCCCATCCCCTCGCAGGCGTCCTCTGCCTGCCATCGAGCGCCCTGGCGCAGCACACAGCCAGAGGTGAGAGGTGGTGGTGATGGTCACCTGCAGATGCGCTCGGAGAATATAATACCCCCGAAGACGCGCCCCCTGCTGTGCCCACCCACCCAGCACACGTTCTCCTCCACACCTTGCCCTCTCCCTCCCCCCTGTGTCCTGTGTCCACAGCCGTCTTCACGCCTGACTACCCAGACATGCCCGGCTGGCCGGATGCGCCAAACCTTCCGCCGTTCCCGCCGACGTGGGTGCCCGCAACGCGGGTCGTGGAGGTGGAGGCCATGTTGCTGGGGGACAAGCTGTCCAGGAGCCTCGAGGACAAGAAGATGCAGGTGGGGGTGGAGGGGCGTTAGGAGGGGAGGCTGGAGGGGTGGCGTGCTCGCTCGCTTGCGGGCAGGCAGGGCACACGACGCTCGTGGCAGGGTTGAGCACTAGGCTCCCACCGCAGGAGTGGTCGGTCTGCTCTCTGTTCGACCAGACGGCGGTGACTCGCGAGCACACGTTGGTCCGCACTGCCACCACGTGCACCTTGAAGGCTGCTGCTTGCGCGGCCTCGCGGGCTCACTCCTAGTTCAGCCCCTCAAGACTTCTAGTCTAGCTAGGCCTTGACTCACGCCCCGGGGTCCTCCGAGCGCATGTAGATTAAAACATGTACAACCTGTGCGGGCGCCGGCCCCTCCACCTCGGCGGTCAGGTAGATTGGCAAGCGCCACATGATCCCCACGAAGCAGTTAGGACCTATTTTGGAGGCGTCGCACAATAGCTCTCCTTTTTGCTCTGGGACTACACGCTGGCAGGCAGCTGGCTGGTGGCTACCGCCCCTCACAAGTAATTGTTAGGGCCAGAACTGGACTTGCGTCTAGGTGGTGGTACTATGACTAGATGGTAGTCTTCGCTGGAAAGCCGATGAAACTGTAACTGTAACTGTAACTGTAACTGTAACTGTGACTGTGACTGTATTTCCGTGCACCGCCACCGCAGCTCTACCTCGCGATCGGCCTGTGCCAGATCCTGAAGCTGAGCGTCGCGGCCGAGTGCCAGATCGACCGCGCGGCCACGCGGCTGGAGCTCGGCACGGCGCTCGGCGACAAGATGGTGGTGGTGATGAAGCTGCGGGAGCAGGTGGGGTGGGTGGGTGGGGGGCATGCACTTGGCACACATGTCCGTCCCCCGACAACACACACGCATGCACACACACACACACGTGCATGCATGCATGCACACAAAGACACGCGCACACACACACACACACACACACGCACACACACACACACACACACACGCGTGTGCGCGCGTGCACACACGCAACCCCCGGTGGCACACAGGACGACAAGGCCGCCAGCCTGGACGACATCGCGGAGCTGCTGTGGTCCGACGGGGACGCGATCCTCCGTACGCACGCCGGGTCATGGCTTGCGTCGTTTGGCATCTCCAACCCCATGCTGCGCACGTCGGGCGTGCCGCCGAGCGCGCCCGCGCCACCGCCACCGGCGGTGATCCCGCTGGACCTGCTGCTCGCGCTCGGCCTCGCGCCCCCGCCCCCGCCCGTCAACTCCCTCCCACTCGACCTGCTGCTCCTGCTCGGCCTGGAGAAGGGGCCGCCGCTGCCGCCGGTGCCGCCGCGTTGGCCAAACGCACCGCCGCCCCGCGTCCTCCCCCCACCCGTCCGCCCAATCCCCATGCTCACCACCGCCGCGGTCGCGTCTTCGCCGCCGCCGCCGGTGCCCCCTTCCCCCCCGCCGGTCAGAGAGTACTGGCGGGATCTGGGCCTCATCTGCGGGATCACCATCTCCGCGACGGTCGTGCTGCTCGCGGGCACCGCGGCCGCATGGCTGTACGTGAAGAGGCGCAGGAGGGACGCGGAAGAGAGGGAGCGCCGCAAAAAGGTAAGAGACGGAGAGAGGGAGAGACAGAGAGACAGAGAGACGGAGAGACGGAGAGATGGACATACAGAGAGACAGAGGCAGAGAGACGGGCAGAGAGAGGGAGAGAGAGGGAGAGAAAGCGAGAGAGGGAGAGAAGAGAGAAGGACGGTGGTCGTCAGCCGGATGGCTTTCTTTGCTAGCCCCCCACCCTCGAGCTCCTCAACTGCTCACCCTCACCCGAACGTAGGTGGGCCTCCACCATCCGCATGTCCACATTCACCCGCGACACACACGTCCTGCAAGCGAGCACACCCCTAAACCCGATCTGCAGGAGTTCGACCCCGAGGGGGTGGCGCTCGGGCGCGGCTCCCGCCGTTTGACGCACGAGTCGCACCCGGCGCTCGGTGGCAGCGACGGCGACAACGACTCAATCGACAGTGGCGGTGGTGCTGCGACCGTGGCCAAGGACGAGAAGCTGCGCTCCAAGGGCGGCGCAATGATGGGGGACGTGAACGTCGCGATGGCGGGCTTCAAGGTGTGTGGGGGAGGGGGCAGAAGCACAGGTACACAGACTGCGCGTGTGCGCGTGCACGCGGGAGCAGCAAGGCAGGGGGGAGGGCGAGTGGGGATTACATGATGGGCGAGAAGGAGGAGGGGAGGAGGGGAGGGGAAGAGATGCGCGCCTTACACGCATGCGCTGCGCCCCCTCATGCGCCCCTCCCCGACCATTCAGGCTTTCTTCAAGGACTCCAAGAAGACACGCCCCTCGAGCGGAGGCAGCCAGCACAGCGACCTCGACAGCGACGGGCGCAGCTCCGGCCACAGCGCCGCCGACGGCGGCCCCGACCACGCGACCCTCGTCTCTCCTACTACCAAGGGGGAGGCGGGCGGTGAGCGGCGGTCGTCGGACGCTGCGTCACGCGCGCTCGCCAACCTGGCCGGCAGCGGCAGCCAGCGACGGCGCGACAAGCACGCGCGCGAGCCGTCATCCGACGACCGCATGGAGGGCGGCGATACTGGCGACGACGACGACGGTGCCGACCAACCCGACGCAGTCACCAACATTGCTCGGACCGGCGACCCTCTCGTCGTGGGCCCGAATGGGCTCATCCCGCAGTCGCTGCTCGCGAGAGACACGAGCGGATCGGGCGGAGCCGGCGCCGCCGCCGTCGGCACGCCGCTCTTTGTGCGCGTGGAGAGCGGCGCGTCGGCGCGCGGCAGCGGCAGCGCGCTCACCATGGTCGGCAGCGGCAGCGTGATTGACCGCCTGTCTGCTCGCGACTCCGCCGCGGGGGCGCTCTCGTCGCCCTCCCGGGTGTCGAGTCGGACGTCCACACCGTGGGCACAATCAACGCGCGGCACGCCGGACTCGCTGACCCACTCCTCCTCGGTGTCGCGCGCCGCCGCGATCGGCGCGCTCGCGGCGACGCCCGCTGCGCGGCCTACGCTGGGCACGTCGCCAAAGTTCGACTCGCTCCCGCCGCCGAGCAGGCGGCGCACGCTCGCCGAGCTGCCCAAGACGAGCAGCGGGCCGATGCAGTTCATGGGCGGCGCGCCGCTGCTGTCGCCCACAGGCGACGCGCAGGGGGCGCACCTGCCGCATGGCGCGGACACTGACGCCATTGAGCCACCGCAGGGCCAGCCGGTGCAGTGGGCGAGTGGCGTGGCGGCCCTGCGTCGCGCGACTTCGCCGGATGCGCCCAGAGCGCCCGGGAGCGCGTGGGCGGCGGGCTCAGTCGTGCTGCTTCCACCCGTAGCGGGCCCCACCGACAGGGTGCCCCTGCCGCCGCCGCCGCCTGCAGCTGGGGGTGTGTGGGTCAAGGAGGAGGCGGAGCCATCCTTGCCGCTCGGGCGGCGTCCTTCGCTTGGCCCGTCGGGCGGCAGCGGCGGCTGGATGACGTCGAGCGGTGGCAGGCCGTTGCCGGGGAGGCTGCCGCCCACCAGCTCCTTGACGCCGCTGCGCGAGGTCCCGACGTTGGCAGAGGTGGGCGGCACTGACAGCAGCGCGGGCGGCGCCGCAGGCAACAGCAGAGCGTGAGCCCCCTGTCGCCTCGCAATGTTTGTGACAGTGTCAGGTGGTCGTGCGTGCGGTCGCAGCGCAGGCCGTGTTGCAGGGCAGGATGGCACCGAGCCGTTGTTGTAGCTGTTGTTGGAGCTGTGAGCCGTGAGTGGCTGGTGCCCGTTGAGCAAAGACAGACCAATCTCCTCCTCCGCTGGGTTCAGGCCGAGGGGTTCAGGCCGATGCAGGCTACTAGTCACAGCCACTGTAGAAATCTCCCCCCTGTAGGTCCCTGAGGTCTCTAGTATTACTTTCCAAGCAGATTGTATTTCCTCTCAGTGACACTTTCGTAACGTGTGCGCACATCCACTTTGTCCACTAGTGTTCTGGTAGGGACCCCCTACATACCCCACCCCACCCGTTGATCACTCCAGGATAGCGAGCCAGTAGGAAGCTGAAACGTTGGCGTCATAGCCCTCGCGGCGGCACCAAACCAACTCTCTGCTCTGCCCTTCACTCTGTAGAGGCCATATTTTGCTCGCCCCAACCTGCTAGCAACGACAACTTTACCACCACAAACTTGCTCTCACTTGCGCCCGCGAGGCCCACGCCCCGGCGATGGCGTTATCGATGACGAGGGGTCCTCTGCTGGGGAGGGGGAGAGCAGCGAGAGCGAATCCAGTGCGGGCGGGTTTCCGGATCCTCACTGCCCCCAAACGTAAACCGAGTGTGACCGGCTGTCGTTTTCACGTTTGACCGAAGCTAACGTGGACGCCAAACCTAACGCTAACAGACCCTAGTCTGAACAGCCTCTTACTAGCTATCCACGACACCCCACAACCACTGGCTCGCTAGCTGGACGCCGCGAGTGCGTCTGCCGCGGCCGCCGCCCTGCTGCGCAGCTCTGTCGACGAGAGGTCCAACCGAAAGACCTCCTCTCCGATGCCGACAAAGAGGTCGGCCAGGCGCGGTGGGACGTCAATGACAGACAGGTCCTGCACGTGTGTGGGGGGTGGTGTGTGGGGGGGGAGGGGCGTGCGTGCGTGTGTGTGTGCGTGCGTGTGAGCGTGTGTGTGTGTGTGCGTGCGTGTGCGTGTGTGTGCGCGCGTGTGCGTGTGTATGTGTGCGTGTGTGTGCGCGAGCGTGCGTGTGCACTATCGCTGCGCTGCACGCTGCATCTCCTCGGCGACGAGCGAGACCGTTAACCCTCGGGATTCGTTTTTTGAAGCATCAAAACCCTACATCTAAACCCCAGTAACAGTAACAGTAACATCGGCTTTCCAGCGAAGACGACCTTCTAGTCCTAGTACCACCGCCTAGACCCAAGTCCAGTTCTGGCTCTAACAATTACTTGTGAGGGGCGGTAGCCACCAGCCAGCTGCCTGCCAACGTGTAGTCCTAGAGCAAAAAGGAGAGCTATTGTGCGACGCCTCCAAAACAGGTCGTAACTGCTTCCAGGGGATAGGGGTTCAAGTCGCGCTTGCCAATTGGCAATTGCCAATTAGATTGCAATCTACTTGACCGCCGGGGTGGAGGGGCCGGCGCCCATACATCTAAACCCCACCTTGAAGGTTCCGTCCGTCCGGTCTTTCCGCCCAGCGACCACAAAACTGCAGCCCGCGTGGCGCAGGCCAGCGAGGTCCAGCAGCATGGTGGTCTCGCTGTCATCGTAGTACCTGTTTGCATGAGTGTGTGTGTGTGCGTGTGTGTGTGTGCGTGTGTGTGCATCAGTGTGTGTGTGTGTGTGTGTGTGCGCCAGCAAGGTCCATCAGCATGGTGGTCTCGCTGTCATCGTAGTACCTGTTTGCATGAGAGTGTGCGTGTGTGTGTGTGTGTGCGCGTGTGCGCGTGTGAGCGTGTGTGCGAGTGTGCGTCAGTGTGTGTGTGTGCGCCAGTGTGTGTGTGTGTGTGTGTGCGCGCGCCAGCAAGGTCCATCAACATGGTGGTCTCGCTGTCATCGTAGTACCTGTATGCATGAGGATGTGTGTGTGCGTGTGAGTGTGTGTGTGTGCGCGTGAGTGTGCGTGAGTGAGTGTGAGTGTGTGTGCGCGTGTGTTGAGTGTGTGTGTGTGTGTGTGTGTGTGTGTGTGCGCCAGCAGAGTGTAGCAGCATGACAGTCACCGTGTTACCTGCACGCGTGAGTCAGTGTATGTGTGTGTGTGCGTGTGAATGCGTGTGTGTGTGTGCATGGCAAGCGTGAGAGAGAGTGTGTGTGTTTGTGTGTGTGTGTGAGTGTGTGTGTCCCAGCAAAACTAAACCCCACTCACTTGGGCATCACGCTTCGCACGGCAGTGTCCCAGCCCAGCACCAATTTGAAGCAGCGCAAGAGACCAACTCTGGCGAATCGGAGGTTTGACTAGGGTTTGATTCTTACAAAAAAAGACGCACACACATACTCACACATACTCACATACGCACATAAAGTCGCTTTGGCATCACGCTCCGCACCGCGGTGTCCCAGCCCAGCACAAACTTGGAGCCGTGCAAGAGACCAACTCTGGCGAATCGGAGGTTCGACTAGGGTTTGATTCTTCAAGCCTGCTTGAAACGCACACACACAAAACTCACTTTGGCATCACGATCCGCACGGCAGTGTCCCAGCCCAGCACAAACTTGCTGCCACGCAGCAGCGCCGCCTTGCCCGTGAAGAGCGGCTCCGATGTAAGAATTAACGGCAGACCGGCAGAGGTGAACTGGGCGACGCGGCGGCGCACCTGTGTGTGTGTGTGTGTGCGTGCGTGCGTGTGTGTGTGTGTGTGTGTGCGTGTGTGCATGCGTGTGTGTGTGTGCGTGCGCATGTGTGTGTGTGTGATGTGCGTGTGTGTGTGCGTGCCAGGGGTGTACCCGGGGGCATACCGCTCATCGGTTTTCCAGGAGAGGGCCTCCCTGACTCATCGGCTTGCCAGGAGAGGGCCTCATGGACTCATCGGCTTGCCCAATTTTTTTCCGGGGGCTGCGCCCCCGAACCCCCGCCGCCCGCAGTACTCTGTTGCTGTGATACGGTCTCTCACGCAAGCTTGGTTGGGGGCAGCAGCAAACACACATCCAGAAGACAAACACCTCGCAACAGCTCATGTGCGCGGCGCGGACATGCATGCATGCAGCGCATGGCGGGATGGCGCAACACCACAATGGACACTGATTGAAAGTACCATGATGCATTGATGCATGCAGAACACCACAGCATGTGCGCAGGGTCCTGGCCATCAGAGGAAAGCGCCATTCCAAAGTTCCGACCCACACCTAACCTCCACCAGCATCCGGGGGCGGAGCCCCCGGAAGCCAGAATCACTTTGCGATTGCAAGCAGCAGAAATGCTTCAGAATGAGGGATTGCGTGCTTTTGCGTCGGAGTCGAGTGTGGGGAGCCCAAGCCGAACGCCCCGATCGGCTTGGCGGGGTCATCGGCGACGCCGATGAGAGGCCCTCCGGGCCCTCACACATGTCGGACTTCCCGATCACGCCCCCAAGAGACCATCGGGTTTGCGCCCTTCGGGCGCCCTGTTCATCGGAATCCGATCGGCGGGTACACCCCTGGTGCGTGTGTGCTGTGTGTGTGTGTGTGTGCTGTGCGTGTGCTGTGTGTGCGTGTGTTTGTGTGTGTGTGTGTCGTCGAGTTTACAGTCTTTTGGACGCCATGGATGGCGCATTGGGCCCTAGGAAAGAGGCCGGTAGCTGGCAAAATTTGACCTCTGGCATGCCATCTGCCATCATGATTGCTGTGCATGTGCGCGGTGCGTGCCTCGAAGTAGGCTACCAGGAAGTCAGTAATCTTGTGTCAGGACCTGGGGTTCTCCTGGCCTGGCCGAGGCTTCATAAACTCCCGCATCCGCGCATCTAAATCGGCCTCGTCAGGGAGGGGTTTACCGAAGTGAGTGTGTGTGTGTGTGTGTGTGTGTCCGTGTGTGTGTGTGTGTGTGTATGTCGGTGATGCTGCAGGAAACACGGATCACGCGCTACGTTGTGCTCTGCATGCACGCGGCGCGTGGCGGCTTGGCATGGCCACGGCTGGTGCACCTCATCTACAGGAAGCTGCCCGTGCCGGCGTTTCTTTCTGCTGCACGCTGTTCAGTTTGTCCTGACAGTCACGTGTGCCCTTGTCGGCGTGTGTGTCTGCTCCATGCTGTTCAGTTTGTCCTTACACAGTCACGCGTGACCTCAGAATTGTGTTAAATCCACCTGGGATTCAACAGATGACTCCCACTGCGGACAGACGGCTCGAGGTGTGTGCATGCGTGCGTGCATGGCGACGCGGAACGCTGACACGAATGCGTACTTCGTCAGCAGGCAGCATGCCCTTGTCAGCGTTTATGTCGGCTTCACGCTGTTCAGTTTGTCTTGACAGTCAGTGATGTCCTTAGCACCCCCGCAGCCCCCGCAGCAGGGGAGAACCGGGAAATTTGAGAGGAAACTGCGGGGGCGAATTGTGGCATCTTCGCTCCGAAAAATGTGAAAATCGGCAATTTCCACACTTTTCTCAACAAATCGCGAGGGCAATTCGGCATGCACCATCCAATGTCGTGAGGGCAAACAGGAAATTCTCAGTTTCCTTAAGGACACCTCTGCTAACAGTCACGTGTGCCCTTGTCAGCGTTTCTGTCTGCTTCATGCTGTTCAGTTTGTCCTTACACTGTCACGTATGCCCTCGTCAGCGTGTGTCTGCTTCGTGCTGTTCATTTCGTCCTCACAATCACGCGTGACCTCTAAATTGTGTCAACTCCACCTTGGATTCAACAGATAACTCCCACTGCTGACAGACGGCTCGAGGTGTCTGCATGCGTGCGTGCATGGCGACGCGGAACGCTGACACCAGTGGTTCCGCTAGGGGTCGTGGGGAACTGATGGCTTAACCCGGGCCTCACGGCTCATTCCCAAATCCCAACTTGAGGAAGGCGATTTTTTGCGGGAAAGGTGTGAAAATGACGATTTTCACACTTCGGGCCAAAATTCGCGAAATCTCAACCCGACGTGCCAGCCCAAATGGGCCAATCTCAACTCGAAGGTGAACTTTGTCGGGTTGCGGGTTGGCTAACGGAAACACTGGTGCATGCGTGCTGTGCATGCATGCGTGCTGTGCATGCATGCGTGCATGGCGACGCGGAACGCTGCCACGCATGCGCACCTCGTCAGCAGGCAGCATGCCCTTGTCAGCATTGCCGACCGACAGCTCGAAGCAGCCCTCAGCGCCGCCGCCGACGCGCGCCACCGCCGTGCTGAGCAGCTGCATGGGGTGCAATGCAGGGATGCGCGCGTGTATGAGAGACAGAGAGAGAGAGAGAGAGGAAGAGACAGAGAGGCAGACAGAGAGACAGACAAGACAGACAGACAGACAGACAGACAGACAGACAGACAGACAGACAGACAGACAGACAGACAGACAGACAGACAGACAGACAGACAGACAGACAGACAGACAGACAGAGACAGACAAACAGACAGACAGGCAGACAGGCAGACAGACGGATACACAGAAAGACAGGAAGACAGACAGAAAGAGAGAGAGAGAGGGAGGAAGTGAGGGAGTCAGGGTGTCACGGGGACAGGGAGAGAGGGCGAGGGCTAGAGAGAGAGAAAGAGACGCTCGGAAGCGGGTGTGTGTGTGCGCGTGTAGTGTGCGCGCACGTGTTCGCGAGCAAGGGCGCCATTCCACGTCAGCCCGCCTGCTCGCCTGTCTGTGCCCCTCATGCAGCGGGTGGAAGCTGCCCGGTAGCACGACCTTCCCCTCTCGCGGTGCGTCCACCAGCACGACGCCGCCCGGGGAGAACTCGACGCACGAGGCTCTGCCGGCCAGCAGCGCGTCGATGGGGTCGGCCTCGCCCGGTCTGCGTTCGCGCATGGGTGCGTGCGCGTGCGTGTGATTGCGCGTGCGCGTGTGCCGAGAGCAGTGCTTGGACTGGGGCACACCTCGTCACCCGCCCGCCCGGCTCCCTCCCAGCTCGCACGCACATTGGCGAGCGAGCAG
This sequence comes from Chlamydomonas sp. UWO 241, assembly GCA_016618255.1. Taxonomy (NCBI): domain Eukaryota; kingdom Viridiplantae; phylum Chlorophyta; class Chlorophyceae; order Chlamydomonadales; family Chlamydomonadaceae; genus Chlamydomonas; species Chlamydomonas priscui. Next base: position 32,828 of record VFSX01000690.1, on the reverse strand, counting down.
CAGCGCAGCAGAAGTGCCACCGCAAAAGCAACCACGCCCAAGCACCTGCTCGTGTCGACCAGCACGTCGACCAGGCCGGAAGTCGAAGAGCTCGGGCCTTCAGCTGCCTCGATCAGAGGCAGCGTCAGCGCGGCGGCATCCTCCCCCGTGACCTCTGCCAGCAGTCGTACCACTGCCCGCGACACAAGGTCGTCCTCCTGGACCCTGTTCCGCGCTCCCTTTGCGAGCGTGAGGGAGAGCGTGCGCGTGCCGAACGAGCCCACCGCAGTCACGTACGCACGGTGCTCGCCGCGCTTCATCGGCTCCGTCACTAGGCTGCACGCGATGCCCACCCCCACCAGGGGGACCCCAAAGGAAGACAGGACTGCTGCGCGCCTGTACGCAGCGACAGCCATCGCCTCAGCGGTGGCTGCGGAGCAGAACTGCGGTGGGTCCGTGCCGCCCAGCGTGCGCACCAGCGCCTCGCGCGCGTACGGCACGCTGGCCTCCAGCACCGACCTGGTCGCACCGGGCACAGACAGCAGCCATGACAGCGCCTGGACGCCTCCGCCGGTAGCGTACAGCACAGCCTGGTGGCGGTTTGCATGGATGCTCGTCACGCATGCCTCCACGCATGGGTCCATCTCTGCAGCCGGCCGCGAAGTCGACGACCCAGATGCTTGCATGGACGCGGTGCGAGTGCCTGGGCGCAGTAGCGGGGCCTGGTGACGACGGTGGTTTTGCGCGTGGGGAGCCCTGGTCGATGCCTGCATGCACGACGGACGCTGTGCGCGGCTGGCACACACGGCAGAGGACAGGTGGGTGCGAAGTTTGTTCCAGGTGTGGTGGGCGCGCAGCACCATTGGCGTTTGCACACGAACTGGGAAGAAGTTGCTGCATGCAAGGTCATGCAAGCAACTGCCCACACCGCACGTGTGGATGCTCAGTTTGAACCAGGGGTTTGAACCCCTGGCTTGAACTGCCTGGAGTGCCACTCAGCTACGATCCAGCCTAAGCTTTGCACATAAGTACCTTGCAGCCGCCATGTCACAAGATGCCGTCTTGATCTGCTGTGTGGGGTGACCATAGTTGCCTGGCTGCCGGCAAGCTGCAGGGCGCACACATACACCTCCCAGAGCAGGCTGCCGGGCGCGCTGCTGGTAGACAACAACGGAGCACGCCCAAACCCGTCACATGTACGCACGCGCGTGCACACACACACACACACACACACACACACACACACACACACGCGCACACACACGCACATGCACACGCACAAGCGCGCACACACCACATGCATCCACGCACGCTCGTATCCCTTGCACGACGCCACCCCCGCCGACACGCGCGCGCACAGCAAGCATGCGGCCGTGCGCCGACACGACACCCCCGCCGCTGCCGACGACGCCGCTCGAGTGGACGCTGACCGTGCATGGCGCGGGCGCGTCCGGGCGCGACACGTGGACCGTGCCGTGCCGCCTGCTACTCCCGCCCAGGGGGGTGCCTCCACTGCCGCCACAGCCCGCAGGCGGACCTGAGCCGACTAACACGTGGGCTGGTCAGAGTCGGACTGGACCTGACCGCGTCAGTGCGGTCGGGACCGAGACCGACGCGCCGACTGGTCGTGGCGTGTGGGCGGTGGGCACCGTGCTCGCGCACTGCGCGGGCGGGGACATGGACTCGCCGCACATCGCGGCCCTCGCGTGTGGGCTCTTAGAGCGCGGCGGCAGCGGCGGCGGGGGGCCCGTCGTCACGTTCACCGTGCGGTCGCCGTCGCTGGCGCACCGTACCGCCGTGTACGAGGTGCGGTGGCCACCCATGGGTGTGTGGGGGGGGGGCGGGGCGTGCCCCGTATACGCACACGTACCGAGCCTGCCCGCGGCTGTTGCGTCTCCTCCTCCCCCCCCCCCACCACCCCTCCCCGCACCCCCCCCCCACCCCACCTCCTTTGGTTGTTGGTGGCAGGTTGGTAAAGCAGACTATAACCAGAGTGGCATCCGCCCCCACACGCACGCATGCACACGCACACGTGTGCAACCGCCCCCGCACGCACGCAACAAACGAGCCTGAAATACGCCACGTCCAAGGCGTCCGACGGACTGTCACTTCGTTCCTCGGGAATGGACCACGTGTGATGCAGGCCGTGCTCAACTGGCTGGCAGCATGGCCGCGGCTGCGCGCGCTCGGCGTGCACTTGTGGGTCCTTGCGGGGCACTCGATGGGGGGGCGTGCGGCGGTCGCGGTGGCAGCCAGGGCGTGCGGCCATCAGGGCGGCCAGGCGGCTTTGGTGAGCTCGCCGGCGGTAGCGGCGAGGGCCGGGCGCGGGCGAGAGCGAGGGCAGGGCGTGGAGCCGGATGTGCCAGCTGCAGTCGTGGCGGCCAGCGTGGCGTGCTGCCATCAGGGCGCCCAGGCGGCTGACGCGAGCGCGCCGGCAGCGACGAGCGTCAGGCGCGGGCGAGGGCGAGGGCAGGGCGTGGAGCCGGGGGCGCCAACTGCAGCGGTGGTGGTCAGCGTGGCGTGCGGCCATCAGGGCGCCCAGGCGGCTGACGCGAGCACGCCGGCAGCAACGAGCGTCACGCGCGGGCGAGGGCGAGGGCAGGGCGTGGAGCCGGGGGCGCCAACTGCAGCGGTGGCGGTCAGCGTGGCGTGCGGCCATCAGGGCGCCCAGGCGGCTGACGCGAGCGCGCCGGCAGCGACGAGCGTCAGGCGCGGGCGCGGGCGAGGGCAGGGCGTGGAGCCGGAGGCGCCAGCTGCAGCTGTGGCGGTCAGCATGGCGTGCGGCCATCAGGGCGCCCAGGCGGCTGACGCGAGCGCGCCGGCAGCGATGAGCGTCAGGCGAGGGCGAGGGCGAGGGCGAGGGCGAGGGCAGGGCGTGGGGCCGGAGGTGCCAGCTGCAGCGGTGGCGGCCAGCATGGCGTGCGGCAATCAGGGCGCCCAGGCGGCTACGGTGAGCGCGCCGAAAGCGGCGAGGGCCGGGCGCGGGCGGAGGCGAGGGCAGGGCGTGGAGCCGGAGGTGCCAGCTGCAGCGGTGGCGGCCAGCGTGGCGTGCGCCCATCAGGGCGCCCAGGCAGCTGAAGCGAGCGCGCCGGCGGCAGCGAGGACCGGGCGCGGGCGGGGGCGAGAGCAGGGCGTGGAGCCGGAGGTGCCAGCTGCAGCGGTGGCGGCCAGCATGGCGTGCGGCAATCAGGGCGCCCAGGTGGCTGAAGTGAGCGCGCTGGCGGCAGCGGCGAGGGCTGGGCGCGGGCAAGGGCGAGGGCAGCGCGTGGAGCCGGAGGTACCAGCTGCAGCGGTAGCGGCCAGCATGGCGTGCGGGCATCAGGGCGCCCAGGCGGCTACGGTGAGCGCGCCGGCGGCAGCGGCGAGGGCCGGGCGCGGGCGGGGGCGAGGGCAGCGCGTGCAGTCGGCGGCGTCAGAGCGGGAGGATGATGAGGAGCAGGAGGGGGGGCGCTTGCGGCGGCAACGGCAGGGGGGGCAGCCAGCGGCGACAGAGGGGGAGGGGGAGGAGGAGCGCGGCCAAAAGCGGGGGCGAGGTCAGGGGGGGCAGCCGGAAGCGGCAGCAGCGGCGGCTCGTGGCGGCGCACGGGAGGAGTTCGAGTACGTGTGTGCCGCGGCCGGCGGTCAGTCGTCACCACCGCCGCCGCCAGCTGCGCGCGTGCTCGGTTGCCTGCTGTTCTCCTACCCGCTGCACCCGCCGGGCAAGCCACACGAGCTGCGCGACGACCCGCTCGTGTCGCTGCCGCTGCCCGTCCTCTTTGTGCGCGGGTGAGTTGCAGCGTTTGCTTCTGCTGTCTGCAATCAGTGTGCGCAGGTGTGATATGTTACGGCAGCATGCATGAGTGCTCGCTGCTGGTGCTCGACCGCCTGCGTGACTGGATGCAAAGGGGGCGCGCGCACACACACACACACACACACACACACATGCTGCTGCAGCACGCGCGATGCATTCGCAACGCCGGGTCCGTTTACCGAGGTTCTGGCCCGCATGGCGTCGCGCGACGCACGAGTGCACGAGGTGCCGGGTGGCGACCACGGGCTGAAGCTGCCGGGGGGCAGCGCAGGCGCGGGCGCGGGCGAGCGTCAGCGGGCGGCGCTGGGTGCGGCGCTCGACGCTGCCGCGGCGTTCCGTTCCTCGCTCATGATTCCGGGAAGAACCTGCGGGCCGTGACAACTGTCCCTCCTGATTGCAGGACAGTTGACATGGCCTGTAGGCTGATAGCTAGGATGTGCAGCCTGCCTCATAATTATCTCGTTCACGTGGCCATGGTTGCAACGTGATCGCGACACGCAATGTTCACCACTATTAAGTGCCGTGTTCATTTGGGAGGGGAGTGGGCAGTCCCTGTGCTCTCCTGAGTCACACATGTTACGATGATGCGTTGAGAACACGCACTACGATGTGGAGTTGAATAAGTCCAACGTTGTGGCGCTCTCGCCTACTTCCGTCACAGGCACCCCATGCCAGTGCATATCCGGGAACTTTTGGGCAGCCTAGTTTGCGTGTCACACGCGCGGTGTGTGCGGCGGCGTTCACACCACCTGCAGGTTCACACCCGCGTCCCGCGTCCCGCCCAACTACCAACAAGAACCCTGCACGGCCCGCGGAACGCTGTCCCTTCATTAATTAACTCAGCCACGCATAAGGGTCCCCCTCGCAGCCACCAAATAATCGCATCGGATCAATCGCGAGAGCTGCCAGTGATTAACGCACCGATCGCGACGCAGGTGATTTCCACGATGCCTGATTGTTAATTGGGCTGCAGGGTAGGAGACAGGTCCTGTGTCTCAGGCAGGGGGGCATCCATGCGTGCATGGCCTGTGCATGCCTGCTCGCCACGGCTGTGTGTGTGCTCCAGCAGCAACCAGCTCCACTTTCCATGGATGCCAACGCTCGCACAGGCAGTCGCCATGCCACCTCCTGCCGCATGATGGCGCATGGGTGCGCGCGGTCCCCGCATGCGCGCACCCACGGCCCTCCACCTCCCTCCCCTCTCGGGCGCGCAGTAGGGCGCGATGGGGCCAAGGCAGCAGGTCAGTGCAGCCCGCCGATGGCTGGCAAACCGCGGATGGCAGCGCCGCCGCTCCACTCTCTTGGTGGCTGGGGCAGCGCCGCCCGTCATCATCCAAGCAGCTGCACCCGAGCTCGATATATGGCGAGACACAGGTGAGGCCTTGCTTGACTGGTCAGGAGACGAGGGGGGGTATACTTTGTGTGATACAAGCAACGCACACACGCACACAACACACACACACACACACGCACACACACACTCACAGGAGGGTCACACACACACACACGCGCACGCACACACTACACCCATGCATGCACACACAGCGCTGCGGTTTGTTGGCTACACCAATGAGATTGGCGAGGCCTTCAGGAACGTGCTCCCCAAGCTGGTGGGCCCATCCTACACCATCGCCTTCGCTTACGTGGCGGGTGACGTCCTCGACAAGGTGCAGGCAGGGGCGGGCTAGGGTGCAGGCGAGGATCGGCTGAGGGGGGGCCTATGAGCAGGCAGGGGCCGGGTGAGGGTGGGCCTATGTGCAGGCAGGTGCAGGCAGGGGCGGGCTGAGGCGGGCTGGGGTGCGGGCGAGGGCCGGCTGTGGACTGTCCAACGCGCAGGCAGCCCTACCACATTCACAACGCCTGAGGCTACGCCTCCGGCGGCGCCATCACTTGCACGGATCAGGCAGCGCCTCGGGCGCTCCGCGACCGCCGCAGGCCTCCCCCGACCGCCTTAGGCGCCGCCGCAGGTGCCACCCCGACCGCCTTAGGCGCCCACCACCGCCTGAGGCGCAGCCCCGACCGCCCAGAGTCCGCCCCTCAGGGTCCCTCCCCCCCCACACACTCACACACACGCCAGGCCAAGAAGTCGTACGTGGCGGAGGGCGGTGCGGGGCGGCGGCCCACCGCGCTCCCCACCGCCACCACCATCGTGTGGGCCATGGACTGCTTCGTGTGGCAGACGCTCGCGTCCGTGCTTGTGCCAGGGGCGATCATCCACAAGGCAAGCGGGCGTGGTGGGCGACGCCATGCGCGCCATGCATGCATGGGCCGCACGGCGCACGTGCATGGCGTGCTCATGCGGCATGCGTGCGAGCTAGCCCATGCCTCACCCCTGCCCCTGCCCCCCACAGGTGGTCGAGGCGACCTCATGGGGCGTCGCCAAGGCGGCGCCAGGCAAGGAGCGCCTCCTTGGCCTGGTGCCCGCGAGCCTTGTGCCGGTGGTCGTCGGCCTGGCCGCCATCCCCTTCATCGTGGAGCCGCTCGACCACGCAGTCACCGTCGTCATGGACGCCACTCTGCGCAAGGCGTACCCGCTGCTTAACGTGCAGGGGCTGGGGCAAGGGGGCGGGCACTAGCAGCAACGTGGCCGGGCCGGCACGTCTGCGCTGCCGCACACGGGTGCACACGGTTGTGCAGGTTTTTCATGTCTGCGCCGGAAGCAACCCCGGGTCGTGAGTTGAGGCCTAGACTAGAAGTCTGGGGGGGGGAGGGGGGGCTCTACCGGATGGAACCTGCAGGAGAGCCCGCGAGGCCGCGCAAGCGGCGCTTGCCAAGCGCCAGCCTGCAAATCGGGGGCACTCGCGATTGGTGGCACCACCCGGGGGCACTGCTGAGGAGGAAGATGGGAGGTATTGTCATTTGATTTCGCATTTTCTTGGGCAGGTGATCGCTCACGTGTGACAACTCAGCTGACTGTCCAGCTGCCGATGCAGCACGCATCTTATTTGGTTTCTGGCAGGCTGGCGCGCTGCGTGGCCTTGCGGGCTCTCCTAGTGGAGCCCCCCACGACGTGTAGTCTAGGCCTTGACTCACGCCCCGGAGTCCTCCGTGCGCGTGTGTGTAAAACCTGTAAAACCTGATTTGGTTTGCAGTTGCAGGGTGGGTGGGTGGGTGAGGATTCGGGCGGGTTATGCCGATTGGTTGGCATGTGTGCAGCCATGCGCAGATCCTGTTGGCACTGTCTTGCTTGTGTGGCGTTCAGCCTCTCTCCCGTCGCAACCGACTCACAAGGGGTGAGGTAGGCCGCCTTGGACGGGGCTCCTGCACCACACCACGTGCCCTCGCTCAACGAGAGAGCAGAGGTTGGTGCGCGACACAGCAGGGAGCCCGCCGGCATAAGAGCGCTATCCCTGCGCAGGGTGCAGATAATTTGGGCGGCTCTGGGACCACCTCTCTCTCTCTCTTTCTCTCTTGTCTTGCACGCGTGCACGCCGAGAGGCAGCCGCATGGTGTTGGGGTCGCAGCAGCATCGGGGCAGGGGACGATGGCGGTGTGCATCATCGAGGCGAGGGCGCGTCCATCTAGCAGACTCGCCCGTGCGCACAGGCTGCTGGCAGACGGGGGCAGCAGCAGAGGCAGGCGCAGGAGCGCTGGCACCGGCCGTGGCCGCGGCCGCATGCACAAACGTTCAGGAGGAATTCAGGCGATCCGCACCCACTGCTGTACTTGGGTGTAAGTACAACACCTGCGGTGCATCGAACTTAAAAAAAATTGGTCAGCACATGGGATGGGATGGAACCCGCTTCCGTCCGTCGTGCGTGTCTCAGGCCGGGTGCACATGGCACGACAGTGCAGCATGACATGGGGGGCACCCGCACTGCAGTTGCATGGTCTGGAAACCTTCCCCAGGTGCAATGACAGGGTATGTGAAGTCAAGTCAGGGCATGAACTAGGCAGTGTGTGAGGCGGCATCAAGGAGGGGTGCCAGGTGTGGATTGTCCCAACCCTTATCACGATGCACACCGCGAGCGTCCATTCCGGCGTAGTGCCCTGCATTGCCTCTGCTCTGATACAGGTGTGCCTAGCCTAGTAGCTTGACGGCTCGCCCGTCCTGTCTGCGCCGTGTACAGCCGTCCTCCGTCTTCTCCCCCGTCCATAAACGCCATACAGGACATGCGACCGGCGTCTCGCATCCATTATTCCTGAGAATCTCTTCTCGTATTCCACATCGCTGCTCACCGAGGCCCAAGGCACCGAGGCATTGGACCGATACGACAGCACACAACCCTCAGCAAGCAACGCGCGCGCGAGGCGACACTTGGCCACGTGCGTGTCGCAACGAGAGAACAGTGTCAAGCCGCACGCGACGCGGGCCATCGCGTCAGGACCTTGCTGTGGACCTCGCGGTGGATCACTGCCTGCTCACAAGCACCACCGCCCGTGGGCGTGCGAGAGTTTTGCTCGCCTGCGTGAGCAACGCCTAGGAGAGACATCAGTTGCGAGCGGTGACAGCGCGATGGTGCCACAGCCTCAGCAGGCGGTGCATGAGGAGGTGGACAAGCGCAGTGGTGGCGATGACGCGCCGCCGCATGGCGGCCGCGCGCCCCTCGTCCTGCCCTCCTCCCCTCAGCCCCTCTCCCCCAACAAGGATGACGTCGTGACGCGCATCACACACGACGGACGCAGCATCTGGTCGCCCCTGGGCTCCGAGCTCATGGGCGCCAAGGCTGGCGGTGGCGGTGACTGGGCGGCAGAAGGCGAGGCAGCGCCCACGCTTGGCGCGAGCCGCACTGCCAGCAGCTCGAGCGCGAGCTCGGGCAGCATCGGCCCACCGCATGCAAAGCAGCCGCTGCTTGCCGACGGCGGTGCTGCGCTGTGGGGCGCGCCCGCTGATGACGCCCGCAACGACCTGCTGCAAAATGGAGGCGCCATGACCGCGCCGCACATGCCCCGGGACCCCATCGCGCTTGGCCTCGACCTGGTGAGAGAGGGGCGCCGCCACCGCCTGTGTGTGTGTGTGTGCGCATGTGTGTGTGTGTGGTGCATGCGTGTGGGTGCATGGGACGAGACCCCTCCTTCGCGCCTTCCCCCCCCCCCCCCCCCCGCGCGCAGGCAAACCTGATGGGCCCCAGCAGCTGCGGATTCCCCCCCCCCGTCTCCCCTCGTAGCCTGGAGCAAGTTGAAGCTCCTTTTCGCTACCTGTGCCCTACCCCCCCCCCCCTCCCCACGCGCAGGCAAGCCTGATGGGCGTCAGCGCTTTGGTCCACCAATGGCTGAGCCCCCTCCCCCTCTCCGTAGTCTGGAGCAAGACCTTTGCACTACTGACAATCCCCCCCTCCCGTCCCCGCGCGCAGGCAAGCCTGATGGGCATCAGCGGGCTGTCCGCCAACGGCGGCGGAGCCATCAACGAGCCGCCCCACGCGCTCCACTTCACCGCCCTCCTCGCCGCGCTCGCGTCTTCCACTGGGGAGGACGACGCCAAGGCGCAGCTGGCGGCGACGCAGGTGTGTGTGTGTGTGTGTGCGCGTGCATGTGCATGTGTGTGTGTGTGTGTGAGCTTGTCATCCACTGGGGAGGACGACGCCAAGGCGCAGCTGGCGGCGACGCAGGTGCGTGTGTGTTTGTGTGTGTGTGTGTGTGTGAGCTTGTCATCCACTGGGGCCACCCACCCACCCACCCACCCACATACACACCCACATACACACACACACACACACGCAGGAGGTGCAGCAGCACCTCCCCCAGGGCCCCCCCTACGCCCGCCACCACGCCGCGGTGGTGGCCCACCACCAACTCCCCCAGGGCCCCCCTTACGCCGACCGCCGTGCATGTCCTCCCCCGGCTCAATGCACGCACACACACACACACACACACACATGCCCCCCCCACGCACACGCAGGCTCAGCTCCACGCGCTGCAGCAGCACCTCCCCCAGCCCCCCCCCCCCGGCCTCACACACAAGCACAAGCACACACACACACAGAGAGAGAGAGATATCGTTACAGAGAACTCTGCACGGCAGACCTAGATAGGCTGTTTCTAGTCATCAATTGAGGAGATTCCGTTTGAAGGCGGGAGACCAACCGTGCGCCAGCAAGAGGGTGAACAACCTCATTCGTAAAGCAGTGGGGGAAAGGGGCAGTGGCGGGTCATTGACGGCTGTGTTCGTCAATCCGCCTCGACTGAGTTTAAACTAGGTGTCGGCAGAAGGACTTCCACAGTTGTGGAAATCATGCTAAGATGATCCACTCGGTGGTGACTCGCTCGGCGAACTCGGGGCGCTCGGGGATGTCGCGTGTGAAGTTGAAGAGATGGATGTTTGCGGAGGGCATAGAACGTGACGGAGTGGGCGCAAAAGTCACCGGCGTGAGCCGGAAGAAGGTGATGGCGCCGCCGGCATAGAGCGAAGTCGTGTCCGAACAGCGGTAGTTGTGCAAGTGGGGGGCAGTGGGAGGGAGGCAGCGGGAGGGTAGTCGGAGGGAGAGGGTGAGGGCGGGGGAGGGTTAGGAGGGGCGGGGGCACAGGATGGGGTGGGGTGCAGTGGGGATGGAGGGGTGGAAGACAGGAGAAGGGAGGGAGGAGAGGGGAGAGAGGAGGGAGCCACACTGTGGCCCGGCCA
>VFSX01000690.1:0-17500 GCA_016618255.1 Chlamydomonas sp. UWO 241 | reverse complement strand
TGAGGCACGGCGTCATACGGCAGGCAACTGCGAGACATGCGGGGACGGAGGGCGGGCTGCTGGCAGGAGTCGGCGCCGCCATCGTCGGTACCCCCATGCAGCCACGGGCACCGGCACCGGGCAGAGGCTGCAGCTACGCTACAGCCAGGGCACCGGCTATGGGCATCGGCTATTGATTGACTTCGGCTAAGGCTTCGGCTACGGCCAGGGACACCCTGCATCTGCACTCACATCGCATCGGCTACACGTCCGCCCTCAGGGCATCTGCATCTGCATCGGCCACGGCTACTTACATCGGCTGCGGCGACGGCTTCGGCCTACGGACTGCAGCTATGGCACGAATCGCGGGGCACTTCAGTGACCTGCATGGAGGGTCTCTCCATGCAGGGCGAATCTTACTTGCATGAGACACATGACGACGGAGGTGCACTGGCAGCAAGCGCCCTCGCAGCGCAAGCGCCATGCATGGAGGCTGGCGGCATGTCGGGCGTGCGCCACATGATGAACGGAGGAGGAGGAGGGTGGCCAGGCTGGCTGCCCGAACTGAGACGCATGGCGCGACCAGATGTACTAAAGCCAGTGGGATGGACACAGTCAATGTGTATCCACTGAGTGGACTAGTGCGGGTGATAGTATCTGCCTGCCTCAGGGATTGAGTGCGCAAGCACAAGTCTAATGCGCCATTAAAGGCGTCCAACAAGACTGTAAAATCGACCACCACGCATGCACGCACACTGCCTGAGGCACGCACGCACGCACACTGCATCTCCCTTCAGCACGCCCACAGCACCCTGGAACACCTCCCTAATACCCCCCTCTTCTCCTCCCCCCCTTACAAACGCAGGCGCTGGGCCACGGCGTCCACGCTCCCCACCTGCCGCACCACCACACACACACACGCACATACACACGCACACACGCACACACACGCTCCAACACCTCCCCCTCCCCCCCTTGCAAACGCAGGTGCTGAGCCACGGCCTCCACGCCCCCCACCTGCCTCACCACACACGCCGCACACACACCCCGTTCCAACACCCCCCCTCAACCCCCTCCCCCTTGATGATGATGGATCTTACAGTCTGTGTGACACCAGTAATGATGTATAAGACCGGTGTCGGCGCTAGCGCCCGACACCTTAAACTCAGTTTCAGTGGGAAACTGGCTGGCTACCTGGTAGAGGTGAGGGTAAACCCCCACACGCGCGCACGCACTGGACCTAGACAGGACACTGGGCCCCCAGATCCACCCTATACCACCCAGGTAGTGACAGCAACGCATTGTTGGTGTGCGCCTGTGTTCTACTACTAGTCCCGCCGCCGCCATTGGCTCCAGCAATCTCCTCCATGCCCGCCAGCAATCTCCTCCACGCCCGCCAGCAATCTCCTGTATGCCCGCCAGCAATCTCCTCCGTGCCCGCAATCAGTCTCCTGTATGCCTGCCAGCAATCTCGTCCATGCATGGGCGCCGCCATGCGATCTCCATGCGCCGCGCCGCGCTCCATGCGCGCCAGCACCCGTACCACCCGCCTCATTCCCGTTCTTTAGCCATTCCCCGTGACACCTATGGCTGATCCTTGTTCCGCCGTCCCCTTTGGCATCTGTAACCCGTATCCTCTCCCTGTAGCCTCATTCCCCGTTCTTAACCGCCATCTCCATTATGGTGCCCGCCCGCTGGTGGGGCCTCGCCTCGCCCCATGCCGCACGGCTAGTGTATTGATTGCTGCGCCATCTATAATCTGCGCCTTGGGGCAGGGAACCCCTGCGCCACAACCTCCTCACAAAGCCTAGCCGCATGTGCCTCGCTTCCCATGTTTCTCAATTTCTCGCCATCCGCTTCCATGCTGCCGCCTGAAATCTCCTCCACGCCCGCGAGCAATCTCCTCCATGCCCGCCAGCAATCTCCTCCATGCATGCACGCGCAGAGCGCCGCCATGCACCCCCATGCGCCGCGCGCGCCATGCGCGCGCCGCGCCCGCCAGCTCCCGTAGCCTCATTCCCCGTTCTTTACCCATGCGCCGTGACGCATTAGCCTTGTCCGCCGTCCTCTGGCATGCATAACCCGTAGCCTCATCCCCGGTAGCCGCATTCCCCGTTCTTAGCCGCCATCTCCATTATGGTGCCCGCCCGCTGGTGGGGCCTCGCCTCGCCCCATGCCGCACGGCTGGTGCATCGATCGCGTCGCCATCTAATAATCTGCGCCTTGGGGCAGGGAACCCCTGCGCCGCAACCTCCTCACAAAGCCTAGCCGCATGTGCCTCGCTTCCCATGTTTCTCAATTTCTCGCCATCCGTCTCTCTCTTCCATCCAGGCACAGTAAACCATTAGGAGCCGCAATCTGCTTGAGTTCCGATCGTTGTGAGAGGGGGTGCATGCTCGCCGCAATTCTCGCCATCGTGCATCGTGCTCTCCATCGTACCGCTGCCCCATCTGCCACATAGCCTCGCCCCATCAGGACCAGTTCATCAGTAGCGCTGTGCGTCACAGCCGCTCAGGGTAAATTTCCAGATTTTCAGCCGCCCAGTACCAAGCGCAGTTGTCCCGGTTGTCCGCCATCGAGCGGCGCCAGGGCGGGAGCCCCTGGCGAAGAGCTTATGAACTCAACATGGTAGACAACTAGGCAAGTACACACGCAGGCTCTGGGCCACAACCTCCACTCTCCCAACCTTCCACACTACGTGCCCGGCGCCACGCCGTTCTACTCGCCCGTCGCGAACGGCCCGTCGCCCCCACACTACGGTGGTGTGGACTCGCTGTACTCGCACGGCGTCAGCGACGCTGGCGATCAGCAGGGTGGCGAGGTGAAAGAGGAGCTGAGCCCCGCGGTGCTGGAGGTTGTGACGGCGGTGGTCGACGGGTGCGGCCCGTTTATCAAGGTGCGTGTGGCTATGTGCGTCTTAGTGTGTGTGTGTGTGTGTGTGTGTGTGTGTGTGTGTGTGTTTACACCCTATGTGTGTGTGTGTGTGTGTGACGGCGGTGGTCAACGGGTGCGGCCCCTTCATCAAGGTGTGTGTGTGTGTGTGTGTGTGTGTGCGTGTGTGCCCCCCCTGGCGATGCTGGAGGTGGTGACGGTGGTGGTCGACGGGTGCGGCCCCTTCATCAAGGTGTGTGTGTGTGTGTGTGTGTGTGCGTGTGTGTGTGTGTGCGTGTGTGCCCCTCCCTGGCGGTGCTGGGGGTGGTGACGGCGGTGGTCGATGGGTGCGGCCCCTTCATCAAGGTGTAAGTGTGTGTGTGCGTGTGCGCGCGTGCGTGTGAGTGTGTGTTGTGTGTGTGTGTGTGCGTGTGTGTGTGTGTGTGTGTTTGTGACGGCGGTGGTCGACGCGTGCGGCCCCTTCATCAAGGTGAGTGTGCACGCGGGTGTGTATCTGTCATTGACAGCTGTTTGGCTTGCACCCTCACCCTCCTCCCTCCCTCCCTCCCTCCCACGCATACACACACACACACACACGCACACACGCCTGCCACATGCAGGCGGGCCACTTCGACGGCGGCGTGCGTCACTGGCTGTGCCAGATCGCTGGTCAGTTCGGCGATGGCGAGGCGATCGCGGCACTGTCGGCCGTCGGAGGCGCAACCAACCTTCAGGTGAGTGTGGATTCGTCTCTCTGTCTCTCTGTCTCTCTGTCTCTCTCTCTGTCTCTCTCTCTGTCTCTCTGTCTCTCTGTGTCTCTGTCTCTCTCTCTGTCTCTCTGCCTCTCTGTCTCTCTGTCTTGCCTTCAGGTGTGTGCGTGTGTCTGATTTTGCAATCTTTCGGACGCTTGTGTTGGCATATTAGACCTATCGTGTGTGCGTGTGTGTTTGTGCGTCTTTGTGGCTTGCCCTGTCGGCCGCCGGAGGTGCAATCAACCTGCAGGCGAGTGTGGATTCGTCTCTCTCTCTCTCTCTCTGTCTCTTGTCTCTCTGCCTCTGTGTCTCTCTGTCTCTCTCTTTCTGTCTCTCTCTGCATCTCGCTGTCTCTCTCTCTCTCTGTATCTCTCTGTCTCTCTCTGTTTCTTGCTCCCTCTTCTATTTGTGCTGCCAGGTTTGAGGGTGAGAGAGAGCCCTCGCCTCCCGCTCTGCCCCGCTCTGCCCCTACCCCCATTCTGCTCTGCGCACTCCTCGCCATGCTCTCGCTCCCTCTCCTCACGCATCAGGCCTCGCACCTCACCCGCCCCCTATGTGCAGGGCGTCCGCAACATTGAAGGCGTTCATCACCACATGCCCCAAACCATAAAAACTCACTTCACCCCAAACCCTAACTAACGACCATTGATAAGCCCTTGGACCTGATCAACCTCAGAACCTCAAACCCTCAACCCCTCCACTGCAGGGCGACCGCAACATGAACTCAACCTCAAACCCTGAAGCCAAACTTCACCCCAAACCCTAACTGAAGCAGACCCTAAGCCCTTGGCCCTAATAAACCTCAAACCCCCAAACCTAAACCTCTCCTAAACTGCGCAGGGCGTCCGCAACATGAAAGCGTTCATCACAACACGCCTGATTGACCACTACGAGCAGCTGGTGTGGGCGAAAGGTGCGCAGCGCTCGCATGCAGCTGAACACACACACGCGCACACTCACACATGCACGCATGCAGCTGTACGCTCACGCGCGCACAAACACACACGCGTGTCTGATTGGCCAATACGAGCAGCTGGTGCGGGCATAAGGTGCGCAGCGCACGCACGTTGCCCGGAACCCTTGCTAGGGAGAGCTCAACCCAGCTCCCTTGCTATATCCTTGCCAGGGAGAGTTCCCTTGCTCACCCTTCCTAGGGGGAGCCCGGCACAACACTGTAGTTCTCACCCGCGACGTCACCCCCCCCACACACACAAACACACACACACGCACACACACACACACCAGCAGCTACGCGGCCGTGCGCCTGTCGGCTGAGCAGTTTGGCGTGCTCAACGCGCTCGATACACACATACACACACACACAAACGCACGCACACACACACACGCGCGCACACGCACACACAAACACACACACACACACACACAGACCCCAGCAGCTACGCGGCTGTGCGCCTGTCGGCTGAGCAGTTTGGCATGCTCAACGCGCTCGTGGCCGGAGACCAAGGCCTGCAGTGGACTCACTTCGACCCTAAGGCAAGGAAGGGCGGGGGGAAGGCAAGCGTGAAGCAGCCGTAGGAATGGATGGGAGAGACTGAGACCAGGGACATGCGCAGGTGCTTGACACGCACGCACGCACGCACACACGCATGCACACACACACACACACACACACACACACACACACACACGCACACACGCACACACACACACTCTCGCACACACACACAACAACACACGCACACAGATGCTCGACACCATCCGCAATCTTGGCGCCGCCATGCACAAAGAAGCGCACACCCACATACACGCACACAAACGCACACACACGCACGCACGCACGCACACACACACACACACACGCGCGCGCACACACACGCACACACACACACACATCACCACACACACACAGGTGCTCGACACCATCCGCAACCTTGGCGACGTTGTCTACGTGCATGCGCGCCTCTCTCGCCTAACGTTCAAGGTGCGGAGTCCCTCACCTTGTTAGTATTTTTTGAGACGGTTGCTAAAGGCTTACCGAGTTTATGGTTCTCAAAGCAATGCATTTGCAACTGTAACAAGTACAGTACAGTTATTCAATAACCAATCCCCTTGTCCCGGACGATTTATCATCCCCGACTTCCTTCCCGCATGAGCCCCCCCACGTCCAGATCGCACGAGCCTTCCTCTACACGCGTTGCTTTCCTCGACTATCCTGGCCTCACTCCTCCTTTCGACGCTCTCCTCCCCTCCCGCCCGTACAGGAACGCTCTTGCACTCCCTCATTTCCTCCAAGTAATACAGTTGCAACTGTAACACGTACAGCTCAGTTATCAAAAAATCCAATCCATACTTCAATAATAACCACACCCCCTCGTCCCCGACGATTCCTCATCCCAACTCCTTGCTACAGGAGCCCCCCACACCAAGACCGCGCTCGCGTACCTCTACACACGCTCCTCTCCAAACACGGCACCCCTCCTTGTTACTCACGCCTCCCTCCCCATCCCCCCCAACGTCCCCACAGGAGCTCTCCACATAAAGAACATCCCCGCGTGCCTCTACACACGCTCCAAGCACGGCACCCCCCCTTGTTACCCACCCTCCCTCCCCATCCCCCCCCCCCGCCCCACACAGGAGCTCCCTGTAAGCGTGCCTCTACACGCTCCTTTCCTAGCACGGCAGCCCCCGTTGTTACTCAAACCTCCCTCTCCACCCCCCCACCCCCGGCCCACAGGAGCTTTCCCACGTCAAGAACGTGCCCGCCTACCTCTACACGCTCCTCTCCAAGCACGGCAAGACCGCGCGCCAGGCGGCAGCCGCCAAGGCGGTCCAGGAGCTTACAGTCTCGCTGTCGGGCCCGCCGCCGCCGCCACCGCCGCCGCCTCCGCCGCCGCACGGGGCGATGCAGCAGGTTAGGGTTTTGGGTTTTGGGTTTAGGGTTGGGGGGTGGGGGGTTGGGGTTTGAGGTTTGGGGTTTGGGGTTTGGGGTTTGGGGTTTAGTTAAGGGGTTTAGTTAAGGGTTTAGGTTTTAGGTTTCAGATTTCAGGTTTCAGGTTTCAGGGTTCAGGGTTCAGCTTTCAGGGGGATTGAGGTTTAAGGTTTAGGGGTTGGGGGTTGGGTAGCTCACCGTGTCGCTGTCGGGCCCGCCGCCGCCGCCGCCGCCGCCGCCGCCGCAACCCCACGCGGCGCGGCAGGTGGGTGACGCGGCAGTGGTGGTGGCGTGCGCGGTGATGGTGGTGGTCGCATGCGCGTGATGCACGCCATCGGCAGTGCCTGTACCTAGCAGTTGCACGCCCTAGCAACACACGCGCGCACGCACGCACGCGCACACACACGCACACACACGCGCACACACACACACACACACACTCACACACACGCACATGTACGCGCACACACACACACACACACACTCACACACACACACACACACTCACACACACACGCCCCCTCCCCCCACACGCACGTCGCAGGCCTCCCCCGACCACCACGGCGGCCCGCTACACGGCGCCGCGCCCGCATACAGCTCCTACGCCGGCAGCGGCGAAAGCCTGTCTCCCGACCTGCACGCGCGCCTCATGCTCAGCGCCTACAACAATAGCGCGCCGCTGCCGATCGTGTCCTCTGGGCCGCACCACGGCCGCCACACGTCGCGCCCCCCGGGCGGGGCGCCGCCCCCGCCCCCGCTCCTGCACAACTACCAGCTGCAGCGCCAGCTGCAGCTGCAGCACCAGCACCAGGCGAACCAGCAGCAAGCACAGCAGCAGCAGCAGCAGCAGCAGCAGCAGCAGCAGCACCAGCAGCACCAGCATCAGCAGCACACGCAGCGCCGCGCGACGCCGCCCGATGCCCCGCCGCCCGCGCTGTTCTTTGCATCCCCCGGGTCGCCGCTCGACCCGGACTCCTACGTGCTCGGCACGCCCGAGCACCAGCAGCGCCCCGACCACGCGGCCCCGCGCGCGCCCCCGCTGTGGAAGACTTACAGCGGACCGCTCAGCCCCGTGCCGCGCGCGTCACCGTTTGCTCCGTGCGGCTCGCCGACGCTGCTGTTCGGCGGCTCGCCGTCGCCGCCGCCGCCGCCGCGCCGCCCCAGCAGCGAGGGCGCCGCTCTCGCGCAGCTGGCCGAGTGGAGCGGCGGCGCCGACGGCGCCGCCGCGCCGCTGCCGGTGCCGCTGCCGCCGCCGCGCGCGCGCGCGCCGCTGCCGCAGGCGCACTCTCACCCGCTCGCGTCGGGCTGGCAACCGGTGCCGATGCCGCACGCTGATCCGTCCCTCATGATGCGGGGCCTCTCGCTGTCGCCGAGCGCGCAGGCGCAGCAGCAGCAGCAGCAGCAGCAGGCGCAGCAGCAGCAGGCGCAGCAGCAGGCGCAGCAGCCGCAGGGCGCGGGCGGCGCGCCGGTGGCGCCAGCGGCGCGGGTGTCGAAGCTGAACAGCCGCGCACCGCTGTTTGTGGGGAGCGTGGAGAGCGCCCTGTGAGGAGCAGAAAAAACGCGCCGCGAGAGAGACATAACAAGATGATGAGAGTTTTACAATCCACAAGAGGGCACCACCAGCAGGCGTGTGTGCAGCCCGCAAGTAGCAGCGCAAGCGGTGCGCGATTGGCGAGACCCCCTCCACTCCCCCCCGTGGGCGTGTGCTTGGTGGTGGGGGGGACGGCAGCGGTGCGCGATTGGCGAGAACCCCCCCTCCCCCCCCCGCTTTGGGTGGGCGTGTGTTTGGTGGGTGGGGGAGGGGGGGCAGCAGTGCTGCAAACTACTACGCGTGTGATGGCGGCAGTTGGCGTGTATGGGGTGTTCGCACCCTGGTGTTGCACCCAGGTGTTGCACCCTGGTGTTGCAACCAGGCGTTGCACCAAGGTGTTGCACCCAGGTGTTGCACCCAGGTGTTGCACCCCGGCGGCGTCGCGGTGCCGCAGGTTGCCGTGCCGCTGCGCACGCGCACACGTCGCGCCCCTTTATATTTATTTATCTAAGAGCCGCCCCCCCCCCCCATCATGGCATGCCACACATCTCTTGCACGGAAAGGGCAGAGCTCTTTCCTCTCTATACTACGATTTCCATTGCAACCACGCACCCCGTGCTCGGAGCAGACACGCACGCACAGCCACCACCACTAGACACACACACGTCTTCGCGATAACTCCCCCGACGTGTGCACGTGCGTGTAGGTGGGGGGGCACCCCGAACTAACTCTGTGTCGTTCTCACAGACAACACGAGATCGTGGCAGATGCCACGATAACGCAGCCCCCCCACCACACACACCTTGGATACCTTCAGAGACGCACCCACCATCGCACACTTGCATTGCACTTAAGACGCACACCATCGTGAGACCCTCCCGAGCGAGTGCACGTGCGCTGTCCCCAGATCCGGTCTGCTAGAATCCGTGGGAGGAACGAGACGGAAGGAGAAGAAGAGGAAGAAGAAGAAAGATAAGGAAAGAAGAAAATATCTCCCACATCGCATTGTACTAGACACGGTGGGCACCTCTGCGCACCGTACCCTCTTATAATTAATGTAAACAACACACGCACATGCGCCATCGCACTAGACACACACGTCCTCGTGAGACCCCTCCGAGCGTGCGCATATTGCACGAGACTGTACTATTTTGACAGGCCCGTATGGCGGAGCAAATTCATCGCAAACTTTGAGAGCACACTTTGAGTAGCGGCGTGACGCTTCGTTGTACCATGGCTTCCTTTTGTCTCTTCCCTTCTTCCACAGTTGTCCTTACCTGTCCTCCTAGTCATCTTGAAGAGTGTATATTTGCCAGAGAAGAGTCGTATTTGACAGAGACGTATCAGTGCTTCCCACCTCTTTTCCTGGTTCCTGATCGGTTCCCGGTTTGTAAAGTGTGAAAGTGTGTCTTCCAGAGGAATTGAAGCCGTGCCATGCGCACACAACCAATCATGGAGACTCCCTACGGCGTAGAGACCCAGCTGCGGGAGGCTTGCTTGCGGCTGGCAGGACTCGCCTCATCGCGGGCGTCTGCTCCCCACTCTGACTCAGGGGACGCCGTTGGTGATGATGCTGCCGAGCTTTCAGCCCTGGCGGAGGTGCTGTGCCTCCAGTCCACGGTGAAGAGGCTGCTGGAGTCTGGCGCGGGGCAAGGAGAGATTGAGCGCAGGTCGAATGCATCGAACCGGGATGAGGCGCTGCGCGGCCTGCGGCTGGCGATCGACGGCGTGGCGCAGGGGCTGGCGGATGACGTGGACCGCACGCAGGCGATCCTGGACGCGGGGGAGGTGCCCGACCCTGGGCGGCCTTCCCCCAGCCCAGAGGCCATCCTGGAGCTGGGCCACCGCCTGCGCTACACCACGTTTGCGCACGCGGGACTGGTGAGCCAGCCGCCCTGCCCTCAGCAAGCGCAGATGCTCAACTCCAGCCTGTTTGTGTTCTCCCAGGCGCGCGCAGCGGACGCCATGCCGGCTGCGCTGACTGCCCATGCGGCGCCCCATGCGGCGCCCCATGCGGCTGCCCATGCGGGGCCGACACTACAGCCGCCCACCGCGGCCGCCGCCGCGCCCAAGCCCGCGCCCAAGCCCGACCCCGGGGCCCTCGCGGCGATGCTGCCCACGGGCGTCGACCTGTCCGCGCTCCCGCCGATGCCGGCCGACTGGGCGCCCGGCGACCCGATGCCAGGCTTCCCGCCCGGCTTCCAGCTCCC
The DNA here is from genome assembly GCA_016618255.1 of Chlamydomonas sp. UWO 241. Lineage (NCBI taxonomy): Eukaryota > Viridiplantae > Chlorophyta > Chlorophyceae > Chlamydomonadales > Chlamydomonadaceae > Chlamydomonas > Chlamydomonas priscui. The sequence continues at coordinate 7,267 of VFSX01000690.1, read as the reverse complement.
GCCCAACATCCCAGAGATGCCGGCCGGCTGGAAGCCGGGCGACCCGCTGCCGTTTGCATCACCACCAGCAGCGGCTGCGGCGCGGCAGGGCGGCGAGGAGGCGGGCGCGGACGCTGCCGCTGCCGTGGCGGCTGCGACCGAGCAGGAGGCCGCGATGGAGCGCGCAGCGGCGCCAGCGGCAGGGCCCAAGCCGCCCGTGGTGCGCGAGGACCTGCTCACGTTCATCCTGAACCCCGACCTCGAGGAGGCGGACGACTACAGCGACTCGAGCGACGGCGGCGACGACTGAGCTCGATCTTGTTGGTTGTGCGAGTACTAGTGGTCGAGCGAGAACAAGCACCAGTGTAGCTTGTTTCATACACGTCTGTAGTGAGTGTCGATTGATGTAGACCAGTGCGCAGTGGCCACAACAACTCGGTCGCAACCGCTACAGCCACATCAGGTGGACGCTGGCACGCTGGACGCTGCGCAACATCCACGGCATTGCACGTGCGTCTGCCAGCGTGTGGTGTGTGGGCGTGGAGTGGATTGGGGGGTTGGCCAGGCTGTCTCTGGAGGGTGGGGGAGCTCGGGGTGGGAGGTGGGTGTGCAGTACACACGCGTGTGCGCAACAGATGGTGATCAGATGATGCCACCAGTGCCATCCACCCCTAGTATGTTTCCAGGGAGACCTGATTGAAGATGGTCACTGCACTACACTACGCTGCAAACGTTGGCGACCGCCACAGCCACAGCAGGTGGTGGCTGGCGGTCCGCAACCTCCACGGCACTGCAAGTTCCAGTGCAAGTTCCAGTGTGTGGTGCGTGCGGTGTGCAGTGGATTGGGGGACGGGCCAGGATCTCACTAGAGGGTGGAGCTTGGAGGGGGGGCGTGTGCGTGTGTGCGTGTGCGCGCATGTGTGTGCGCGCGTGTGCGTGTGTGCCTGTGTGCGCGTGTGTGTGCGCGCGTGTGCGTGTGCGTGTGTGATGGTGATCAGATGATGCGAGTGCCTTCCACCCCTACTATGTTTCCAGGAGGGCTGCACTTGCACCCTGCACGTTGGCCACACGCATGTGGTGGAGGCTGCTCGAGCTCGACCCCACACCTGGGCACTTGTGGCAGTGTCGACACCTAGTGACCACTTAACTCCTAACACAATGCGTAGCAGCATGGAACGCCCCGACCGCGACGAGATGGAGCCTCACGGAAGGGCACAATCGAGGAGCGTGCAACCGAGTACCCCCAACCGAGCCACCATGCTCAACTCCGTGCCCTCTGACCAGCGGGTGGTCGTGGAGTGGAGGGATGTGGACATGTTTGTCCCTGTCCTGGTGATTGGGGAACATGCCTCGCCAGACCCAGGTATCACCGCCTTGCCCCCCCCCCACCATGCATGGGTGCGTTGCAATAAGCTTGTCATGCGTGCGTTTCCACGGAATACACGCGGCACGTATGCTCATGCCCATGCATGGCGCGAACTGTGTGTGCTCGAACGTCAGGAACGTCAGAGCAAACAAATGATGACGTCGAGAGTGGAGGCAAGCCGAAGCCGAAGCAGGGCGCCAAGAAGACCCTCGTCGACTGCTTCAAGGCCGCGACACCAGATGCGCCCAAGGAGAGGATGGTGCTGTACAAAGTGAGCGGATGCGCCGACCCTGGTGAGTCGATGTGTGGCGCATGGAGCTGTGTGCTGTGTGCTGTGTGAGATGTGTGCTGTGTGAGCAGCGCCACTACACCCCCCTACCTTATGGATATGGGTGGTGTGTGCTGCACCTGCTGCTGTGTGCATGGACACCATGCGCTGCGGCTGACCTTTGCTTGCTGTTGTGCACGTCATGCAGGCGAGCTCCTCGCACTGATGGGGCCCTCAGGCTCCGGCAAGAGCTCCCTGCTGCAGGTGCGCGCCCCTTCAGAAGAAGTAGTAGCAGTAGTGGCAGTGGTGGCAGTGGTAGCAGTGGTAGTAGCAGTGGTCGCAGTCATGGTGGTTGCAGTGGCCAGGGGGCGACGGGTGCTTGTGCGCCGCAGCTTGCAACGGGGCTGCGATTCCTGGCACACACACAAACACACACACACACATACACACACACACACGCATGCATGCATGCACGCAATCGCAAACAATCACGCACACACACACTCACACATACACACGCACACACACACAGGCCGTGGCTGGGCGCAGCGCCGGCCGCCCGACTGGCTCCATGACCTTCAGCGGAAAACCGCCGAGCACGCCACACACACACACACACACACACACGCACACACACACATACACACACACACACACGCGCACACGCGCACACACACACACACACACACACACACGCAGGCTGTGGGCGGGCGCAGCGCTGGGCGCCCGACCGGCTCCATGACCTTCAACAGAAAACCTCTGAGCACGCTACAGACACACACACACACACACACAAACACACAAACACACACACGTGCACACACACGCGCACACACGCGCACACACTCACACACACACACACGCTTACACACACACACACACACGCAGGCCGTGGGCGGGCGCAGCGCTGGGCGCCCGACCGGCTCCATGACCTTCAACGGGAAACCGCTGAGCAAGGCGATGAAGCGGCGCATCGGATATGTGGCCCAGGACGACCTTCTGTTTGCGGCGCTGACGGTGTACGAGGTGGGTGTGGAATGAAGTGTGGAGTGCGTGGTGTGAAGTGTGAGAGAGTGTGGGGGGCTTTGAACGATCTTCTGTTCGCGGCGCTGACGGTGTACGATGTGAGATTGGAGTGAAGTGTGGGGTGAATGGGGGGGTGGTGGCTCAACACACACACACACACACAAAGACCCTCTTCTACGCCGCCATGCTGCAGCTCCCCCAAGGGTTAGAGCAAGCAGGAGATGCCCCCCCCCCCCACACACACACGCAGACCCACTTCTACGCGGCGATGCTCCAGCTCCCCCAAGACTGGCTGCAGTTGACTGGAGCAAGCAGGAGACAATCGACACACACACACACACACGTGTCAAATGCACCACCAAAGGCGTCCGACTGACTGTACAATCGACCACATGCACGCAGACCCCCTTCTACGCCGCAATGCTCCAGCTCCCCCAGGACAGGAGCAAGCAGGAGACGGTCCACACACACGCACACACACACACACACACACACACAGAGAGAGAGAGAGAGAGATCGTTACAGAGAACTCTGCACGGCAGACCTAGATAGGCTGTTTCTGGTCATCATTGAGGAGATTCCATTTGGAGGTGGGTGACCAACCGTGCGCCAACAAGAGGGTGAATAACCTCATTCAAAAAGCAGTGGGGGAAAGGGGCAAATGCGGGTCACTGACGGCTGTGTTCGTCACTCCGCTTCGACTGAGTTTAAACTAGGTCTCGGCAGATTGACATCCACAGTTGGGTCCGGCGTGAGATCTCTTAGTCGAGGATGTCGGAATCAGACGTGTTGGGAGCGTCATCAGAAGGGGCGGCGGGGGAGGACAGAATACTTCCCAGATATTTGAACTTGGTGGAGTGGACCATGTGGGGGGTAGATGAGGAGTTGGAGGGGATGGTGATTGGGGCGGAGGGGACGGTGTGGGCAGCAGGGTGGCCGAGGGATTGTGCCACGGTTTTGTCGTAGTTGATCGCAAGGGCCAGGTCTGAACAGATGCGGTCGAGGAGGGTAAGCATGGTGCGGAGGTCTTCCTCGGAGGGGGCGAGCAGGGCGATGTCGTCAGCGTAGAGAAGGAGGGGGAGTATGGTGGTCAAAAAGTCCTTGCGGGACTCAGGGGTTCACAGTTTTTCGTCGATCATGTAGCCAATTTGAATGCCAGCGTTGGGGAACTGGGCAATCAGGGACCGGACAACTGTGTCGATGTAGACATTGAAGAGGAGGGGGAGAGGGGGCAGCCTTGCTTGACGCCAGCTTTGAGAGAGAAAGGGGCGGAGTATGCACCGTTGACTCGGGCTCTGGCGGTGGCACCAGAGTAGAGGCTTTCGATGCGTGCGAGGAGGGCAGTGTGCGCGCCGCGGTGGAGGAGGGTTTTCCAAAGGGCGGCGTGGTTGACACTGTCGAACGCCTTGGACATGTCGACGTACGCCACATGGAGGGGGCGCGGGCGCGGTGTGACCCCTCTTGGAGGCGTCGTAGGGTGAAGATGGCATCGGAGGTGCCACGGCCCGGACGAAGCCGAACTGGGAAGTGTGGAGGGTGGGCTCCAGCTGGAGCTTGAGGCGGTTGAGGAGGATGTGAGTGAAGACCTTGCCAGCGACGGGCAGGAGGGAGATGCCGCGGTAGGACTTGCTGCGCGTGGGTGGGCCCAAGGATGCGCGCTTGTAGAGGGGGCAGATGTCTGCTTGGTTCCATGCGGCGGGGATGGAGGTGGTGTTCCAACAGGTTAGGATGATCTGGTGGAGGGCGGTTGCGGTTGCGGTTGCGGTGCCGCCGTGTTTGAGGAGCGGGGAGGTGATGTCGTCTGAGCCGGGGGCAGAGTTTCTGAGGGATTTGATCGCGGAGACAACCTCGCTCAGAGAGGGAGGGGAGGCAAGGGGGGGAGGAGGGGGGGAAGGGGGAGGGGGGGCAAAGTGGGGGGAGCGGGGAGGAAGGGGAGGGAGGGAGACGAGAGGGACGGGGAGGGCTGAGGGAGGGGGAGGGGGACGGAGGCGGAGCGGGGGTAGTGTAGGAGGAGGAGGGGGAGGGAGACGGGGGCGGTGCGGGGGTGGTGGGTGTGAAGATGAGGTGGGAAGCGAGGGTGGCTTCGTCGACTTCCGAGCGGAGTGGAGTGTGGAGGACACGGAAATATTCTCCAAACGCGTCTGCCACCGCCTGAGCTCCAAAGCACAGGTGGTCGCCGACACGAAGGGCAGGGAGGGCGGCGGAAGGGGGGCGGTCGACGAGTTTGGACAGCATGCGGTGGGCGGAGTGGGGGTTTTTGTCGTCAAAATCGTGTTGCACGCGTTGAGCGACACTGTCCCAGTGCTTGTTGGTGGCGCGTGCGATGGCGGACTTGAGCTCGGCAGTCATGCGCGCCTCCTTGGGGGCGTCACGGTTGCCCGTCAGTGCACTGTCGGAACGCATGGACTGAAGGTCGTGGGCGAGTTTGAGAGTCTCGGGGGGGAGGTAGAAGTGGATGGGGACCTCGCGTGGACGGGGGCCAAGGGTGGATCTGGCCGCTGAGTGGATGGCCGCGGTGAGGTGGCGCGTCATCTGGTCCAGGGTGGGGGGGGTCGGGGAAGGGGGGAGGGTGGCGAGGGCCTCCTCGACTGCTGCCGCGAAGTGGAGCCGCGTGTCAGGGTCTCGGAGCAGGTCGGTGAAATAGCGGGAGGGGGGAGGAGGACGGCGGGAGTGGGTGATGTTCCAGGCTCTGGAGAAGCGGAAGAGGATGCGCGCGGTGACAAGGGCGTGGTCAGAGCGGGCGATGGTGTCAAGTCCCGGGTCTTGGGGCATCGTGCTCGCACGTCTTGCACGGAGCCCAGGTGAGGGCGGCGGACGAGGATGTAGTCTGGGAGGTTGCAATCCTTTTGGGTGTTGCTGTACCAGGAAAATACGCTCGAGGGGGGATGGGGGAAGAAGGTGTAGGTGACGGCAAGATTGTGGGCGGCACACAGGTCGAGAAGCCGGTGGCCTTTGTCGCTGATGCCAGGTTTGTGGTGGAACCCGGCAAGGGGGGAGTAGGGAGGGAAGGAGGAGGGGCTGGGGAGGGGGGGGCAGGCGTACGGGCCCACCGACGGGTGGGCGTCGGGGGATGCCGCTGTGATCTTGGCGTTGAAGTCGCCTAGGACCAAAAGGAAGTGGTTTGAGGGGGTTTGGGAGAGCACGTCGCGGTGGAGTTGTGCGTAGAACGCGTCCTTGGCGACTGCGTCATCCGCGGCGTCTGTGGGGGCGTAAGCGATGACTGCGGTGACGGGAGGGGCGCCGGCGGGGCGGAAGCGTAGGACTAGGATGCGGTCGCTGAGTGCGGCGTAGCCGCCCTCTTTGAGGAGGAGCTTGGCGGTGTCAGGGCTGAGGAGGGCGCCGACGCCGTGGGTGTGTTTGGTCCCACCGGACCAGAAGTGGTAGCCATTCTCTTCGAGCGGCTGGCTACCGGAGCCGGGGCGCCGCACCTCTTGGAGGCCGCATATGTCGATGCGGAGGTGTGCGAGGTGTTTGGCGAGAGCAAGAGGGTGTGCCATGGGGTTGAAGCGTGAGCCATCTGCTGCACCCCAGAGGGTGCAGCAGTTGTAGGTGGCCGCGATGAGCTTGTGGCGTGGGTGAAGGAGGTGGGGGCGATTGGTAGCCGGGGGGACGGATGGTGCAGGGACGTTGGCTAGTCGTCCTGCCCGTCGGTGGGATGGGGCCCGCCTACTCCTGCCCCACCCCGGGGCCGGAGTGGGAGAGCTGCTCAAGGGACATGGAGCGGGTGATGGAGCGGGTGATGGAGCGGGTGATGCGCTGACCAATGCCTGCAGATGCCTCGCGGATCTTGATGGCCTCGATCATCGAGCCCTTGCCCTTGTGGGTGACAAAGGCCGGGGACTCGTGCGTGGAGGGGCCGCCGTAGTCTGCGAACCCTGTGCCGGGGTTGGAGAGCTCGGAGGGTGTATGCGCATCGGTGGTAGTGAGGGCGTTCTGGGGGGTGGTGGGCGAGTCGGCGGTGCCGGCTGCGTGGTCCCACCCCTGGAAGGAGGGGGAGCCTGCAGTGGCGTGGGTGGGGGCGGCGGGGGCGGCGGAGGGGGCGGGAGTGGTGGAGGTGGGGGATGCTGGGGCAGAGGGGGTGAGGGAGGTGGGGAGGAGGGCGGCGGCTGCGGCAGATGCGACTGCGGCAACGGCGTTGGCAGCGGCGTTGAGGGCGCGGAGAGGGGAGGCCGACCGGCCGCGCGCTGCATGCTTGGCAGGCTTCGCGGCGGGGGCGGTGGAAGTGGTGGAGGGGCGCGCGGCCGGGCGCGCGGGCGAGGTCGACTGGCCGCGTTCGGAAAATTTGGCGGGCCTTACGGCGGGAGTGGTGGCGAGGGGGGCGGCGGAAGTCACAGGGGGGGTGAGGGACGTCTTGGGGCCGGAGGTGACGATGGCGGGGGTGGCGTTGGCGTTGGCGGGGGCGGCGGAGGGCGTGGGGGGGGAGGGGTTGGCGGAAGGCTTGGGAGGGGAGGTGGCGCGGGGCGCAGGGGAGGGGTTGGCGGAAGGCTTGGGAGGGGTGGTGGCGGAGGGCGCGGGGGAGGTTCTGGCGGAAGGCTTGGGAGGGGTGGTGGCGGAGGGCGCGGGGGGGGAGTTGTCGGTAGGCTTGGGGGAGGCAGCGCAGGGCGTAGGAGAGGGTTTGGCGGAAGGCT
>VFSX01000753.1:7500-37500 GCA_016618255.1 Chlamydomonas sp. UWO 241 | reverse complement strand
GGTGACTCCCATACGCCATGCGTGCCCTCAAACAGAGGCTGGGGGGCTTCCTGGAGCATCTCGGGGGGGTGCTTCGTGTGGTGGTTCGGCAGGGTCGTGCCCGCAGCCTCTAGGCTGTGCACGAGGCAATGCACGATGCCATACGATTAGTAATAGTAATACTTGAGAAGTTCGCTGCGTCGTGGGGATGCGTGCTGCCCCTAGGGCGTCGATCGTTGTTTGGGCATTCATCCCGACATCATGCAACACCGACCCGATCCATGCCCCAGACGCCCCCTCCGCCGCGCGGATGCGACCGTGTAACACCCCAATGGAGCCTGGGGCTGTTGGGGCGCGGTCAGGGGCATGCAACACGACCCCCGACTGCGTGTGTGCATGCAAAAAAGCTGTGTACGCAGGGCGAAATCTATTTAAAAAACCTCCAATTTTCACAGTCAACATTCTGTATATTAAATGGGGCTCGGAGCCGCGGCGGCAGGTCCGTAGGCGTTGTACTAGGGGGTGCCGCATGGACGCGCGTCTGCATGGTGCATGGCGTGTGCCGCGCCCATGCAGCGGTGCAGAGCGCGCCGCCCACGCCGCCCGACCGACTGGCCATCATCGGGGGTAAACTGGGGACGTGCACAGCGAGTTTTACTGCGGGGGGAGCTCGGGAGGGCGGAGTTGACCCCCCAAAACACTGTTTTTGGTGCCCACACGAATAACACCACCCCATTTTTTTGGCTACGGGTTCTCTGGGATGTGAACAAGGTGCCTGCAAATTTTCACACGAAATCACGTTGTACTCCTACCCAAAACAGGTTTGATCGTGCAAACTGTGAGTGAGGGGGGGAGTATGGGGACTGTGGCCAAAAATACAAAACTAAATGACCGACCTGCACCATCGCCGGCCACACTGGAGGAGACTCGATATCACAGAACGCAATCTGGCGGTATGAACTGTACTGTGCTCCACACTTGGTGTCGTCCCATGCCTGTGGGGCAGGGGTGAGGGTGGGGGTGGGGGGGGGGCAGGGCACGTGTGTGTGTGTGTGCACGCAATCTCAGATATTGCAAGATATTGCAAGTGCAAAATACCTGGGGCACGATAGTGCAGTATGAACTGTCCTGCCACAGACAAAGGAGACGAAAATAGAAACGGAAAGAGAAATCAACGCTCAAGCGCGGTTAAGCGAGGCCGAACACGAAATTGAAAACGAAAACGAAAACGAAAACGAGATGAAACTGTAATAGAGAACGAAACCGAAGCCTTTCTTTGGTTTCTTGTTACCGAGCATGTGACAAAGGCTTCACACTTCAACCACAACCTCAAAAAAACGAAAACCCGGAAGCGAAAGACGAGACCAAAACCGAAACCGACACCGACACCGAAACCGAAACCTTTATTTGATTTACTCTCACCGAAAACAAAGAGGACGGCTTCATAATTCAACCGAAGCCCTCCAAAATGGAAAACCTGAAAGCGAAAGAAGAGACCAAAACCGAACCCGAAACCGTAACCAAAATCGAAACCGAAACCGAACCATATATTCTTTACGGTTGCGGTTTGGGTTTCGGTTTGCGCGTGTTTCTTCTCGCCAAGCACTGGCACGACAGCTTGCACTCGCGGTCTAGGTTCACACCTGAACCATCCGCCAAAAAACTGAGAAACCTGAAAGTGGAAGTCAACACAGAAACCGAAACCGACACCGAAACTGTTCGGTGTTGGTTTCTTCATAGCAAGCGCTGGGACGACGGCGCGTACGGCACGGATTCGCACGTGCGCCTGGATCCATGCGCAACCAACAAAAACAACCCTTTCCTTATACAAACCCTCGAGCCTTGGCCTCACGCTACCACATTCACAACGTCTGAGGCGGCGCCTGAGGCGTCCCATTCCATGACGCGGATCAGGCGGCGCCTCAGGCGCCCCGACCGCCTAAGGCGTCGCCTCAGGCGCACCCCTGATTGCCTCAGGCGCCGCCTCAGGCGTTATCCAAACCGCCGCAGGCGCCACACCGACCGCCTCAGGCGCCCACCACCGCCTGAGGCGCACCCCCGACCGTCTCAGACGTTATGACCGCATTCCATGGCGCGGATCAGACGTAGGGATTTTGGTAGGGTCACCTTGGCACACATCAATTAGAAGCTCTTAAAACAAAACAAAAAACGAGCACTGGGACGCCGGCTTGCACTCGCGCTCTGGATGCGCACTTGCCATACATCTGTGCGCAAACGTACAACATCAAAGCCTTGTGCAAATCTACACTGTCCATAGTTACCCCTAAAGAGATCGAACCTTAGCTTGCACCTCTTACTGACCTCTTACAAGCTCTTGAAATAAACAAAACAAAACAAGCAACAAGCACTGGGACGACGGCTTGCACTCGCGGTCTGGGTTCGCATTTGCCCCCAAATTCTTGCGCAACCTACAAAACCCACGTTAAACCTTGACAAACAAATCAAGCCTCGGCCGGAATTACACGTTCATACAACCAAAACGCACCGAGCACTGGGACGACGGCTTGCACTCTCGGTCCGGGTTTGCGTCCCAGCACTGCCACTCGTACGAGCCTGCGGATATTTGTATTTGATGGTCAGAGTTGATGATGATGGATGTTACAGTCAGGGACACCCCTCAAGGCGTACACGACCGGCGCGTATGGCCTGAGCCATGGCCCGAGCCATTTCTAAACCCCCAACCCTCGAGGGCTCGGGTCCTTCGGCGTTGGGTGAAAGTGAAGGGAGTTAACGTCCCAGCACTGCCACTCGTAGGAGCCTGCGGATATTTTTGTTTTTGATGTTGAGGGTTTAGGGTTGGGGGCTTGGGGCTAGGGGCTTGTGGTCCAGGTCTGGGTTTGCGTCCCAGGACTGCCAGTTGTTTGCGCCTGCAGTAGGGTTGATATGGCGGAGCGTTTAGGGTTTTGAGCTTCAGGGTCGATCTGGATGCGTGAAACGCACAGCGCTGATGCCGCATGTTGGATGTCAACAGTGCTCCGCCGGGCGCGCACGTGTGAAACCTGTAAAAAATATAGTTCCCAGCACTGCCACTCATAGGGGCTGCGCAGTTTTTTCCCAGCTAGCTGCATTCCTCTCCAAGGCGGGACTGTTCATTCCCCAGAAAACCACTCCACACTTGGTGGGAGAGGGCAGCAGTGATTGCCTTTTGAGGATTTTTAATTCATTCTTCCACAGCCGGATTTCAGTGTGACCGCGTTGACCGTTGACCTCCCGTTGACACTGTGTCCTCAGGTATAGGTCACTTGAAAGCTCTTGACGAGCTCCGTCTGGCGGGCTCGGCAGACATCCAATCCGCTGAACGGGTTAAGCTGTGTTCAATGTCAAATTACAGCAGGAATATAGCCAAATGGCTGTGTAGGGCCGGAAAGGAAATCACTGATATGGTGCAGCGTTTAGGGCTTTGAGCTTTAGGGTCGAGCTGGGTGCGTGAAACACACTGCGCTGATGCCACGTGTTGAGTGTCGACAGTGCTCCGCCCCCCGAACTAGACTGTCTTGACCACCCGGTCCATGGGAGAAGGGAAGCCCAGTGGGAACCTCATTTCGTTCCCACCCCAAGCTAGAGGGTGTACAGGGTGTATACAGTCCCCGCTAGCCACTGTAGAGCCTTGGTCCGGCAGAGGGGCACAGGCATAAAAAGCTAGGGAGGGTGTATGTGACAGCGGTTGAGGTTCTACTGATACGGGAAGGGCCTCTGGAGGGCTCCTGATATAGTTGTAAAGCTGGGATGCGTGGCTTTTCAGGCTCTCCTAGTGGAGCTCTTTTAGACGTGTAATCTGGGACTTCACTCACGCCCTGTGGTCCTCTGGGCGCTCACGTGAAACCTGTAAAAACCTGGTTCCCAGCACTGCCACTCTATAGGGGCTGCGCAGTTTTTTTCCCCGGCAAGCTGCATTCCGCTCTGGGAGAACTCTTTATTTCCCAGAAAACCACTCCACACTGGGAGAGGGCAGGAGGGGTGCGTTGGAAAGCTGTAGCCAAAGGCAGCTCAACAGCATGTGATGCGTTAACACTGGCTGCGTGTTGCGCCTGGTATGAGCGATCAAAGTTGCTCGAGCTGAAGATTTTTTACTACAATCCTTACCAGGGGCCAATGATCACCGCGTCCGGGTTTGTGTTGACATGTCGAACCACGACGTGTATGTGCAGGGGCGCGGCAGAAAGAGAGAAAGGCGGGCAGGCGGGCAGGCGGGCAGGCGGGCAGGCGGGCAGGCGGGCAGGCGGGCAGGCGGGCAGGCGGGCAGGCGGGCAGGCGGGTAGGCGGGCAGGCGGGCCGGCGGGCAGGCGGGCAGGCGGGCAGGGGGGCAGGCGGGCAGGCGGGCAGGCCGGCCAGGCGTGCAGGCGGGCAGGCGGGCAGGCGGGCAGCGCGGGCCAGCGGCGCAGGCGGGCAGGGCCGGGCAGGCGGGCAGTGCGGCCGGCGGGACAGGGGCAGCGGGCAGGCGGGCAGGCGGGCAGGCGGGCAGGCGGGCAGGCGGGCAGGCGGGCAGGCGGCAGGCGGGCAGCGGGCAGGCGGGCAGGCGGGCAGGCGGGCGGCGGCAGGCCGGGCAGGCGGCAGGCGGGCATGGCGGGCGGCGGGCAGGCGGGCAGGCGGGCAGCGGGCAGGCGGGCAGGCGGGCAGGCGGGCAGGCGGGCAGGCGGGCAGGCGGCAGCGGGCAGGCGGAGGCGGCGCAAGGCGGCAGGCGGGCAGGCGGAAGGCGGGCAGGCGGGCAGGCGGGCAGGCGGCAGGCGGCGCGCCAGCGGGCAGGCGGGCAGGCGGGCAGGCGGCAGGCGGCAGGGCGGGCAGGCGGGCAGGCGGGCAGGCGGGCAGCGGGCAGCGGGCAGGCGGGCAGGCGGGCAGGCGGGCAGGCGGGCAGGGGCAGGCGGGCAGGCGGCAGCGGGCAGGCGGGCAGGCGGGCCAGGCGGGCAGGCGGGCAGGCCGGGCGGCGGGCAGCGGCAGGGGGCAGGCGGAGGCGGGCAGCGCGGGCAGGCGGGCAGGCGGGCAGAGCGGCAGGCGGGCCGGCGGGCGGCGGGGCAGGCGGGCAGGCCGGCAGGCGGGCAGGCGGGAGGCGGCAGGCGGCAGGCGGGCAGGCGGGCAGGCGGAGGCCGGGCAGGCGGGAGCGGGGGCGGGCAGGCGGCCAGGCGGGCAGGCGGGCAGGTGGGCAGGGGAGGCGGGCAGGCGGCAGGGCAGGGGGCAGGCGGGCAGGCGGGCAAGGCGGGCAGGCGGGCAGGCGGCAGGCGGGCAGGCGGGCAGGCGGGCAGGCGGGCGCGGGCGGCGGCAGGCGGGCAGGCGGGCAGGCGGGCAGCGCGGGCAGGCGGCAGCGGGCCAGGCGGGCAGGCGGGCAGGCGGGCAGGCGGGCAGGCGGGCAGGCGGGCAGGCGGGCAGGCGGGCAGGCGGGCAGGCGGGCAGGCGGGCAGGCGGGCAGGCGGGCAGGCGGGCTGGCGGGCAGGCGGGCAGGCGGGCTGGCAATCAGGCGGGCAGGCAGGCAAGCAATCAGGCGGGCAGGCGGGCTGGCAATCAGGCGGGCGGGCGGACGGACAGATTGCACATTGCATCCATTTTTTAGTTTCCCACTCCATTTTAAATCCACATGCCAGACAGGCCCGCGCAACACCACGAAAAACACCGCTGTTTTTGTAAAGCAACACCCAGTCAAAACATTAGGTGCAGAAAGACATCTGCAGTCACTCTCTCACACACACACACACACATACACACACACGCACACACACGCACACACCTGCAGCACCGCTGCTGTTGCTGCTGTTGCTGCCGTCCAGCAGCACCCAATCGCAGCAGGAGGTGCACGCACACCCGCACCGGAAGTCGCGCCCCCCTAGTTCAACATCGACCAGCACCTGGGAGGGGGGGGGGAGTGCGTGTGGGTGGGTGGGGAGCGGTTGTGTGTGTGTGTGTGCGTGTGTGTGTTCCCGTTCCAGACTACGCCCCAACACCGCCCCCCGCGCCCCCACCCCGCCCATTACCGCCTTGGGACCATAAAGTTAGGGCTTCCCTCTGCAGCAGACGCGGTGGCAGGGCACAGAGGCACAGCTGTAGGCCCGTTTTTGATCGCACTGAAGTTACACGAGGGACCATTTTGTGTGTGTGTGTGTGTGTGCGTGTGTGTCGGCGCAAGGATGAGTGCGTACGCCACGCGCCGTGTCCACGCGCGCACGCACATACCCACGTATGGGTGGGGGTGTGTGTGGGTGGGGGGCGCTGATGGGGGTCGGGCCGGCAGGTTTGGGAAGGCAGGGAGGTGCGGGTACAAACGGTGCGTGAGCGGACGGGCGGGCGGAGCGGCGCGCATGCTCACGCAGGAACAGGCAGTGGGGTGGTCAGGCGCCGGCGGGGGGGCAGGGGGGAGGGAGAGGGGTGGGGTGGGTCGCTGATGGGGGTCAGGCCGGAAGGTTTGGCAAGGCAGGGAGGTGCTGGTGCCGATGGTGCGTGTGTGCGGGCGGGCGGAGCGGCGTGCATGCTCACGCAGGAACGGGCAGTGGAATGGGCAGGCGCGGGCAAGGGGAAAGGGGGGAAGGGAGAGGGGGGGGGACTGATGGGGGTCGGGCACGCAGGTTTGGGGCGGCAGGGAGGTGCGGGTGCGGACGGTGCGTGTGGGCGGGCGGGCGGAGTGGCGCGCATGCTCACGCCGGAACAGGCAGTGGGGTGGTCAGGCAGCGAGCAGGGGGGGACAGGGGGGGGGGAGGTACGGGGGGGGGGGGCGCTGATGGGGGTCGAGCACGCAGCTGCATGTACGGGACGGTGCGGTTGCATCCGGCGCATGTGTGCGGGCGGGCGGAGCGGCGTGCTTGTTCAGACCGGAACAGGCAGTGGGGTGTGGGGTGGTGAGGTGCGGGAGGGGGGGGGGACAGGGATTGGGAGGGAGAGGGGTGGTGGGGCGGGGCGCTGATGGGGGTCGGCCGGAAGGTTTAGCAAGGCAGGGAGGTGCTGGTGCCGATGGTGCGTGTGTGCGGGCGGGCGGAGCAGCGTGCATGCTCACGCCGGAACAGGCATTGGGGTGGTCAGGCGCGGGCGGGTTGGGCAGGGGGGTGGGGTTGTGGGGGGGCGGTTATGGGGGGGCAGATTTGGGAAGGCAGGCAGGTGCGGCTGCGGACGGTGCGTGTGGGCAGGCAGGCGGAACGGCGGCATGCTCAGCGGCACAGCGACAGGCGGTCAGGGCGGTCAGGGCGGGTGGGGACAGGGGAGGGGGGATGGGAGAGGGGGGGGGGGAGGTCGCTCATGGGGGTCGGGAACGGAGGTTAGGGAAGGCAGGGAGGTGCGGGTGCGAACGGCGCGTGTGGGTGGGCGGGCGGAGCGGCGTGCAAGCCCACGCCGGAACAGGCAGTGGGGTGGTCAAGGCGTTCGGGACACGGGAAGGGAGGGGGGGGAGGGGGGGGGAGGGGGGGGAGGGGGGGGAGGGGGGAGGGAGGGGGGGGAGGGAAGTAAGAGGCGTCGGGCTGTTGGAACGGTGCGGGTGGGCGGGTGGGGCATGCGGGCGGTGGCGCATGCCGGTGCAGGCGCGGTTGACACGCGCCTGGCGCCCTCACAGCCACTTCCTGACCCCCACTCGCCTGCAGAACGAGCAGCAGGATGTTGAAGAGCAGCGGCAGCGCCACGAGGAAGGCGTTGAGAAGCCACGCGCGGCGCTGGGCAGCGGGCGCGGCGGACGGGGTGCATGCATGGGCATGGCGCGTCACAGCATGCCCCTCTCGGTTCAACAAGCAGGCCCTGTCGTTCGAGGTCGCACATGGCGCATGCATGCACGCCACCACGCGCCCCACCGCCGCGAGCGCGAGGAGGTCGCACCGCCACCCGCCACCCGATGCGTCACCGTCGGATCGACCGCACAGCCCACCAGCGCCAAGTCCGTTCCGCCTCCTCAAGCCCCTCACCTGCAGCGCCCACTGCTTCGCGAGCAGCGCGGCCGTCTGACGCGCCAGCGACGGGGCGGGGCGGCCTGACGAGCCATGGAGGACCATCGAGCGGTCCGATGCGACCGGTCGAACTATACACGCTCACTTGCACGGGCGCAGTGAACTATAGACAACGATGCTCTTGCACGATGCTCTCGGATTACCAAGCACATGCGCGCGGTGACGGAAAGTGTGGCACACAAGAAGTTGAACGGCGCGTGTGTTTGCCCATCACCTGTTCACGTCCCTAACCCCTACATAATATTTCAACATGGGTGCAGTATCAAGAAACAGCACCCATGTTTGATTTGATTTTAGCATATGATTGCATGTGATTAACTTGGCAACAGGAAGACAGAAGACATGTGTTGTGCGACGCTACAAAACACCCTCCCTGCCAGCGGGCGAACAAGGCTGAAGCACCGAGTGCTCGGTTTTACAAAAACAATCTAAGCACCGCGAACTCACGCCAGACTCCCAAGCGTCACCACAGAAACTACAGGCACCAACATCAAAACCATGCAACACGCAGCCATGGCAGTGCGGCCTTGAGCGCCTCTAGCCCCACTAGCTTGTCAATGTTCAGGGGGGTCGACAGCTCCTCCAGCTGTGTGCACGCCTGCAGCGGCTCCTCTCCTGTAATTTTGCAGCAGCCATAAATGGAAAGTTTTTTCAGATTCAGGCACTCAGACAGTGGTGCGAGGCTATCCACGGACCAGCACTTTGCCATGTGGACCTCCTTAAGCTTGGTGCATGCTTGGAGCCCCTCGAGGCTCAGCACGGCCGTGCAGCCCCACATTTTTAGCACCTCCAAGTCGCAGCATGCAGACAGCGGCTGCAGGCTGGTGACCCGTCGGCAACTAAACATGTTGAGGGATTGGAGCTGGCGGCACGCCTGGATGCCCTGAATGCTCTCGAGTTGGACGCAGTTCGAGACGTCGAGGTGCCGCAGCTGAGTAGAGTTTGGCGCGAGCAGCTTCAGGTCTGTGATCTCGCACGCCTGCGTGCAGTTTCGGTTTCAGTATGGGTGACCAGTGTGAGTTCAGGTTCAGTTAGATCCCAATTGCCAATATAACCCTGGAATGCTGGCGCGCTGCGTGGCCTTGTGGGTTCTCCTAGTAGAGCTCCCCTAGGCGTGTCGTCTAAGCCTTAACTCACGCCCCGGGGGCCTCCGGGCGCGTACGTGTAAAACCCAATCGCCAATATTATTGACACTCCTACAGTGCGTGCGCAGTGCAAGGCAGGTCCACCATACATTGCTTGAATGCGCGCTGGCGAAACGCACGTGGATGCGCATGCGAACGAGGCCGAGGCCCTGGCACACTGCTCCATGCATTTGGATTTTCACGAGTGTCGCACGCACACACACGCATGCGACACCAGTGGCCTTGCCGGCTCTCCTAGTAGAAGCCCCCTAGACGTGTAGTCTAGGCCTTGACTCAAGCCGAACGGGGTCCTCCGGGCGCTTACATGTAAAACCTGTAAAACCTGCGAACCAGCATGCATGCACGCGCGTCTCACTGTTCCCCACGCCTTCAGGATGAGCTTCTGCAGCCCCAGGGGCAGCGGCGTGGCACCCAGTTCGCAGAGGTTCTTGCGTGTGCAGCGCAGCTGCAGGCACTGAATGCCAGAGAAGCGTGACAGGTCCACCCGCATGTCAGTCGTCCCCACACACAGCTTCGTGGCAGCTGCGCCCGCCAGTTCGCACACGGCGCGTGATACGAGCCGCAGCTGCTCCCTGTCAATGTGGCTACCGAGCAGGCCCCACAACTTGTCGAATATCAGGCCGTTTGTGAGCACGGCTGGACCCAGGACGGCGAGGGCCTGCGCCTGCTGCTGCTGCTGCTGCTGCTGCTGCTGCTGCGCCCGCTGCTGCTGCTGCGCCCGCTGCTGCTGCATCTGCTGCGCCCGCTGCTGCTGCTGTCCCTGCACATGCGCCTGCTGCACCTGCTGCACCTGCACCTGGTGCTGGTGCTGGTGCTGGTGCTGCTGGCACTGGTGCTGCTGCGTCTGCTGTGCCTGCTGCGCCTGTTGAGCTGCTTCGGGTGGTGGTGGTGCTGCTGCGCCTGCTGCTTGGCAGCTGCTGGGTTGCTGCTGCTGCTGCTGCTGCTGCCCCTGCCACTGCTGCTGTGCCGCCGGCAGCGCCGGCTGTGGCGGTGGAGGCTGCGCAGTCGCCGGCACTGGCGCCGCCACGGCCGCCATCTGTTGCTGCATGGCCGTCAGCTGCTGCTGCATGGCGGCCATCTGTAGTGCAAGCGCGGCCGCCATCTGCTTGCATGTGCTGACCTCCGCCTCCAGATGGCACACGCGCGCATGCAGCGCAGCAGTCTGGTCGGGAGCAGCAGCGGGGACCGGCGCGGCTGCCTGCACCTGGGCCTTCGCCCGGCTGCGCGTCTGCATGGCGGAGGGCGCGCTGTGGCACCCGGCTGCGCTGACTTGCCGACAAGGAGGCGCGTGTGAGAGGCCTGCACAAACTTAGACCTGCACGCGGGGGATCAGGCATGCAAACTTTCACATGCTGCAGGTCGGGCCATGCGTGCGTGCCATGTGGGGGAGCCATGCGACCCCATGCAAGCAAGATCTCCCCATGCACGAGCCTTTCCGCCCTGGATCAACCCTGACTTCCGCGCGTACCAAGGATGGGACGCGGCCAAGCCACGACGTTGTGCGGTGCACGCTCCGACCACTAGATCGCGGATCGGCTCAAGGCGACGCACGGTGCAGCTGCAGCGTGGTTGGCGGCTGTCCAGGCGCTGGACCGCAGTGGCGGAATCAGTTAGCGGTAGCCATGGTCCTGCAGAGCGGTGGCCAACCCTGAAACCCTAAACCCTGGCGCAAGACCTTCCGGGGTGCACCTGGGGTTGTGGGCACTTCCAAGAGCTGTGTGGTATGCACTACCACATCAGCATGTCCAGTGAGATATCTGGAGCGAGTGTGCAGTGGACTCGCGCAGTGTAGAGGGCACCCCTTTGAAAGGAATGAATGCATCACGCTTCACAAAACAGGGCAGCGCAAGAGCCTCTGCAGCCAGCCTTGACGGCAATGCGATGCACCGGGCATTGCTTGAAATCTACAGAGATTCAAGTGTAAGGGTGTTGAAGAGGCGCCAAAACTAAGGCAGGCTGATGGCCGCACAGGCCGCACGGCACGCACGGCACGCACGGCACGCACGGCACGCACGGCACGC
The DNA here is from genome assembly GCA_016618255.1 of Chlamydomonas sp. UWO 241. Lineage (NCBI taxonomy): Eukaryota > Viridiplantae > Chlorophyta > Chlorophyceae > Chlamydomonadales > Chlamydomonadaceae > Chlamydomonas > Chlamydomonas priscui. Next base: position 26,427 of record VFSX01000753.1, on the reverse strand, counting down.
ACGGCACGCACGGCACGCACGGCACGCACGGCACGCACGGCACGCACGGCACGCACGGCGCGCACGGCACGCACGTGCACAGCCTTTCACCGCTGAAGGCGTGTGTGAACCTGGAGAGTCTCAACATTGCGAACTGCGGTGATGTGCGCAGCCTCTCTCCGCTGTCTGCGTGCGTCCAGCCGAAGAGCCTCAGCTTTTTTGGGTGCAACAGGCTGACGACTTGTAAGCCACTCCTTCCTCCACGCATCCCTCCCCCTACCACATTCACAAAGCCTGAGGCGGCGCCTGAGGCGTCCCATTCCATGGGCGGATCAGGCAGCGCCTCAGACTCAGGCGCTCCGACCGCCTGAGGCGCAGCCTGAGGCGCACCCACGATCGCCTCAGGCGTCGCCTTAGGCGTTATCCAAACCACCTCAGGCGCCGCACCGACCGCCTCAGGCGCCCAGCACCGCCTGAGGCGCACACCGGACCGTCGCAGACGTTATGACCGCATTCCATGGCGCGGATCAGATGTTGGGATTTTGGTTGGGTCCATCCTCCAGGCATGCCTCCACGCATCCCTCCACGTACCAGGGAAGCTGAAAACTGAAAGGCCGTGACGGCGTTGCACATGCTTGCTTGGACACTACAAGAGGTTCGATGTGTGAGAAGGCGAGAAGGCGAGAAGAAAAGGCATCGATGTGAGCGCAGACTGCGGGCCGCTTGCGTCAGGAGGCACAGTCCAACAGGAGCTAGCGAGAAGCAGAAGTTGCTGGCGGCGCGATCTCACCTTGCCATCGTCGCCCTAGGCCTCCCCCTCGCGCAGACGCTCAGCATTTAACCCCCGCTACGCCCCCCCCCCCCCTCCTTTTGTGGCTTTACCTTTTTTGGTGGGTCTCGTGTCTGCTCTCTTGAGTCCCTGTCAGGAACACACTGATGTGCTGTGGGGAAGACACAGGGACAGCCAAAGTACTGCCGTACTCGGCAGTAGTGTGGACTGTGAGTGGGCTTCCCACCTCTAAGAGTGGTGATCTGACACAGTGTAAGACAGTAGGTTGCTACTCCAGGAACATCGGTGCGCCTGTTTATGACAGTCCCGCTGGAACTCTGGAACCGAACGTGTGACTGCCGGCAGTGGATTGTAAAACATCATCTCCAGGGTGCTCCAGCGGCCGTTTGATAGGGAGGCATGTGACAACTTGTGACTACGTGTTAGGGAGTGATTTTGTTTCCTGGTTTTTTAGTTACTTTCTGAAAGCCGGCGCGCGGACCAACATCCCGTTGCCCGCTTTGACTGCTGCCTTAACGTTGACCATTGACCGATACTAGTAATTTTTAAACTCGTGATGAGCTCTATCTGATAAAAGATCGTCACACCATCAAGCAACTGGCCAGTTGCAACCCATGGGTTGGTTGAGCTCTGTCTGAAGGGATTGCTAGGAGCCAAATGGCACCCAGTGGCTCCCAGGAGCCCAAAACAAAATGACTAGTGTTTGGTTACCATTGAGATGGGCGAGGCGACATGAGAGCAGTTTTAAAATATCAACTGTCAGCGGTCACAATCAGTTCCTGAGTTCCAGCGCGACGTTCAGACAGCAGGCACGAGGCCCACCAAAAGTTTGAGCCACAAAAGTAGCCCACGGTAGCGCCACCCGCACTAGTGGCGGGCGCCAAGCAGCACTGTAAGCCAGGCACACACACTACGCCCTGAAGCATGGTCCTGGCTTTACAGTTACAGTTACATGGCATTCCAGCTAAGACAACACTAGTCCTAGTGCCACCGCCCTGTGAAGGACTATAGCCACCAGCCGGTTACCTGCCGTCTAGACTACCGCTCCCGCCGGCTAGTTTAGACCCAAACAAGTCCCTGAGGGACATGTCTGGCAAGGAGCGTATAGGAAAGGACCGTCCTCCTCCTGGCCTTTGAGGCCAACCACGCCGGCTGTGCCGACTGGCGGCGCTGAAGCAGAAAAGTCCCCGCCTGGCATGGTGTATGGTTGTCCAACTCCATGCATGGGGCTCTGCCTGCGCCCCATGCGTCATGCATGGCCAGGTCCCACCCTCCAGGGGGGCCTGGGCAAACAGAGTCGTCATGGCAGGCTGCCTGAAGACCAATGCCGACGCCAGTCACCGGCAGACGAGTGCCCCCGAGGGTGAGCGCGGTGACAAACGCTGCGATGGTGAAGCGGATAAACTCTGTTGTTGCCTCGGCGGTCACCACCGCTGAAGCCCTGATGGTAGCTCGCCCCCACGAGCAGCCATCTTGACCGATGTCCAGCATGCATTGACGGGCGCCAGCTCCTCCGCTCGTCGATCAACTCGTCGAGATCGGTGCCGCATGGCGTCCTGCATGGGAGGAGGATAAGGGCCGTCTCCCAGCACGGGTCGCGGCAGCGCCGCGGCTACTCGCCAAGCCATGACAGCGCCGGGCAAGCCGCTCCTGTAGTTTCCACCGAGGAACAGTCTAGCAGGAGCCAGGCCAGTCGTATTTTATCCCGCTCGTCAGCGGCACACAGCCGGTTATACCTGGGGTCTGCCGCTGACTGATTCAGGACTGAGTGTGCTGCCTGCCTGATGTGCTGCTTGCTTGGTGCCTGCCGCCGCGTGTGGGTGGTGCTGCCGTGGCCCCCCCCGGGGTTTCCCCCCCTCGCTTTTTGACTTTTGGCAGGGCTCCTGCTTCGATTGATCCTGCTGGAACTCTGGAACTGATTGTGACCGCCGGCCTGTGGTTGTAAAACCCTGTTGTCTTAAAGCAGACAGAGGTATAGCCGGGTGTGAAGCCAGGACCACGAACGGACCAAGAAGGCTAACCCCCAACGACCCGAAAGCGGCCGAGCACCGCACCCGCCGCAGCACATGGGGGGCAGGGAGGTCGGGAGGGCACCCTTTCTGGCATGAGGCATTTTTTGTAAAAAGAAGATGACTTGTGTACGGTTACCGACTAGTCAGCTGGGAAGCTGCTGCAGCAGCCCAGCTGGGCACCTGCACTTACATCTTTGAATCGCGTTCTGTCGCAAAGCGGTTCCCTCCCCACCAGTGGTGTCATTAAGGAAACCCAGCATTTTCTGTTTGCCCCCGCAACTCAGGGGGAAACATGCCGAATTGCCCCCGCGCGTGGCGTTTTTTTTACGTAAAAGTGGGAAATCGTCGAATTCCACACTGTGCGGAGCAAAATTCCCGTGATTCGCCCCCGCAGTTTCCCCCCAATTTCCCGGTTTGCCCCCCTGGGGTCTGCCGGGGCTGCGGGGGCGCTAATGACACCACTGCTCCCCACCCCCACAGCACAGCCGGAATGCCGCCAGAATGCCGATTTAGCAGGAAAAACAACTTTTTTGCGGAGCGTTCAAGTGTGCGTGAGAAACCGCCAGTTAGTAAAGCGATGGCTGCGGACGAGCCGTCCGTCTACGTTTGGGCCAACCTGGCCAGAGCCAGGTCGCCGGGGGTTCCATCCCCAAGGGGCGAGGCCGGTCCTGGCTGCGGCTGCATCATGGCGCCATTATGAGCGTCGCTGCTGCCGGGGGTGGCACCCGCGCCGCCAACCCCCGCTGCGCGCGGGTGGTGGTGAGGGTGGGGGTCGATGTGCGTGGCGGCAGAGCTGCCGCTAGCGGCGGCCCCATCGTGGTGCCGATCCCTCCAGCGTCTCTAGCGATGGGCCTGCATCCGCTGCCCCCCAGCCAGACACACCTGCCGTCGCCCGAGCCCAAGGAGCCCCTTAGCCAGAGGCCGCACCACAGGTCCAGGGCCAGTGGCGAGCTCTAGATATCGCCTGAAGTCTATCGGGGTTGAAACGGGGGCTGGGGATTGCCCAGCGGCGCAGGCAGCGCTGCCTGCAGGCGCGATCTACCTGCAGGCGCCATCTACCCAGCTGTCATTGCCAACACCTCGGAAGAAGGCTCCTTCTCCACGTCGGCTGGCGCGCTTCGCGGCTTTGCAAGCTCTACTAGTAGAGCCCCCCTTGACGTGTAATGTAGGCCTTAACACACGCCCCCGGGTCCCCCGGGCGAATACATGAAAAAACCCTGTAAAAACTGCGTGGGCGCCCCTGGGGCGTTGACGCGGCCCACCAGGTGGCTCACCGATGTCACTGAGGTCCGCAACCAGTTTTTTTATATTGGCATCACCGCCAGCTGATACTGCATTACTGAAGACCACTGTTTTTATTCAGTTTTCACACGAACGCACCCTGAGGAACCTGTGTGATTTAATGCCTAGACTAAACGCCCAGAGGAGGGAGCTCTACAAGTCGAGCCCGCAAGGCCGCGCAGCGCGCCAGGTTTTTACAGATTTTACACGTGCGCGCCCGGAGGACCCCGGGGCGTGATTTAAGGCCTAGACAACACGTCTAGGGGACGCAGCGCGCCAGCCTACCAGTCAGAAGACCACGACTAGTAGCACAAGACAGGCTGGATCTCAACAGATCACCGTCATGAAAGGGACAGGGGGCACCCGCTGGGCGGGGGATGTGCCCCTGCGGGGCACCTTTTTCCCCAGGGTTGGGGCAATAAGGTTGCAACGTTTTGGTAAGGGGGCTCGGTTTCAACGCAGCACAGTTTCGGTAACGTACATTCAGGGTGCGATTGCAAGTTGAGCAGGTGGAGAGTGGACAATCTAGGACGAACACTCTCGGAAAGAGCATTTGTCCAAACGACGTCCAATGGGCGTCTTGGTGTCCAGGGGGCGTCTCAGAGGCGTCTTGGCGTGTCCAGACGCGTCTAAGAGGCGTCCGGCGCGTCCAGGACGCGTCTGGATATGGATTCTTACAAAGACGCGCCTAGGACGGCGTCCGGTAGGGTCCAGGACGTGTCTAGGAGGCGTCCAACGCAGGACGTGTGGGACATGCGTCCCACACGCGTCTATTGTGCGTCCTCACGAGTGTGTGTACTATACATTCTACCCTTCCGGCCGCGCCCGCTTGGCGTGCCGCCCCTCCTCGCCCCCTCCCTCCTCTGCAGCCGCCTTCTTGACCGGTACCTTGATCTTGAACCGCCTGACTGCAGGCACAGCTCCGACACCCGCAGCAGGCGCACCGCTCGAGGCAGCAGCAGCAGCTCCAACACCCGCAGCAGGCGCACCGCTCGAGGCAGGAGCAGCAGTAGCAGCAGCAGCGCTGGGGCCGACCCGCTCGGCGCCTGCAGTCTTCATCACGGGTGCAGGCCCAGCACCAGCACCAGATGGCGCTGCTGCAGCGTCCGCACCACCGGCCGCGTTGGCGCGTGCAGCGCCCACTTTAATCGTGATGCCCTTGACCTGGTGACCGGGTTGTGTGGGCACGCGGCATGGCACGCAGATATGGTGAGCTTGGCTTGGCAAATTTTGTGTGGCCGTGGGTGGGGGGTGGGGTGGGTGGGGGGGGGAGGAGGGGGGGGGGGGGGGCACAAAGCTTAGCGGGTGGGGTCCGACACCGCACACGCGCAACATGGTCACCTTCAGGCCGAGCTTGACCTTGGGGGCGCTGCCCGTTGCAGGAGTGGACGCCATCAGAGGCAGCTGCACGGTCGCTGCCGCACAGCTACTGCTGCAGCCGCCAGGCTGCCCAGCAGCAGGGGCTGCCGCTGCTGCTGAAGATACGGCGCAAGACGCCTGCTGCGCCTGCTCCGCCTGCGACGCCAGCTGCGCCTGCTGCGCCTGCTGCCTTGGTAGGGGGGCCGCCGCCCCGAACGCATTAGCAGCAGCAGCAGCAGTCGCGGCAGCGGCGGCAGCAGCAGCAGCAGCAGCAGTAGCAGCGCCGGCGGCAGCAGGCGACGTAGCAGCGGCGTCTGCTGGGAGGGCGAGGCGCGGGTCGCGTGGCGGGCTGCGGGTGGCTGCAGAGAGCGGGCCCTGCTTGGTGGGGCAGCAACAGGGCGGATGCCAAGATGGAGAGGGGGGGGGGGGAGGTCTGTGTGTGTGCGTGTGCATGTGTGTACGTGCGTGTGTGCATGTGTGTGCAAGTGCGTGCGTGTGTGCGCGCGTGTGTGTATGTGTGTGTGCGTGTGTGCGCGCGTGTGTATGTGTGTGTGTGTGTGTGTGCGTGTGTGTGTGTGTGTGTGTGCGTCTGCCCACCTTGACGTCGCCGTCATCGTCGCCGTCATCCGCCCCCGGCCCTTGTGCGTTTCCGACAGTCATCATGGAGCGTGTGGGCGAGCCTGGTGCGCTTCCTCCCGGGGCTCCGCGCACAAACATTCCGCCAGACATCTGCGACCCACTGGGCGCAGGCTGAGACAGAGAGACAGCAGGGACAGGGCCAGAGGCTGCGGAGGCTGGGCGCCTCAGGCGGACCTTGGTCGCAGGCTTGGACACCGTGGGGGCGGCGGCACCAGCCGGGCGTGTGCGCGTGCCGGTGCACGTGGACGTGGACGGGTGCGCACCGAAACCGCCGCCGCCGCCAGCGCTCCCTGCAGCGAGGGGCGCGCTTGCCTCGGGTGCGTCGTCGGCATCGTCCGCGTCCTCGCGCTCACTGCACACACACACACACATAGCAGGGTGTGACACACGCACACACGCATGCACACGTGCGCAAGCAACACACACACACGCATGCACGCGCGGTGGCGCATACACGTGGGTGGCAGGCACGCGTGCAATATGCCTGGGTGCTGTCCTAGTATAAGTCCACGTTGCTGGGGCAGGTCGGCGCATCGCCAACGTCCCCCGCCCCCCGCCTCCCCCCCCCTCCCCCCCCTGCTGCCCCCTAACCGGGTACAAGCGTCAGACAAGGCCCCCCCCCCCCCCGCCCGCCCCCTGTCCCCCTGCTGCCCCCTCACCGGTACAGCGTCGGCGCCTGCCCTGCGATTCTCTGACACAGCATGAACGCCAGCTGCGCCACGCGTGCGTGTCGTGAGCACTGTGTGAGGCTGCGGTAGAGCGCCGTGATGTCAGACGCGCCCACGCCGCCAAGCCCACCCGACTCAAACGCGCCTGCACAACAGAGGCATACGCGCGAGTGGATGGGTCGGGGGGGGGGGGGGGGGATACGTGAGTGAGCAGACACGTGCGTGCTAGTACGTGTGTGTGTGTGTGTGGTAGTTTGTGTGCGCCTGTGGTAGTTTGTGTGTGTGCGTGTGTGTGCGTATAGGGGGGGGGAGTGTGTGCGTGCAATGTGTGTGAGTATAGTGTGTGTGTGCGTCGTGTGCATGTCTGCCTGTCTGTCTGTCTGTCTGTCTGCCTGTCTGTTTGTCATCCGCCCGCCCGCCCGCCTGACCGGGTTTTCGGGTCGAAATTCGCGCTATCTCAACCCGATGCGCCAGCCCGAATCGGCCAATCTCAACCCAAAGTGCACTTTACCGAGTTGCGGGTTGGCTTACGCAAACACTGGTGTGTGCCGTGTCGACTCACCCGCAAGCGCACGCACAGCCTCTAGCACCAAGCACTGACGCAGTGCAACGGTCTGTCTGTGTATTTATGTGTTTGCATTGTGTGTGTGTGTGTGTGTGTGTGTATGTGTGCGGTTGCGTGCGTGCCATTGGTTTCGCTAAGGATCTTGAAGAAACGATGGCTCGACCCGGGCCTCACGGCCGAATCCTTAATCTCAACCCTACGGAGCACCAAGCACCGCACTGCGTCGGTTGTTGGTTTGTTTGTCTGTCCCTGGTCTGCCCGTGTATTTATGTGCTTGCAGTGTGTGTGTGTGTGTGTGTGTGTGCGTGTGTGTGTGTGTGTGTGTGTGTTTGTGTGTGGGTGTGTGCGTGCCCTGTCGACTCACCCACAAGCGCAAGCGCAGCCTCCAGCACCAAGCACCGCACTGCGTCGGTTGTTTGTTTGTTTGTCTGTCCCTGGTCTGCCCGTGTATTCATGTGTTAAAATCGTGTGTGTTTGCATGAGCCAGCCCGAATCGGCCAATCTCAACCCAAAAGTGCACTTTACCGAGTTGCGGGTTGGCTAACGGAAACACTGATCCGTGCCGTGTTGACTCACCCACAAGCGCAAGCGCAGCCTCCAGCACCGAGCACCGCACAGCGTCGGTTGGCTCTGCCGCCACGAGTGCGCACGTCGCGGCCAGGGCGCGCTTGAGGCCGCCGGCTGAAGCCTCGAGGCGGACAAGGCAGACGGCGGAGACGGTGCGCAGCTGTGTGTGTGTGCGTGCGTGTGTTTGTGTGTGTGTGTGCGTGTGTGTGTGTGTGCAGCATGGGGCGCTTGAGGCTGCCAGCTGCAGCTCACGGCAGTGGGTGCAGCGCGCGCACACGCACGCTCACACGCACACCTGCGCACACTTCCCCCCCCCGCCCCCCCCTCACCTGTGGTGGCCTTGTATTTGTCAGGTAAAACTGCAGCACGGCGCGCACAGCCGCCCGCCGCGGGTCCTCTGCCCCTGCTGCCCCTCCTGCTGCTGCTCCTGCTGCTGCTGCCCCCGTTTCTGGCTTGAGTGCCACTGCCAGGTTTGTGAGCGCGCGAAGGCACGAGGCAGCGACCACGTGGTGGGGGCTGGGGGAGAGGTCGGACAGGAGGAGCTGGCGCTCAAGCTGTAACATACAACGACAGCGGGGGAGACAGGGGGCGTGTGTGTGTGTGCGTGTGTGTGTGTGTGTGTATGTGTGCGTGTGTGTGTGTGTGTGTGCGTGCACGCGTGTAGGTGCCGCTCGAGATCTGCCCTGCCCCGCCCCGCCCCTCCTCTCCCTGCCCTGCCACATTCCCCCCCTCCATGTTCCCCAACCCTCCCCTCCCTATCCCCCCCCCCCCTGCCGCCTTGCCTCGCATGATAGCCGCGAGCGCGTGCGACGTCTCTGCCCCTCTCCCTCCTTGCCACATTTCACCCCCTCCCCCCCCTCCTACCTCCTCCCCCCCCCCCCCTGCCTCCTTGCCTGCCGCATGATAGCCGCGAGCGCGTGCGGCGTCGCAACACGCAGGTAGCCCATCGCCTCCACACACGCGGCCATAAGGTTGGCATCCGAGTAGGCGTTGCCGCTATTGTCAGACTGTGTGTGTGTGTGTGTTTGTGTGTGTGTGTGTGTGTTTGTGTGTGTGTGTGTGTGTGTGTGGATGTGTATGTGTGTGTGTGTGTGTGTGTGTATGTATGTCCACAATTGACAGTTTCTGAGGACAGTTGTTCGGATCCCGCAAACAACCCCAAGCCCACGGATATCCTCTCGTACTAGCGCATATGGTTGGTCACCCGCTTCTGAACGAACTTAAGATCCAAGGGTCCTCGACTCATGAAACGATTGCCGGGGGGTGCTTTAGCACTGGCAAGAGCCGTTATCTAGGTTGCCCGAGCGGTGGGAACTGTAACGTATTTTTCTCTCTCCTGTGTGTATGTAGGGGGGGAAGTGTGTGTGTGTGCAGTGTGTCCGAGTAGGCATTGCCGCTGTTGTCTGACTGAAACATAGTTTAGGGTTTAGGGTTAAGAGTTTATGGTTGCGACAGTGTCCAAGGGGGGCAGGGGTGGGCGTATCGTCTTGCCCGTCTGTGGAGGTCGAGATGGAGGTGTAAACCAACATACTTTTCAAGGGGGGGGCCGGGGGCACACTGAAGCTGCCAAAAGTGGCTCCCACAAAGTTCTGTACTATTTTTAGTATAGTGTACTATTTTTAGTCGTCCCCCAGGACTAACATTATGGTGTAGGGGGGAGGGATGCGAGTGAGTGTGGAGTCATACAAACACATGCACACACACACACACACACACACACATGCACACACGCGGCCATACGGCTGGCATCCGAGTAGGCGTTGCCGCTGTTGTCGGACTGTGTGTGTGTGTGTGTGTGTGTGTGTGTGTGTATGTGTGTGTGTGTGTGCGTGTGTGTGTAGGGGGGGAAGTGTGTGTGTGCAGTGTGTCCGAGTAGGCATTGCCGCTGTTGTCCGACTGAAACACAGTCTAGGGTTTAGGGTCTAGGGTCTAGGTTTAATGGTTTATGGTGTAGGGGGGAGGGATGCGAGTGCGTGTGGAGTCATACAAACACATGCACACACACACTGAGACGCATGGCGCGACCAGATGTACTAGAGCTAGTGGGATGGACACAGTCAATGTGTATCCACTGAGTAAACTACCGTAAACTCCATTAGCCTGTACCGATGGCCAAAAATATTCTTTATTGGATTCTGAAGGCAGAATACCGAGCGCAGCGGGGAATTTTTTGAGTATTTCGATTGCACCAATGGATTTTTAATAATTGTTGTCAAGGTACCGATGCTACCGACGCTGCGTGCACGTGGTCAAGGCCATCCCTCATCCATCTCTGTGACCGCTGGACCATCTCTGTGACCACCGGCAGTGGATTTGTAACACTATCTCTCGTAGCCGCCGCTGAGCGTGGCGGCGCTGTTGTCTTCGCCCCAGTCCTCATCAGATCCACCAGAGGCTGGATCAGCCATGCTCAACCGATTTGGGGGGCCTCCTGTTCGCGGGAACTTGGAGAGGGCACTGTGGGGGAGGTCGTCTACACTTGTACAGCAAAAGTGAAAAATTGTTGACCTCGGGAATCGAACTTGGGTCTGCTCCACTGCAAGTATTATACTATTATACTATTACTTGGTAATACAGCATTGTACCGGACGCCGAAACCAATTAATTTTAGCAATACCGGCTTAGAGTACCGAAGGCCTCCGGAACTTAATTATCGGTACAGGCTAATGGAGTTTACGGTAGTGCGGGTGATAGTATCTGCCTGCCTCAGGGATTGAGTGCGCAAGCACAAGTCTAATACGCCATAAAAGGCGTCCAACAAGGCTGTACAATCGACCACACACATGCACACACGCGGCCATGAGGTTGGCGTCCGAGTAGGCGTTGCCGCTGTTGTCGGACTGTGTGTGTGTGTGTGTGTATGTAGGGGGGGAAGTGTGTGTGTGCAGTGTGTCTGAGTAGGCATTGCCGCTGTTGTCCGACTGAAACACAGTCTAGCGTTTAGGGTCTAGGGTCTAGGTTTAATGGTTTATGGTGTAGGGGGGAGGGATGCGAGTGCGTGTGGAGTCATACAAACACATGCACACACACACACACATGCACACACGCGGCCATGAGGTTGGCGTCCGAGTAGGCGTTGCCGCTGTTGTCGGACTGAAACACATACACGCGGCGCGCGCGTGTGTGTGTGTGTGTGTGTGTGTGTGGTTGTTTTTGTGTGTGTGTGTATGTGGTAGTTTGTGTGTGTGTAGGGGGGGAAGTGTGTGTGTGTGTGTGTGTGTGCAGTGTGTGCGAGTATAGTGTCGCCACTATTGTCGGACTGAAACACACACACATACGGGTGTGTGTGTGGGGTGTGTGTGTGTGTGCAAGGACGTGTGGAGTCATACAACCACACACGCACGCACGCGTGCACGCACACACGCACGCATGCACGCACGCGCGCACGCACGCACGCCATCATGCACTTACGCACGCACGCACAAATACACACGCACGCACGCACACATACACACGCACGCACGCACACAGTCATACACCTGCTTCAGGAATGCCTTGTTGGGATGATTCGAGTGGAAGGGGTCATGGCACAATGCCAGTGCGTGTGGAGACACGCAGAAAACAAACCAACCAGCCAACCGACCAAGTGTTACAGGAGGCAGCCCGCATGCATCGGCAATGCCTGTACTACTAACAGCAATACACCGTGGCAATTGTTACGAGGTCTGACCCATGCACAGGGATGTCTTAGGGTTTTAGGGTTTAGGGTTTAGGGTTTAAGGTTTAGGGTTTAGGGCAATTGTTACGAGGTCTGACCCTTGCACAGGGATGTCTTTCGAATCGCGGGTGACCGACCAGCGCCTGAATCAAGTGGATAGTATCCTTGGTTTGGGGGTACACCCACACCCACACCCACACCCACACCCACACACGCGCGTGCGCACGCCCACACACCCTCTCTTCCCACCAGTGTTTCCGCAAGCCAACCCGCAACCCGACAAAGTGCACTTTCGGGCTGAGATACGCCGTTTCGGGCTGGCGAGTCGGGTTGAGATTGCGCGAATTCCGACACGAAAAGTGTGTAACTCGTCATTTTCACACCTTTTCCGCCAGTAACCGCCTCCGTCAGGTTAGGATTGGCGTAATGAGCGTGAGGCCTGGGTTGAGACGCCATTTTCTTAGCGGGACCACTGACACACACATACACACACACGCGTGCATACCCACACTCCCTCTTTTTCCACCCACCCACCTGCCCCAGGAACGTGTGTGTGTGTGTGTGACCCACACACACACACGCACGCACACACACACGCACGCACGCACACACACGCACACACCTGCTCCAGGAACGTGCATATGAGGTCGTACGCACACACGCCCCCCCCCCCCCACACACGCAAACACATACACACACACACACGCGCGCACGCACACCGATAGAGTTCTATCAGAGGGCATGGGCTAGGGCGGCGGAGGGGGGCGATGCAACGGGTGCTGTGGATGATGAGCACCTGCTTGCTGGCCCCATCACACACCTGCTCAATCGGGTCTTCCGTGAGGGGTGCCCGACTGCATGGCACTTGGGGGCAACCACGCCGGTGCCAAAGTCGAAAGGCAGCCTAGATGTGCGGGACGATTACCGAGGGATCACGGTGGGGAATGCCCTCGCCAAGTTGTACAGCTTGGTGCTTATGAACAGGCTGGACGCCTTAGCTGAACGGGAGGGGTGCCGGGCGCGGGGCCAGGCAGGCTTCCGGAAGAAGAGGGGGACCCAGATAATGCCTTCATCCTGCAACACCTTATTGAGAAGAGCGGCCTCCAGCGCAAACCGCTGCACGCCGCCTTTATTGACTTCAGAAAGGCTTACGATTGCGTGCACCGTACACTGCTTTGGGAGTGCCTTAGGAGCCTGGGGGTACATGGGGAGTTCATGGCGGCGCTGATTGCCATGTACGATGGGTACGCAATGTGTGTGCGCATCGATGGAAAAGTGAGACCCCCGTTTCCTTTACACAAGGGGGTCATGCAAGGCGACCCACTGTCACCGCTGCTGTTTGGGCTTTTTATTGACGCATTGGAGGGAGTACTAGACGCAGAGCTCCCGGGTGATGGGGTGGAGATGGCGGGGCGGTTACTACGGCTGCTGCTGTACGCTGATGACTTGACGCTGCTGGCAGAGACGCCCGAAGCGCTTCAACGCATGCTAGATACTCTGCACGCCTTTTGCGGCACGCGCGCACTAACAGTAAACGTTAAGAAGTCAGAAGGGGTGGTGTTCAATGACCTGTTCTGCCCAGTCGGGGCGGCAGGAGGGAGGGTAACGCTGAAGTTTGCAGGAGCAGATCTACCCATGACACACGAGTTCCCATATCTGGGCATGATCTTTCACCACCGGCAGGCAGTGGGGGGGGACGTGGGCACCCGACGCTCTAGGGGCCAGCGCACCAGATACGCGCCAACTTGCAGATGCTATATGACACGCCTTAATAATATTGGCATTAAGGCCCACCTGTTCGACACGCAAGTACGGCCTGTGCTAAATTACGGGTGTGAGGTGTGGGGCCCTGCGATGATGGCTGATGCTGGGGGGGGCGTGTTTGCCGGGGCGGGCGGACGGTGGGAGAGAGGCAGGAGTGGGAGGGGCGCTAAGGCCGCACGCGACGGATGGCGCACCCTGGAAGAAGTGCTTCTGTAATTTACCCGTGCGTCTTTAGGAGTCCGCAGCAACGGGCAGCAACTGGCGCGGGAGGCGGGGTGGCGGCCGCAGGCGGCAGATTGGCTGCGCCAGGCGACGCGCTTTTGGAATAAGGCGTGTGGGCGGCCTGATGGTGACCTGCTTAAAGACGCGATGCAGGAGAGCTGGGGGCTGGCGGAAGCGGGGGGGACGTGCTGGGCGGCATGCTTGCAGGTGTGCCTCGGAACTGTGGGGCACACCCTGGCGTGGGACCAGGAGGGACCGGTACGCATCACCAACCTGCTGGACGTGGCGACCGCGGCGTGGCTGGCCGCCGCGACAAGCACACCGGCGCTGCCGAGCGGCACTACCGTGCGAGATGTACCTGAGGAATGGTCGCGCGGCTTTAAGATGCTGACCTACATGCGGTGGATGGCGGGTAGCGACAGCGAGCCGCCGGCCCTTTTGAGCTCAGGGCTGAACAGTGCTGCCCGGATCACGGCTCTAGCTAGGTTCAGGATGGGGCTCCATGAGCTGTAGATAGAGCAGGGGCGCTACGCCGTGGCGGGACAGAGGCAGCGACGCAGCCAGCGGGCGTGCTGTCTATGCGGTGGGCTAGAGGATGAGGCACACATGGTATTTGAGTGCCCTGCCTATGCAGCAGTGGGGAGGGACTCGGTGTCCGACCACGAATGCGTTGGCAAGCACCTGCCCCTCACGGAGCCAGCGGTGGCCAGCAGGAACGGTCGCCTGCTCCTCGACACTGCCACTGCATGCAGCCTGCGCGCTGCCAACACTCTCTACCCCCACAGGCCTGAGCACCAAAACACCCACATCAGCCCCATGGCTGTTGCACAGAGCAGACGGCATGCATGCTCTGTGCGCTGACTGGTGGTGAAGTGAAGACCGTCTCTGCATTTAAGTATCTAGGGAGTTGGATAACCCAGAGTGGTGGTGTGGAAAAGGAGATCGGTGTGCGTGTCGGTCGCGCGCTGGGCGTGTTTGCGTCTTTTGATAAGATTTGGGCCAGCAAGAAGATGCAAGTGCAGTCTAAGATGCGGGTTTACAACACTTTCGTGCTGCCCCACTTTCTGTACGGCTGCGAAACATGGGCCCCTACTAAAACACAACTGACTCGATTGGAGGTTGCCCACTCTAACTGCCTTCGTCGCATTCTGGGTGTGCGCCTGGTCGACCGGCACAGATTAACTTATATTCGGCAGGCGTGCGACACTGAGCCAATTGAGAGCCTTGTGGCAAAGCGATCAATGCAGTGGCTAGGCCATGTGATGCGCATGCCGGCTTCTCGTCTTCCTCGTACGACTTTTGACTGCACAATGGATGTGGCTCGGCAGCAAGGCCGGCCTCCAGCCTCCTCCCGACACTATTTTCTTAAGCTACTGATTCAGCAGCTAGGCGAAACTAGTGGCACTCGTTCTGATTGGAAGACTTTTTCGGACACGGCGTTTGAGCGTGCTCAGGATAGGGTCGGGTGGAGAGCCGTGGTGTACGGTCCGGCTGCCCCTCAGGCGCCGGCCCCTCCACCACGGCGGTCAAGTAGATTGGCAAGCGCCACTTGACCCCCTATCCCCTAGAAGCAGTTAGGACCTATTTTGGAGGCGTCGCACAACAGCTCTCCTTTTTGCTCTGGGACTACACGTTGGCAGGCAGCCGGCTGGTGGCTACCGCCCCTCACAAGTAATTGTTAGGGCCAGAACTGGACTTGGGTCTAGGCGGTGGTACTGGGACTAGAGGTAGTCTTTGCTGGAAAGCCGATGTTACTGTATGTAACTGCCTATGAAGAGGCACGGGTGCGGGCCCACAGCCTGTTTCGGTCCATCCCTCGCCCCGAGGGGGCTGATTTAGATGAGCCGATGCGGGAGTTTATGAATCCTCGGCCAGGCCAGGAGAACCCCAGGTTCTGGCACAAGTTGGCTGACTTCCTTGTCGCCTGTTTTGAGACACGCACCGCGTGCACAGCAATCATGATGGCAGATGGTATGCTAGGGGTCTAATTTTGACAGCTGCCGGCCTCTTTCCTAGGGTATAATGCGCCATCAAAGGTGTCCGACGGACTGTAAAATCGACCACACACAAGCACACGCACACACACACACACACACACACACACACACAAACCCACACCTGCTCCAGGAACGTGCGTATGAGGTCGTACGCACACGCCCCCCCCACACACACGCAAACACACACACACGCCCCCCCCACACACACGCAAACACACACACACACACACACACACACACCACACCCGCACACACGACCCCATACACACATCAAAACACACACAACCCTCGCTCAGGAAGCGAGCGTATGAGTCGAACGCATTTGTGTCAGTCTCACCCATCAGGTTGGTGGCCTGTGAAGGGGAGAGGCGGGCGGGGGAGACGAGTGAGGGGCGCAGTGTGCGTGTGTGCGTGCGTGCGTGTTTGCGTGCGTGATTGCGTGCATGCGTGTTTGTGTGTGTGTGTGTGTGTGTGCGTGTGTGTGTGTGTGTGTGTGTGTGTTTGTGTGTTTCTCCCTGGGCAGCCCACTCCCTGGGCGCGAGTCGCGGCGGTCGGCCCATGTGAGTCGCCGTAGCCCATCCCCCCTCATCGCCCAGCCCCGTCTCGTCGACTGCCGCCTATGTACTGCGGCCCACCCTGGACTATCCACCATCGTCATCGCCCGAAGAGAGCAGCCTCAGCGAGCCGAGCAACCTCGTCCACAGTCCCTATCCTTATCCTTTCGCAGAGCCAGTCCCATGCCCTCGCCAGCGCCGAACAGCTCCTCGGCAGACTGTCGACCGCATCATGGACCGCCCCGCCACCGCCTGAAGCCGAGCAGATTCTTGGCCGCGACCCACTGCGGCGCCACGACACCATGCACCACAGAGAACCTCACATTGCCATGATCCCCCCTTCAGCACCCTTCACTCCCCCTGGCACGCTCCAAACTACACAGTCCAACTCTTCCCCACCGTCACCCACCCACAGTCGACCACCCACCCACGCTTTCACCCCCACATGGAGCTCGCCGTCCCATGTGCGCGCCATGCAGGCCCATGCACCCCCGCCCATGCACCTCCCCAGCCCCCCCGCGCACGCTGACCCCATGCTGGCAATCCAGGCTGGCACTCCCTCCTCCCCCCCCATCCGTGAGCGCACACGCGCACGCGCACGCGCACTCCCCCCTTGCCTCCCACGCCTCCTCTGACCCCTCCAAACCCCCCTCCCTCTCCCCCCTCGCCTCCCACGCCTCCTCCGATCCCTCCCACGCCTACTTTGATCCCCCCACGCCCCCCCTGATCCCTCGCACGCCTCCCCTGATCCTTCCCACGTCTCCTCCGATACCCCTGATGCTCACCTGACCCCCCCGATGCCTCATCTGACCCCTCCCACGCCCCTTCCAACCCCCCCTTTCCCGTCTACCGAGCCCCTATCCCAGGCTCGCCTGCCTTCGTCTGTCGCCCATCGAGTTCATCGGTCCAAGGAGCTGATCCGACGTCCTCATGGCCTGCCCAACAAAAACTCAGTCTAGCAGGCCGCGGCCGAACGGATCTATTAGTTGCGGCGACGTATACATTGCATGACGGACAACCCCGACTATCGCCCATGGAATTAATCGGCCCATGGGGAGATGATACGCTGCGATTGAAGTTAAAGTTGGTTGGCCAGAGTGGCAACCCAAGTGGTAGTTGGTTGGCCAGAGTGGCAACCCTAGTTGAAGTTGGTTGGCCAGAGTGGCAGCCCCCCCCAGACCCCCCCAAACCAAGGATACTATCCACTCGATTCAGGCGCTGGTCGGTCACCCGCTATTCGAAAGACATCCCAGTGCACGGGTCAGACTTCGTAACAATTGCCGGGGTGTATTGCTGTTAGTAGTACAGGCATTGCCGGTGCATGCGGACGGTCTCATGTAACGCTTGGTTGGTTGGTTGGTTGGTTGGTTGTTCGTGTGTTTGTGTGCACTTGTGTCAGTCTCACCCATCAGGTTGGTCGCCTGGGGAGGGGAGAGGGGGCGGGGGAGAGAGTGAGTGTGTGTGTGTGTGTGCGTGTATGTGTGTGTGTTCGTGTGTGTGTGTGTGTGAGTGACCCACCGCCATGCCCACCTAGGGGGTCCGTTGCACCAGCACCTGCGGGCAACCTAGTCTCACCCGCCCCTGCAAGGGCGCGCGCTGGCAGGACCCACGCACAGCGCACCACGGCACTTGTCCCTCACGGTGCGCATGTGAACCCCGACTACGTGTGTGCGTGCGTGTGTGTGTGTGTGTGTATGTGTGTGTGTGTGTGTGTGTGTGTGCATCCCCCCACCTCCCTCACCTGTGCTGCTGCCATCGGCACTTGTTGTGCGACCAGGTGCTCTGCCAGGTCCGCAAAGCAGTTGGGGCGCAGCTGCTTCGTCACAGGGTCGCGTGCGTGCAAGGACCAGTAGTCACAGAGGTGGCGCAGGCCCTCAAACGAGTCGAGGTCAGAGGATCCGGCACCCAGCATCAGAGCAGCCTCGGCACGTACGCGGCAGAAGGACTACGGGAAAATGGAGAAAGAGCGGGAGAGAGCGTGTGTGTGTGTGAGGTGTGTGGGAGGTCTGGGGGAGGTGTGTGTGTGTGTGTGTGTGTGTATGTGTTTGTGTGCGTGTGTGTGTGTGTCGCTTGGCATCAGAGCAGCGTTGACACGCACGCGGCCGTAGGACCACAGGGGAGGGAACGGGGGGAGGAGAGGGAGGGAGAGAGAGAGGGTGTGTGTGGGGTGTGGGGGAGGTGTGTGTGTGTGTGAGAGTGTGTGTGTGTGTGTGTGGCCCTTGGCATCAGAGCTGCTTCGGCACGCACGCAGCAGAAACACTACAGGAAATAAAGGGGAGGAAGAGAGAGAGGGGGAGAGAGAGGGGGGTGGTTGGGTGGGGTGAGGCGTTGGGGGGAGGTGGGTGTGTGGGTGTGGCGCTGGTGCGTGTGTGTATGTGGGGTTTATAGTGGGGGTAGGGGAGTATGGAAATTGTGTGGGAGAGGCCCTCACACGAGTCGAGGTGAGAGGAGCCGGCACCCAGCAACAGAGCAGCGTCGGACTACAGGAAAAAGGGGAGGGAAGAGAGGGAGGGGGAGAGAAGAGGGGGGGGGGGGGATTTGTGCGTGTGTGTATGTGGGGTTCAGAGCGGGAGTAGGGAAATAGTGTGTGGTGGTGGCCTAGTTCATTTCATAGCAACGGGGCTCGCTCAAATGCGCTTCCCAAAGGGCCTCGTCAAGGGTACACGGTTTAGGGCGTGTGATGGTTCAGGTCGGCGCTTTTCCTTTCGGCTCTCCACAGTCATGTGGCTGTATTCCGGACGAACTTTGACCTTGCATACAGCTCAACCCATCAAGTGGATTTTAGTCTGACAAGCCCTACAGATGGAGCACGTCAACAGCTTTCAAATAACCTTTGTATGCGGACTAACGGTCAACATGAAGCCAACAGTCA
>VFSX01000627.1:65000-78216 GCA_016618255.1 Chlamydomonas sp. UWO 241 | reverse complement strand
ACGCACGCCCGCACGCACGCACGCACGCACGCACGCACGCACGCACGCACGCACGCACGCACGCACGCACGCACGCACGCACGCACGCACGCACGCACGCGCGCACGCACGCACGCACGCACGCACGCACGCACGCACGCACGCACGCACGCACGCACGCGCACGCACGCACGCACGCACGCACGCACGCACGCACGCGCACGCACGCACGCACGCACGCACGCACGCACGCACGCACGCACGCACGCACGCACGCACGCACGCACGCACGCACGCACGCACGCACGCACGCACGCACGCACGCACGAACACGCACAGGCACAAACGTTTGCCTGAGCACACATCGGCACGCATGCACGCCCACTAGAATCCACGCCATCCTTTGAGTCTAGCGCTGCCGGTGCCTCCTCTAGCTGCTCCCTGTCTTTCCCGGAGCCTTCAGACTCGTAGTTTTTTCCTGCCCCTCCCAGTGGCTGCCTTAGTGACTCACAAGGGGCCCTGAGCCCCCCGCCCTCCCCCGGGGCCTCGAGTTTTCTCTGCCCGCTTCCTTTTTAGCCCTCTGGCAACTCCAGCCACTGGACCCGCCCACCCCCCCACCCTTAGTACCACCGCTTTCTCGTGTCCGTGTCCCTCATCCCTTCACCTGCCTTATCCTCGAGTCCCGTTCCTCCGAGTCCAAGTTTCCTTTAGTCCTGTCGGCTCTGGTGCTCTAGATGGATTGGCTTGCGTGTCCCTGTTTTTTCAGGGGCCGCCACGGCTCCGGCCGTGCCTTCGGGAGTCTCCGTTCCAACACCAGGGTCTCTTGTTTCCTCTTTGTTTCCTGTGTTGCTGTCGCTTAGGTATCGGCATGGCTGCGTTGCTTGAGTGTAACGTTGGCCTCTGGAAAAAAAAAAAAAAAAAAGTGGGGCTGGTCCCGCTGCCGGCGTGACTTTTTTTTATTTATAAATGTATTACATCAAAGCAACACATCATGCCGACGCCTCTAGGCTACAGCAACACGGGAACTGAGGAACAGAGAAACTGGTATTGGTATTTTTGGTAAACCGGACACCAGAAACCGGTGAGCGACCCAGGAATCGTTTTTTTTTTGTTTTTTAAAAGCTAAGAAGAAGGAGTTGCGCGCGTGGACGCGCCTCCGTGTCACGGTCATCGGCGCCATCGGGCGCGTGCGCTGTGACCGCCAGGCGAGTGGGCTGTTGGGGGACAGCCTTGCCCTTCGCGCCGTCACCGGTTTCTGGTTTCCGTTCTACCAAAAATACCTAAACCAGTTTCTTTGTTCCTTGGTCCCCGGGGCTCGATTTACGGAGGCGCGTTCTCGTCGCCGAGCCTTGGACCCAGCAATGCGGCGCTGCTGGTGACGAGGATCTTCGTGCCGCTGACGAGCGGGGAAAAATACGACTGGCCCGGCTCCTGCTAGACTGCCCCTCGGTGGAACACTTCTGGAGCGGCTTGCCCGGCGCTGCCATGGCTTGGCGAGTAGCCGCGGCGCTGCCGCGACCCGTGCTGGGAGACGGCCCTTATCCTCCTCCCATGCAGGACGCCATGCGGCACCGATCTCGACGAGTTGATCGACGAGCGGAGGAGCTGGCGCCCGTCAATGCATGCTGGACATTGGTCAAGATGGCTGCCCGTGGAGGCGGGCTACCATCACGGCTTCAGCGGTGGTGACCGCCGAGGCAACACAGAGTTTATCCGCTTCACCAATCGCAGCGTTTGTCACCGCGCTCACCCTCGGGGGCACTCGTCTGCCGGTGACTGGCGTCGGCATTGGTCTTCAGGCAGCCTGCCATGACGACTCTGTTTGCCCAGGCCCCCCTGGAGGGTGGGACCTGGCCATGCATGACGCATGGGGCGCAGGCAGAGCCCCATGCATGGAGTTGGACAACCATGCACCATGCCAGGCGGGGACTTTTCTGCTTCAGCGCCGCCAGTCGGCACAGCCGGCGTGGTTGGCCTCAAAGGCCAGGAGGAGGACGGTCCTTTCCTATACGCTCCTTGCCAGACATGTCCCTCAGGGACTTGTTTGGGTCTAAACTAGCCGGCGGGAGCGGTAGTCTAGACGGCAGGTAACCGGCTGGTGGCTATCGTCCTTCACAGGGCGGTGGCACTAGGACTAGTGTTGTCTTAGCTGGAATGCCATGTAACTGTAACTGTTCCTTTGTAGGCTGGCGCGCTACGTGGCCTTGCAGGCTCTCTAAGTAGAGCTCCCCTAAACGTGTAGTCTAGGCCTTAAATCCCGCACCGGGGTCCTCTGGGCGCGTACGTGTAAAACCTGTAAAACCTGAGAGGCCTCTTGTGAAGAATTTGGGCAGCACTGCTCGTGCGCCGGGTTCTGCACTGGGTCACATGAATAATGGGGGCTATGTGAGGCGCGTCCACGTCGCGGCCCCTGGAAACGTCATCTGGCGGCGGCTTCATTGCTGCTCCTGCATGGCGGCCAAGACCTCACGCCGCTCGTGAGAGCGGGATATAAATCAAACACGGGGATGGCCTACCCACAAACAACCGGCCTGGCGCAGCATGCAACCATGCAAACGTCAGCCCTCGACGGTCAAGAGAGGGCGCGGGTGGAGTCGCCTCCGCTTACCCGGCGACTCTCCGCTGTGGAGCGGACTACAAGTACCAGGACTGGCACGCCCTCGGCCAGAAACAACGGGCTAGGTGCCGCACACGACCGCTGCGGGATTTTTTCACGTCGGCCCATGCATGCATGGAGATCGGCGGGACGCATGGTGGCCTTGACCCCATGCATGGTGGCTTTGACCTGTAGCAACTAGATGGACAGAGGTCCCTAGCTTGTTCGGCCGGCCCTCCTCAATACCACGCCCTGAGGGAGCTTCCTGTAAACACTGTAAACACATGAATAATAGAGCGGCCCATTTTTTGTACCAACGACGGTTCTTGCGAAGAACAGGGTAGTGATGGACTCGCGATGGGCCCATCTTGGTGCAGACGACCCAAAATGCCTTGCGGAAGGTGGCAGGAAGGTGGGCGGTAGGTGGGTGGCAGGTGCCGCTGCAGCGGGACGGTAGGTGAGGTGCACCATAGGCAACCGGTGCAGATCCGGGATTTTCACGAGATTTCTTTGGACCGTCAGGATTATCCGGAGATTAAAAAAAACGTCTGGATTATCCAGAGTTGCCAAATCTTTGGCCCATCTTGGTGCAAACGACCCAAAAAGCTTTGCGAAAGGTGGCAGGAAGGTGGGCGGTAGGTGGGCGGCAGGTGCCGGGGTAGCCGGATGGTAGGTGATGCGGACTGTGGGCGACACGTGTAGATTTTGGATTACCACGAGATTTTTGGACCGTTTTGATTATGCAGAGATTTCAAAAAATGTCAGGATAATCCACAGATTGAAAAATGTGTATTTCCATTTTGCGGATTTTGCCGTTTTTGCTTTTGCCCATCCATTTTTTGGCAGACCCGCCATTTGGTTGGTCAAGCCGTTTTGGCAGATCTAGTCGCTTTCGCTTGTCTAGCCGAGTTGGCAGGTCTCGCCGTTTTGGCCTGTACAGCCGTTTGGGCGGATTTCGCTGTTTGGGCTTGTCAAGCCGTTTTCGCTGATCCTGCCGTTTTGACGGATCCCACCGTTTTTGTTTGTCCAACCGTTTTGGCGGATCTCGCCGTTTTGGCTTGTCTAGCCGTCTTCGCGGATCCCGCCATTTTTGTTTGTCCTGGTGTTTTGGCAGATCCCACCGTTTTGGCTTGTCAAGCATTTTTGGTGAATTCCGCCGTTTGGGCTTGTCCAGCTGTTTTGGCGGATCCTGCCGTTTTCTGCTTGTCAAGCCGTGTTCGCGGATCTCGTTGTTATAGCTTGTCCAACCGTATCGACGGATCTCACCGTTGTGCATTGGAGAGCCGTTTAGGCGGGTTTCGCCATTTTGGCTTTTTCAGCCATTTTGTTGTATCCCGCCGTTTCGGTTTCTTCAGTCGGTTTTTTTCCGATCTTGCCGATTTGGCTGGTTTTGCCGTTTTGGCGGCTCCCACAATTTTTCTGGCCCCGCCGTTTTTGCTGATTTTGCCATTCTGTCGGAACCTGTCGATTTGGTTGGTCCAGCCGTTTGCTGATCCCGCCGTTTTTGCTTGTCCATCCGTTTTTTGCTGGTCAAGCCGTTTCACCCCCTCACAGCCCGCCCCCTTGAGAGCTCTGCCCTCCACGTATTCCGACGTCCTTCCAACTGTTTTCAGCGCTTTGCTTGCCTTCACTATGCTTTCTTTCGCAGCGTGGTGCACCAGCCGGCAAAGCTCACCTTCCACCGCCATAGAGCCCTTCTCGGACTCATTTACGCCCTCCTGCAAAGGAGGGCAGACAGGGATCACTAGCTCGATTGGGCCTCGAAGTTGGCCGCCCACACAGGCAACATCGGAAACAGCTGGACAGACATGGGCGCCGTATGGGCAGCCTCTCAGACCAACGATGTCGTCCCAGTCCCTCAAGGGCTGCACTCGGCGAGAGACAACACCGCATGGCCGTTGTCACGGGACGTTGAATCTCTAGCAACTTAGTCGCTAGTAGTTATAGCCGAGCTAAGTGCAGGCAGGCCTAGGCGTTCCTGTGGGGGTCAGCTACAGTAGGGAGTCACCCGCGCGCCTGGGACCTACTGGTGAGCTGCAGTGGAAGGTGAGTGGAGGAGTCGACACGAGCTACAGGCGAGGGCGCGTGCACGCAGGCGGAAGCGGAGGGCAAGCAAGCACGAGCTGTAGACCAGTCGGTAGAGCGGCAACGCAAGAGCGCAGAGGTATTGGGTGTCAGGCGTCTGCTTGGCTGGCGACTGTCTGGTCGGCTGTCTTGGCGAGGGACGAGGGATGGACTGGGGTTACAACCGTATCTTCTAGTTGTAAGGTGACTCTAAGCGCAACAACGTCGCTGGCTTATATAGTAAACGTGGGAGCATATGCCGCGCATCTCGGGCCGCGCCCTGCTTCTAGAAGTCTCTCGAAGGATCGGACTCGCGAAGGATCCCGAATGATCTCAGATCATCTTCTAAAGCTCCACTGCACCAAGGGGCTCGTAGCGCCTACTCCTTGGTCCGCGTGATCCCTAGCGCGCGCGCTCGTTTGCACGGAAAAAGTCCAAAGTGTATCAAACTGTATCAGCCGTACTACGTGGCACACGACCCGGAAACCATGACATCGGAGGAACAAGAAGCAGACGCACCAAACCGACACCCAGCGGGCCTGAAATCCCTGCTCAGCACGAGGAACGGGACCGCACAACACATGCACACGCACAACCGCCTTGGGGCAGCAAACACCGAAAGCGCATACTACACGTACTGGCAGCAAATCATAGGCGAAACGGAGGACGACATCAGCAACGCCTACCTCACATTGTGAGCGATCACGCACTCACAGTGGCGCACAGTCCTAAAGTACCGTTACAGGCAGGTGCGGAACAACAAGCTGGCGCTCCGATAGAAATAGAGCAAAACCAACAAATGCCCACTCATGATGATGATGAGAGTTTTACAATCCACTTCTGGCGGTCACACGTACGGTTCCAAAGCTCCAGTGGGACTTAGAGAATCAAGGCTCAAGGCCCACAAAAGGTCAAGCTACAAGTAGCCCACGGTAACGCCATCCACACTTGGAGGCGGGCGCCAAGCAAGCAGCACCACTGTGCAGGCTGCACACCCAGCCCCTCAAATGGCCAGAGGGCGGACCCAAGGTATAAAACCATGAAGGGACCAAACAGCCCTCCCCCAGACCACCAGAAGCGGGGCTAGTAGCACACCCGCCGCAGCACTCTACTCAGCGACCACACCGCACCCGCCACCGCACGCGTGTGGCGCCACCTCCCCTTCAGAAACCCCCCCAGAGGGAATGCCATCTAGCAAGCAGGTGCAGGCACCCGTCAACTCGTCAACGACGAGAGGCGCACAGTGGAACTGCGCCCGCTTCCCCGCAGCCTTGGTGGCGAGGAAAGCGGGCCACAGCGCCGGTGCTGCGCCTCCTCGCGGTCACTGAGGACGTCGAAGACGGCAGCCGACGGGTCCATGTCGCGCAGGTTGCGGCGGGAGCGCACGACGGTGTCGGCCACAGCGTCAGACGCCACGGTAAAGAGCGCACATAGCACGCCGCCCCGGCGCGGCTCCACACCAATGCCCCCGACGGCAGGCTTGGCGTTGAGGAACGACGCGGACACGACCCCGCCACCAGCCGGCCTATCCCGGCCAGAGACGTCGTGCAAAAAGCGCACGAGATTCATAGCCAGGAAGACGGGCAGGCTGACACCGTCCACGGCGGCTGCAGCAACCCGCACAGCCGCCGCCGCCACCGCCGTCTCCTCGGAACCATAGCAGTCACTGAACAGCCGCCTCACATGCCGCGTGGACCCCAAGTAGGAGGCGTCGCGCAGTGCGCTGCGCACGATCCCGTCGCGCGCCATCTGGCCTTCAGAGCCATGGCACGCTATGAGCCTGGTGGCGGCTGCCACAGGGTGGACAGCACGTGGCTGCGGCACAGCGACGTTTTGCCCACACGCGCGGGCAGCCCCCCCCGGCGGGGGGGGCCGCGCGCAGATACGGCACGCACGGCGTCCGCCGCGGCAGGCCGCTCCGCCGCCGGCGCGCCCGCTGCCGACGCCACAGGGGCGGCAGCAGCAGTGGGCCGGGCAGGCTGAGCAGCCTTGGCAGCAGGCGCCGCGCGGGGCGCACTGTGGGCCGCATGGTCATGAAGCGTATGGACACCGAGAGGCACAACAAGGCCGGCAGAATTCTACTGAACGCAATCTACAACGGCGACAACGGTGGCGACAACTGCATGGCAGATGTAGGGAGCCAACAACGTTGCGAAGACGATGGGGCGACCTACGTCGGCCTCAACCACGTGCCCGCCGACACGCTCCTCCCACAGGCTGACCAAGGGACCGAAGAGCACGCTAGGTGGTTGCGCACCAAGCGCCCAGACATCATGCTCTGCAACATGCAAGGGCACTCGCAGGCAGACATAGAACGACGCAAGATCCTCATCGTGGAGGTCAAGGCCTCCCAAGACACCGACCAGATGACAGCGGTGCCGCAACACAAAGAGCCAGTCAAGTGGCTGATGGAGAGAGGCTACACCAGCGCGAGAACATCAAGATTTACCCCATCCTACTCGGCGTCAGCGGCACCATCTATATGGCGCACACGATGGGCACACCAGAGCAGCTGCGGGTTCTACTGGGGAGAAAAAGTGCAACGGGATGCTGCTCTCTGTTGCGCCCGGAAGCTGCACACCTTCACGGTGCAGCAGCTCCACTCTGTAGTCACCACCCGGTGGCACTTGGAACACCCCTTTGAATGGTAGCTAGCCTTTTTAGGCAGTTCCCTCAATCCCACGCCCCAAGGGTGCGTACTATGAATTGTAAGGCTCATGCGTCGTGGCCCGTTCAGTGGTGTGTCGATTGCCCCCCCCCCCCCCCCCCCCCAAACACACACACACACACACACACAGCACACGCCCACCAACGCCCACACACACATACATCCCCCTGACACACACACCACACACACACATACACACACACACACACACACACCGACACACACACACACACACACACCACACACACACCCTGACACACACACATACACACCCTGACACACACACACACACACTCACACACACACACACCGCCTCCCCCTACAGCCCCCGCACCCCTACAGCTCCCACCAGGCCCCCCATGCTCCCCATGGGAGACCCCCCCCCTCCCTCATCTCCCACATTCAGCCACGCCCACGCGTCCATGCATGCACGCATGGACAGTGCTGGGGGAGTCCCGCTGCTCCCCGCTGCCCTTATGGGGAGAAGCTCCCAACGGAATGTTTGTGTGGTGTTGGCCTCTGCCCTGCGGCGTTGCTTCGGGGCTGCGCGCTCCCACTCCGGCGCCCAACACGCGTGTGGCCCACCTGCCCCGTCTCCGGTACCCCCCACCCCCTGGAGCATCGCAAATGACATGCAATGACGCAATGCGGCTGAGGTGTCGGCGCGAGACGGCGGCGACAGAGATGGAGTTCACACATGCCCTCGCTCACAATCCCCCCTGAACACGCACCGCGCGGTCACCTGCAAGACACAGGCTACGCTATGCATATATAGGATCTGTTGGCATGCGCACGCGGGACGGACGGCGCTGCTTGCATGCTGACAGGGGGGGTCCACATTAGCTTCCGTCAGCTTCTCTCGCTTCACCGCAACCCTGATCAGACCCTGAGGAAGGTCTGAACAAGGACTGTAAACTGTGAACTCCTTCGCAGCGAAGCTGTCGCACTCTGCCGTGATTGCTTATCAATGGCCGGACCGCGCCGCTTCTCCGGGGAGTCCTACCGTGTCCATGCCTGTCCACCTGCCGCTAACACACAATGCTGCATTGCTGCGCAGCCCGTTTCGGTCCTAAACAACCTTGCAAGTTTTGTTATGAACTCTGCCAACGTTGGTGATGCGACGCCGCCGCAAGGGTGACGCCAGGCGACGGCACGCATGCCAACCGCACTGGCGAGTGATGTGTGCTCCCACGGCAAAGGGCGCGTGATGGCCACACGGGGGAACCTACGCCTCATAATGCCACGCCACGCATGCTGCATCAGCCAAAGCCGCTGCCGCGCTGCCGCCGCCAGGCGACTCCACGCACGCCAGCTGCACGAGCGCCTTGTGCTCCCTCGGCAGAGAGCGCGTGATGGCGACTCCGTGGGTGCAACACATGAGGGCGGCGAAGCGGGGGGCGTCTGCCTCCCGGAGCCGCGCCAAGAACTCGCCCACTTCGACCTTGTACGTGGCGAGCGTCTCGCTGTGTGACGCAGCCAGGCGGGCACCAATCTGTGGTTGGGTCGGGGGAGCGCAATGGGGTTGGGGTGTGAAAGTGTGTTTGGGGGTGTAAATGGGGGGGTTGGGCAGGGCAAGGTTCTTGCCGCAAGAGGCCCCCCAAGACATTCACGAGCCTTTGACTCTTGAATATAGGAGCAGGGCCGAGTTGAACTGCTATGTTAGGCAGGGCTCACTACAATCCCACCTCTGCCGACGCGTTCACCGCCGCCGTCACCTCGCCCGCCAGGAATGCGCCAAACTTGGCGGCGCCCGCATCCGCGTGGCGACGGAAGTTGGGGTCGACCACTAGGTTGCGCAGACCGAGGGAGGACATGAGGTCCTGTGTGTTTATGCGTGGTAAGGTGGGGTTGGGACTGGGCGACGTACCAGGTTACCAGTGTACCAGTGTACTGCATGCTCATTTGGTGTGAGCGCACAGCTCAACACGCCGCAGCACAGCACACCACAACGCAACACACTGCAGCACAGCGTCGCACAGGAAGCACACAGCACAAAGTCGCACCTTGTACTTTGTGTTGGCTGCGACATACACCGCCGGCACATTTGCCGCGAGCGCGAGCACGCCCGAGTGCAGGCGGCTGGACAGCGCGGCGCTCGCGTGGCGGTACACGTCGAGGATCGCCGCCCAGTCCTTGTACTCTGCGCGCGTGCACGCAGAAGTTGCACGGTCACATAGACATATACAGCCGCAGGCCTCCTGCGGGCTTCAATGGCCACATGGCTTACAAGCACACGGCGAGGATCGCCGCCTAGTCCTCGTACTCTGTGCACGCGGTGGCAGTCAGCGCAACAGGAAGGTTGGTTGCTTGGGCTGTGAAGGGATTTGAGCGCCCCTGGCTATCTGCAGTGCGGGCCTCATCGAGGATCGCCGCCCCCTCCTCATACTCTGTGCGCGTGGACGCAGCAGCCGCACGGGTCATCGGCATACAGCTGCTTAATGGCAGGCCTCTGCCTGGTTGTAGCCTTAGCAGATGGGTCATAGATGCACTGAGTGGCCTTGAGTGGCCCGCCTCACAAGGCAGCTCCCTCAATCACAGTGCGTACCGTTAACAGTGAACAGTTAACACACCGTCCACACTAGGCCAACATGCCAACACCCCAAGCCAGGCCTCACCCGCATGCACGAGCACTGGCGGAGAGCCCTCGGGGCGCGACGCGTCCACAATCGCCGCAAACTCAGCGTGGAGCTGCGCACTCTCCTCATCGACCGCCTACAACAGTGTGCACACGTGACGCAGCACGGGGGGGGGGGGGGTCAGCACACGCTGGCGTGTCGGTGGGTAGGTGCGTGGGTGGGTGGACTCTGCGTATGAATGAGAACTTGCGCGCTCGCCTCATCGACCGCCTGCACCAAGCAGCTGTCGCATGTGATTTTTTTTGTCGATAACGCAATCAGAGGCGTCAAGAGGTCTGCCATATCGACCACGCCAACCGGTGTAGGCCAGGGTTCGGGGTCGAGCCCCACCTGCATCACGATGGCGGCGCGGCAGTTGACCAGTAGCGCGCATGCGCACGGGCGCGCAGCGACCACCCGCCCACCATCTTGTGCCTCCTACCTCGCCCCCTCCCTCTGCCCACCATCCCAGAACGCACACACACACACAGTCACACACACACACACATCTCGGGGCAATTGTCGATACTTTTTTGGATTTACATGGACCGGATGGTTCGTCCTAATCGGCACTTCCTGGCTGGGTTAGTGCCTGACCAGCTCCTGCCTAGTCAGTTGACTCGATTGTCGCGGTGTGTGCGGCCATTCCTAGAGTTCGGGTTGAGACTTGCATGGATCGGATGGTCCGTTCTTGGGACCGAAAGGTCCGTACTGGCTCGAGTCCGCGAGACCAGGAGTTTCCTCATGTGGACGGGTTGACGTTACTGGGGTGATTCCCAGACGTCCTCTATCTACGGGGGTGGCAGCCTTCAGTGGCACAGGCTCTGGCTGCTGGGTTGCTGCTTTGTTGGAGCAGTCCTCGGGTCCCAGGGTACAGAGCCCACCCGCAAGTGGTGGTGGCGAGGTTCAGTCCCTCGGCGATTTGTCGTGATGGTCCTCACTGGCATCGACCTCCAAGGGTGGAAACTCCGAATAAACACACACACACACACACACACACCTCCCCACGCACCCCACCCCCACACTCACCTGCATCACGATGGCGGCGCGGCCGGTGCCCAGCAGTGTGCACGCGCTTGCGTTGAACGCAGCAAACAAGGCGTGGTCTTTGAGCGTGGCGACGACGACGTGGCGTCCGGCAGACACATGCGTGCGCAGCTGTGGTGTGCGTGTGTGTGCATGTGTTTGTTTGTGAGAGAAAGTGTGAGAGTTCACGAGAAAGAGAGAGATACAGAGGGAGAGAAAGAGAGTGCGTGTGTGTGTGTACCAGTGGCTCCTTTAAGGATCTTGGAAAAATAATGGCGCAACCCGGGCCTCACGCTCATTTCGACAATCTTGACCCGACCGAGGCGACTTTTGGCGGGGAAAAGTGTGGAAATGCCGATTTCACACTTTTCGGGTCGGAATTCGTGCAACCTCAACTCGACGCGCCAGCCCAAATCGGCCAATCTCAACCCGAATGTGCACTTTGTCAGGTTGCCGGTTGGCTAACGGAAACACTGGTGTGTACGTGCGTCTCGCAGTGTGTGTGTTTGAGCTGAACGCACCGAGTTCACGACGTCATGGTCCAAAGAAAGCGCACCTGCGCCCGTATGCTGCTCGCCCCTCCGCTGTACACCGCTCCCGCGAGCACAGCATTCAAAAAGAAATGTGAGTTCCCGCGGCACCCACACAAGAACAACACGACGACAGAAGAAGAAGAAAATACGGCCAAGTCACGGACCACCCGACACGCTCTCAACAAGAACAAAAAAACGTAACAACAAACCGCACCTACGCTCGTATGCTGCTCGCCCCTCCGCTGTACATCGCTCTCGCGAGCACAGCACCCACACAAGGGACAAAACACAAAACAATGAACAGCAACTCGCACCTGCGCCCGTATGCTGCTCGCCCCTCCGCTGTACACCGGTCCCGCGAGCACGGCAGAATCGCCAATCACACGACCGCCCGCGCCCTCAGGGGAGCAGCCAAACTTGGCAAGGTGGGCCTGCGTGTGCGTTGTGATGTGCGGAATCGAGTGTTTCTAGATATTGAGGGGTTTGCCGTGTTTTATGCATCTTTGGGTTCCTGTGCGGCACACAGGAAGTGGTGGTGGCACGCGCCCGCCCGCGCCCTCGGGGGAGCAGCCAAACTTGGCGAGGTGGGCCTGCGTGCGCGGTGTGGAGTGCAGAAAAGTGTGTTTCGAGCGATTGCGCGGTTTGCCGCGTACGTGAATCTTTGGGCTCCAGTGCATGTGGTGCACGAGCGTGGGGGGCCGTTGATCAATTGCCCTTTGGTGAGCAGCTGAAATTGGCGAGGTGGCCCTGCGTGTGCGTCGTGATGTTTGAGTGTGTCAAGCTCCTTTTAGTAATGTTCTGCCGCGTTTCCGTGCATCTTTGGATTCCCGTGTGCATGCGGTGCGCGAGTGGTGGTTGATCGATTGCGGTGCATGGAGACGCCGAACTTGGCGAGGTGGCCACCCTGCATGTGCGTTGTCGCAATGGATTTCACAGTCTGTTTGCAGCCCCTCATGGCGTAATACACTCGTCATACATGTGCAAAGGCAAGCATTTGTAGCTCCTTGAGTGCCCGACGGCCCACCGGTTCTCGTTCACTTTTGTCCATTCTCGTGCATTTTTGCCAACGCCCCGCACTTGCGTGTACTTGCCCGGCCCGCGCATGCCCCGAAGAGAGTGCCGCGACACCGCATCTCTACTGAAGATTCTTCAGGTGCCTCAGATTGGGGACCCCCCAGACTCTGAAACTGCCCTTGAGGCCCTGAGAAGCCCCTAACCTACCCCACCACCACCACCACCGACCACCCACACAAAAACACCTGCGTGTACGGCCTGCGCATACCCTCGACGAGGCTGCCGCGACACAGCATCCTCACTGGAGATTTTTCTGTCACCTGACATTGACAAACCCCGAAACCCTTAATCTGCCCCTGAACCCTAGGCCCATCCCGCACACCTGCGTGTACGGCCCCCGCACGCCCCCGACGAGGTTGCCGCGGCACAGCATCTTCAGGTACCGCTCGTTGGTCGACTTTTGCAGCAGGCCGGTTTGAAAGCCGGAGCCAAAGATGAAGACGGGGCGCCCGCTTTCAACCACGGGCTGCATTTAGGGTGAAGGGGGAAGGGCTGGTAAAGGTTGAGGTTTGGGGTAGGGGCCCCTACGGCTTATGCAGGTCGCACGCATCAAAGCACAAAGCACAGAACAGCGTGAGGTGTGGGGGTCCCACAGCACAGCAACAGCAACAGCAACAGCAACAGCAACAGCAACAGCAACAGCAACAGCAACAGCACAGCT